>JAHFWJ010000708.1:1200000-1547740 GCA_028555115.1 Himalopsyche japonica
AGATGTATACAGTCATCTGTTATATTATATTTGTAAATCAAATTTGCGAATGCTATTCAGGGAAACGGTTGAAACAATCACAAAATAGTTGTAGAAAACATTAAAAAAAAACAATGCGGAACCAAAAAGTCGATCACCATGAAAATTAAAATTACCTTTAGTTTACGGCAATCTTCTAATCAGAACCGCACAAGAAAGTTTGTTGATCCTTTTCTTAGTTTTTTTGATAAATAAATCTTTTTTTTTTAATTCAAAATTTCGTTAAATATCTTTGAATATAATAATATATTCGTATTTGTTTACAACAGTTGTAAGCTTTAAATATGAAAAATCATTGGCATATAATAATTTTTACTTCGCGATCAAAGCCTTGCTGTTAAGTTTACAAACAGTTTCATTAATTAGATGCGTGGAAGTATTGAACCATATTTTTTGTAACAGATAACACACCAATTGATATAACAATTTTACCACGAGAATGTGTATTTTCTCATTTAATTGTAAGTTATCTGCCACGAATTGTTCTTGGAATTAGAACGGATTTACAAATAATACTCTTATGGACTGACAAGAATCTTGGTGTACATTTACTCACACCTCTTCAAAGTGTTCACACTTCCGCCACAGTTTTAAACGTTTTGAAGTCACCGACTGGTCATTTTAATTGCAGAAAGCATTAAATTTATTGATAACAATCTTCACAGAAAATGTTAATAAAACATATCTGTATCATCTTGTCGTTTTAAATTTCGACGCAAGTGTCTATCACAAGTATAAAAATATACAATAATAACATAGATATATGTGGATGAAATGAATAACCGACTTTTGTTTTGTTAAGACTATTTATACCACAAATTGAGACGGTTTTGATTTGTAATTGACATTTTTTGACCTATTAAAACCTTGGTTAATTTATAGTATACTAGTTGACCCGTCGCGCGTTGCTGCGATCTCGGAATAAGGAAATTCAAGGAAACTCGTTATGATAACAAACAATTTAAATGTGAATAGTGTCACTTTAATTATATTTACTTATGTGAGTGCTTTTGAAAAAATGATATTATTTGTTTTTCATGTCTATCATATATAGTCTATCGAGGCATAATCTCTTTAAAACATTTTTATTGATTGAAATATCCTTAGCTGGACATTCTAATCAAACTACATACTGTAGTTTCCAATAGTTGAGTATTTAAAACTTTAAAAAAATATATCTCTTTAACAATTAAGAAAATAAAACAAAAAAATGATGAAAAATTAAATTTTAAGCTGAAGAGGTTTTGATAAAAGCATTGCGCAATAAACGTGAATGAAACAACTTTCCACCGATACAAAGAAATTACTCGCTCTTGTAATTTACCCAGTTTTTTCACGATTCCACTTCATCCTGATTTATTACGGGCAGGTGTCTTACACCTTACACTTCACTTTATATCAGTGTCTGTCAAACCGTGTGCCGAAATAAGTCTCATGTTATGTGATAAAGGAAGAAAGGCATCAAATTTTCCTTTATTTTTAAATAAATTCAACATATACATATTCAAATATTTTACATTAAAGGTTTTCAATGACTCGTGTTATCAAAAAAAAAATCAGTAGTATGAAATGAACAATAATTCAGATTGCTAAGTTTTTATATTTTCTTGCAATCCTTCGGTTGTTTAACGGTTAATTCTACACTTTATAATTCAATATTTCTAAATAAGTATTCAGTAAAACTTTGAAGTGATTTTATACTTCATGATATCGACTGAAGGTGCTTGGTGGAATTTCAATATCAAATTTGAATTGTTACAATTTTGTACGATTCCACATGTTTTGTCACTAACGACCCGAGTCTCGCCTTTCGGCATCTTCAGGCATTCTATCACACAGGTGCAACAGAACTGACGAGTCACGAGTCACTGAAAGAATGCCTGAAGATGCCGAAAGGCGAAACCCGGGTCGTTAGTGACAAAACATGTGGAATCATACAAAATTGTAATAATTCAAATGTGATTCTATACGATTTTTCTATTTCGAATTACCCAACCAAAAAAAATGCGTTCCGTTAAAATTTTCGGATTTGCGAAGTGTCCCGTTGCTGAAAAAGCTTGGGAACCCTTTCTATAGGTAATCAAAAAGCTTCTTTATAGTCAGTTATGCTCGCTGTCTATATGATGCTGAAAATTAATTATTACTATTTATTTTTATATCAAACTAATAATACAACGTAAGCACAAAACAAAACCGCCAAGGTTGCAAGAAAGAAGTAAGAATTGGAGCGTTACCGCCTCTAGCAAACTTAGTGAATCGAGTATCATTATTTCTCGGATATCCACAGCCAAACCCCATCTATCATGCATTCTTCACCACTGGCCATCGGTTTTTAAAAATGTCAAAAAAACCACTTTATATCTCTATATTAACATTGTGCCGTTGATGAATGAAACATACTCTGGCGTTACAGTGGTGCGTTTTAAGTGTTGTTTTACGGAGCCGTAATTGTTTCGAGACAGGTTTTTACACTCGTGCCCTTTGTCGAGTGCTCTTCCTGCTGTACGACGTATCAGGAAAAAATGTGTTACAGGTATTTCCTTCGCGACATGTCAACTGATCTGAGAAACTTACCTATCTATCTGCAATAAAAATGGCTTTAAAAAGTATAATTCGTAAGATGAAACCGATGAACCATATTTTTTCACAATCAAGATGTCATCAAATAAAATGTAACTGGTGATACCAATAACGCAAATCACAATGGTAATGACATGATAAGGTTATAAATATTAAAATAAAAAAATATATATATCCTCGTTGTTTTTTTTATAGAATAAAATAATTAAAATCCTTCTAAACATACAAAATAACTTAAATTAAAATTTCCATTAAAAAAATACGCTATTTTTTCTTTAGCATGTCCTGGGTTTAGTTGGCTTCAAAGATTCACACAACACAATAAAGTATTCATTGTGATATGTGTTCATTTTTGTTGAGTAAACTTTTTCCGATTAAGCATTCTGCATGTAATAAATAAGCTACGTATACGGTTTCTTTAAACAATTATTATTAAATGATGAATTTTCAGTAGCCATTATTCTTTGTTTTCTTTATTTTCATTATTCTTTGTTCTTTTTTTACTTAATAATATCAAAAAATATGAATAAAAAAGATTTGTTAGACCCATCGTGTTGTAAAAATGCAATTATAAGAAACTTGAATACGTAATTATTTATTCAAAATATATAATGATACAATTAGTTTTTGTATAACTTTTGAATTAATTTACAAGTCATCGCTCAATTCATTTGAATCATCAATCGGATGTAAAGAGTCTTGATCTTGAATAATAAAACAAAATAACACTATTATTGCATCCGTCCTCTTTTAGAAAAACATAAAATGGATAAACGTCAATTTAATTTTGATCGATATCACATATCTCTAATTTAGATAATCGATATGATATATTTACCGTGGTACAGTAATATTCACGCAATACGACTGGCATAGCAATTGAAACGTACCAATTATGAGATGTATTGATAAAAGCAAATGCAATATGATATTTTGTATACAAATAGTTCTGAATAATTACATACGCAACATTATTTATCGTATTCTATAATTTCTATCGTCATAAATACTCGTGTCCAATATCCAATGTTACATTTTAAAAAAAACATGTTTTTATATTTAACGAGAGATTATTTTAAAGTCAGAGATTTTCATATGGTCTGTGTTACTACAGTTCTCCATAACTGGTGGGACAAGAAACAGTGCTGAGTGTGCCGTGGTACATTGAATTCAAATTGATTTGATCTCGTCCTGTTTCTTAGACCTTTCGTAATTCCTTACGAAATATACGTTAAGGAAATCAAAAAAATCTCTAACCAAAATGTAACAGAAGTAATTCAGACACTAGTTGTCCTATAATATAATACATGCAAAGTTGCTATAATTTAGTTTTAAGTATTATGTAATATTTTTATGCAGCGATTTGAATTTAATTACTTTATGAAATTTTCATTTTTCTAAAAATGTATATTTCAAAAATAAATGATTTCGTAATAAACAAACGAAAAAATATTATTATGGCGTTAATTCACATATTTTTGCTTCTGCAAATTACCAAAATATCTGACGACTGAAAAAAGGTTAAATAGAAGTGAACTACTGTACAGATGTATGTATATAATAGACAATTGTGTTGTTTTTTGTTATAATTTTATATTTACATGCTTAGAAAGTTTATAGCTTGCATTGCATTATGTTAAGCGAAATTTATTAATTAAAAAATAAAGCAAAACTTAATGTAGTAATGTCTAAAAGTTGACAGTAACGTTATGATAGTTTTGTTAAATTTATTTAGTTTTTGGTTATTCTCGGTTTAGAGAATTAGTCAAGTTTTCAGCTACACTATTCTATATCAAGATAAGATATGATATAAAAATAAAAGTACTGAAGTTATATGAAGCCACCTGCTCTGTGATATATAAAAAAAAATTAACAAAATAATTGAAAAGAGTGTAAAATTACACTGAAATCCGATTTGGTGTTTTTTTTTATAAGATCAATTGTCATTGGTTAATCATGATTTCATAATTGTATTAATATTCATTAAAATTGTTTTCTGTCTCCAGGTAATCTGATCTACCGTCTACGAGGAGTTGACCCTGATGGTGATTCTCTAGAATTCGGAATCCGAGAGCAACAAGGCAGTGACATCCTTAGAATAGAATCAATATCGTCCAACGAAGCGAACGTTTTTCTTGCCAAGGAGCTAGATCGAGAGGTGAATATATTTTTGGTTCTAGCTATAAATTCTATTGTGACTCTAAATGAAATTTAATTTGAATTGTCAAAACTTTCTACGATTCTACATTTTCTGTCACTAATGACCCAGGTTTTGCTTTTAGGCATCTTCTTTATTCAGTTCAACTGTCAGGTCAGCTGAGTCAATTATGTTGCATCCGCTTAAATCTAATAGAACGCCTTTAGATGCCAAAAGGCGAAACCCGAGTCGCTAGTGACAAAACATGTGGAATCGTACAAAATTTCAACAATTCAAAATTAATATTGAAACTTCATTAAGCATCTTCAGTCTATGTTATAAATTTTAATAAAACTAGTGGAAATAAATAAAGTTGGTTGTCCCACCTTCACCCGTTATGTGTATGCAGCTATTGTTACACGGCCGCCTTAGATAACGCAATAGTAATAAAAAGAATCGATTTTACTCTTCATATTCTTGGCCCGATACAGAGCTGCACGGACCGATCGTTAAACCATGCACATTGTGCTTAAAAGAAGAGAAAAAAAGAAAGAAAAATAAAATGTGACTTACTCAGCCACTTAGTCTACGTGATATTAGGTATCCTGTGTATTTGTGTACTGAAAATCCGCCGTGGCGGAAGAGTTTAATGTGCTACGCGTTGAATCTAAAGACGAATCGAGAATGTCTCGTTCCCCGTATGATCTTGCAAATTTATCGAATGCCTCAAAGTTGGCCTTGGTTGATACTAAGTCAGCGTGGCCTATTGAGCCCGTATAAGGACGGACCACAGCAAACAGCTCTGTTCGTTCGGCATTCATCTCGGGGCAATCCCACAGTACGTGATTAGCGTCCTGATGGTTGTGTCCACAAGTGCAATCCGGTCTTTCAACCAACTTGCCCAGCCCAAATAGTTTGCCGTTGAACTTGCCATGGTCGGTTATGAATTGGCAAGCCCAGTGTCCAGGTGAAAGGCATTTCACTTCGAGCCTCCAGGTTACGTTTGGGAAGAAAATATATGTTTGGCGACCTTTTGTGGAAGCAGACCACCTAGTCTGCCAGGCTGCCAAAGCTGTTCTATACGCCAGCTTTTTTACAAATGAACGATAAGTGTGAGTGTCTGGTATATTTTGCAGAAGGGGCGGCGTCAGAGGGACGCCCTCGATGTTTGTATGAATACCCTTTAGAAGAAGAGTTATGGCACCGCGTACTTGTATGTGCAGGTCCAGCGGTAGTACGCCAGCTAATAAATAAAGTTATACAAGAATGTATCAATCAATTAAAAGATTTTCATTTTTTTAGCTATGTTACCAAAAAGAAAAATACCCAATAAAACAAAAGCCGGCTTAAATCTCGGATGGTGTCGTGTGCGATTAGATAGTTCGCATGCTAGAAAACGTCAACTCTCTTTAAATGGGAATGTTAAGCAAACATTTATAAATTTAAAAAACACAAAAACCCCCCGATCGTACGTGGAATCGTGTGTTTGTAAAGTCGACTAGACTAAGGTGACGATGTGAATCTGTTTCAATACATTTTATATTAAAATTGTATCGATTAAGATACTTGTATTGATAGCTGGTAATCATTTAACTTTTCAAATCCATTACAAGCTTTATTTTCAAGGGTTTCAAATCATTTATTCGTGTGATATAATATATCATACAATACCACAGTAATAAAGAACATCGTTTTATATGATACTAGCGTGTACCCTGCATGCGTTTCAATGCCACTCAAAAAAAATAAACCGCGAATTTATGGAATCGCCTCGTCGTTCCTTCAAGGGGAACTGCCAAATGAGTAACTGGTGGATGCCGCTCATGAATTGGAAATGATAAAATGCGCCATATTGCTTCATTGCTACTAATCTAGCGTCCCAGTTGATATTGGTTGATTTCATCGATAGATGCAGTTGAATTTCCCACTCCAAAAACTGCCATATCGCTTCCTTTGTTGACATATTTACAGATGTGTTTGATGGATTTCACTGAATTACAATACTCGACGTTGATGTGTGCTTTGTACGTTTTCGAGAGAAGCTGTGAATACGGTACAATCCAACGATTATCAACTTCAACCTCATTGTTTCATCCTTTTCTTTCGTGCTTGAGTTGTACTCAGACCTATTCCTTTTCGTTTGGGTGGCAAAATCGATTTCACAGTGAATGTTACGTTTTGAAATATTAAAAAAATATCAAATCAAATTGTGAGTATCCTATCTTTTGCCCGGTAGTCTAAGCAATAATTAAACAAAGTTTTATCGCAATTGGATTAATGGTGTAGGAGTTTATAAAGGTCAGACAGACAGACAGACATTCATTTTTATATATATAGATTATCTCGTGAAGTGAATTATGTAACGTTGAATTGATATAAAAAAAATACGCTTAAATACACACTTGCTATTGTAATTGAATTAAAAACGTTAAGTAAAAATAATTACGTTGTTCTTTTGTTTAAAATTCCCCAAACTAACATGGTAATATAAAATATAATAATATAATCTTAAGACAAAGACTTTTCATTAACAATCAACATTTTGTGAACATAATTATTTTTTTATGCCAGGGTTTCCATATTTAATAAATCGCAGCCATCAACAATGTTTAGCTATTTTTATGGCGTTTTTAAATTAAGAATTGATAGTTAAAATTGTACATTGTTTTGCGTATGGCGTAGTCCACGGAATCCTTAACTATTTGTTAAATATATATTATTATAAAACATGATATTATTGGTAACGTGTAATTTGAATGTCTAAAAAAATAACTATTCACCTTGATTATCATCCATACATTTAATATTTTATGAAAGAAAATATTTTTAAAGTCTTTCCTTGAAACTTTATTCCCCGTGTATTTTTGTACTACTATTATGCTAAACAAAATTTTGATTTTAAGCAATTTCCATTAAAACAATTTATTCAACACTGAATAATTCAAAAAAGCGTTAAGTAGTGTTGGTGTTCAAATTATCAGTGCAGATCATGCTATATTTTAAAACAACGACAAGATTTGGACAAAATTTTCAATAGAGTTGACCTTTAAATATTTCTGTTTATCAACGTACTACAATCTACCGTCTCAATAGTAGAGACGTCAGTAGCCAGTTGGTCAATAATGTGAATCTGGATAGCGTTGGAATATCTCTTAAAATGCTCACCAGGGAACGAGTTAATAATCTATTTTTTTTTTAATATTAAACACAACAAAATAATCGACTCACTGCTTAGAGGTACAAATGGAAATAATTAAGACTGTAAAGCAAAAAAGTGAAATAATGTTTTTGGTGAACAACTGAAACAACCACCGGGTCTTTATTCTTTTTAATCACACTAGAGTTACCCATTCTTGATAGCCTTCAATTCGACTTCTTACATCAGTTTTTATTTCCCTCTATTCCACTAAATGCATTTATAAGATTTATAAGAAATCAATTATACAGGTGATGATTCAATATATTAATCAATAATGCACGCAAAAAACAAACACCGTTTGATAGACTGAACATTATTTTTGACAATTTTCTCCGCATGAATGCATTTACCGGTTTACGGGTCACGAGCCGATGCACTAACAGCACTTCCGGAAAACAAAATGGAATACATATTTTTTACCCTTCATCAATCTTTGATAATTATTGATTGATTAAAAAATTTCGTTCTCAATGTTTAGTGAGGAAGATTGTGCGAACCGCATGATTTGTAACATTGGCTTATTCGTATTTACTTTGTATAATTTAATATTATCATTATTTGATACAGTGCTCCGAAACCTTTTATCGCGGAACACCACCAATAAAAATATGCAAATTTCGTTGGTCAATTATGAATGATTTCAATTTTAATTTGACTTTTATCAATTCAACCCTTTTACAATTTAAAAATCCATACGTTATATATCATATAAAATTGATGTAAATTCTAAATTTTTTCTTTTTTTTCATACAAATAACTCATCAAGTAAATAACGGCAAACGCATATTATAGAAAAAGAAGCCTCTGTCCGGACACTATTTTTTAAATTTCCAGACGCATAAAAACTTTGTTAACGTACCAAAAAATTCTAAAAAGAGTCATGAATAGATATTTTTATAACGAGTTTATTATAAAAGAAAATCTTAATTACTGAACAAACAGCTCTACAGCACACTTAGTATCTTCTCGTAGCATAGTGGTTGCGAAGCACTGATTTAATATATGGAGTATTTAAAGGGTTTGCTATTCCTTCAACCTCTGATTAATTATTTTATACATAATCATAAGATAGAAAGAAAGAAAAAGGGTGGAGTTATACAATGATTATTCTAATTATTTTTTACCCTTCCTAAGTCTTAATTTTTAGGATCCGACAAGAATATTCTAAATAAAATTAACACAATTGATCGTGATCGTGACCTATGGATAAAAAATGACAAATTAATACTAAAAAACTCTAACCCCTGACATTAAAAAACGATTTACTAAACGTACCTATTTGTTCATAAAATAAAAGCTAAAATCATTCATGCATTGTATCTCCGCTTTCGATATTGGTAAAAAAGTAATTATTTTTATCGATACTGAAGATTTTAATAAGACAAAATGTTTTTTATTGATTTAATCGGAAGACGCAATCGGCCAGACAGACCGCCTGAGGCTAATTATTTACTCATTGCGGAACTGGCGACCACCTTTTTCCAGTGCCAGCTTGCAAAAGATTAGTACAAGAGAGCATAGACACCATGGAATTAGATTTACGGTTGGATTAGCCGGGGCATAGATAATTAGATTAACCGAAGAATGGGTCAGAAATTATTGATGTTTCTCATCGATACGGTATTGCAGGAAACAACTTTATCACAATGAATCGGAAGATTTTCATCTTTTCATCGATGCTGACAATTTGTTTCTTGCTTTTTTTCATTAATAAATATTTCACAAACATTATTTTAAAGACAATCTTTTTGTATCACGACTAACTCCAATATTTTTCCCATGGTGGCTGTTAAAAATAATCTACATCCCGTATCAACATATTTGATGTCTTTACACGAAGTCATTATAATACATTGATTTATTTGAATATCATTTTTCTAATGACGAAATGAGGTTACCCGAAAAAAATTTGTAATTCTAAGTGTCTCGTGAATCGACAAAGTTTGAAGACCACTACTTTAGGTTAACACCAACACGACAAATAATTTGTGCTTGAATATCTTTTTTGTGTCAGCATGGAACGGGCTAAAAAGTTATAGTAAACAAAATATACAGGACAGCGTTATCCGAAAAAGCGCTATTGGGACAACCACACTCATAATAAAAACGCGCTGTTGGAACTCGTGACTACTATTGACTTCATTTAGTTAAACTTAAAATTATAATAACATAACTTTTTTTTTAAATAAAAAAACATTTTTATCACTATATTTCCACAAAATATTTTATGATTTGAGTCGGTTTCGCACATCGCGAGTATTATCAACTAATAAAATACGAATAATAAACAAGGTAATTTCTATACAAAATTTTGAGTTAATAACATTGCAGGTATACAAAACCAAGAGCATAAAAACTGACAAAACAATTTAAAATAATCCATTAAGTAATTTGAAATTTCAATGGTAGTTAAAACGATGCGGAGAAATTGTCTGTCAGGGGCGTCCATTTAATAATGTACGCGACGAGCGACACCAGTCCTGATCATAAAATATTGTGGGGGAAAATAGTACTAAAAAACGTATTTTTGTTATTTCAAGTATAATACCTTTCTACTATTAAAAATATAACTGTTTTTTTTACAGCAACAAGACGAGTACGCCCTGGTGCTTACTCTGACCGACGGCCATCTTGGCGATGGAAACTTCATCACGCAGAGTTTCTTACTCCTTGTGGAAGATGTCAATGACAACGAACCCGTGTTCAAGCCATACCCCACTGCACTTAGCGTTAAGGAAGACTCCGCACCAGGTATCCTCACATCGATAGAAGCTACCGACTTAGACGAAGGTGCATACGGTCAGGTAAATCATCTTCAAGTAATTTAAAGTCACAACGGATCCAATTATAGCACAATTTTATTATTTGACAGCCATTTTGTAGCAATACGAGGGCTTTTTCTACTAAAAGCTATTTAACTAAAATACACCAATATTGCAATACCTATTATTTATATTTTAACGCATATAATAACAGCACATGTGCTTTTATGGTGAAAGCTTTATCTTAGTTATCAGATGGTTCAAGTCCTATCGGGTTTCATATCAAATTTAAATTTGTTCATAACAATTTATTGATATATATATAAATTATTCTTTTTAAGATTTTTTTAAAAAGAAGTTTATTTAAGAACCTATTTCTTATTTTTCTGGATTCTCAATGTTTAAATATTTAGTTATTAGATAATTAATATTTATTTTAATAACATAATAATTTTCGTTGTCGTTTTATCAAACTACAATAATATTTTTCATTACTTCTAATATTAAAGAATCTAACACTCCGATTTTCAACTGTTTTGTTTCTAATCTCCATGATTTAAAAATTTTAATCAAAATTATTATTCGGCACCAGTACACATTTAAATTCCAACATCAATTATTTCGAAACAAAAGAATGATTAATTTTATTATTGTATTTAGATTACAAGCTTAATCTTTGTAGAATCTTTATATCTGATGAAATACCTAGCGAACAATTGGAATTACGCGGAAATTATCTGAATTAAGATAAATTTGCATATGGCTTCCTTCAATTTTATTCCAAAATCGCAATAATGCCTTGAATTCTTGAATTATAATAATTCTATACTTGTTTGTTTTTTTATCTTAATTGATCTACTAAACAGTCTTTAGACAGACCATTTCAAAGAAATAAATTAAAGTGAAGGTTAAACTAGGCTTTCTATAAGTAAAAAAAAGTATTGAAAACGTTTTTTTCTCTCATTGATGATGATTTTAACAGAAATAATTGAATTTTTCTTGACCAATATTAAATGAGTATTCTTTAAAACCTTCCATCTCCTAATAAAAACAGAAATCCATACTAATCATATGTTTAAACACCGAATATATTTCAATAGTAAATGCTATTTTTACTCGGAAATTACGCTAAATATAATTTCCAAATTTGAACTAGACAAAAATAGATTAATTCTAGCAGTACGAAATTTATCTTAACGATCATATTGTAATTCCAAATTCATGTTCCAGATAATATAAATATATTGATATATGAATTTTCGTGATGTATTCTCTACACGAGTAGAACTTAGTGACCTTATTTGAATTGTTTTAAATTGTCCTACGCTGAGCCTCGCAAATGATATTTCAAAACCAAATACTGCAAAAAATTATCGAATAGTATTGATGTTTACCAAAATTATGAAGATAATAAAAACAAAGTAGGCAATGATTCAATTTGAAAATTAGTTAAAACACAAAAATTTATCCACTGGAAACTGTCATATATTTTTTAGTGTTAGATATCTCATTAATATTAGCCGTCCCAACTGTTGAGACAGCAGCTGTCAGAGATCGTTGAATACATGAACTTTCGTAAATATCCCTGCTAACTTAAGACTGAAGACCTTAATTGAGTGGAACTATATACAGTGGCGTCACTAAATTCAAAATGTTAAGATATTGACTTAAAATATTGTTTAAATACAGGTGGTGTACAATTTACAAGAGCTGGAAGGTGATTCCGACGCTTTTTCCATTCAAACGCTCAACGGAAAGGGAATTATTCGTCTCGTCGGCTCACTGGATTACGAAAAGAAATCACTTTACCAATTGAGGGTATTAGCAATTGACAGAGCTAACCAGGGCAGAGTCAACACTGGAACCGCAGCCATTCTTGTGAAAGTCCAGGATGTAGAAGACCAGCCTCCGGAATTTGTCGCTGTTACACCTGTTACAAGGATCAGTGAGGACTCACCTGCAGGAACTTCCGTATTACAAGGTTTTCTATCATAATGTATCATTACTACCCCAAAATATTTTTGCGTAAGTCGATATTACCCCCTCAATTTGAAAAGGAGACAATCAATGTAAATTAAACATTTTTTATTTAATTTACGCGGATTTAATTTTAATTTACGTCATTGACGATAGCGTGAGCCGAAATATAAAAGCTATCAACTATATCTTAAAAAATAATTTTGTAGTTTTAAAATACATTGCTATTTTTTTCACAGTGTTACTTTAATAACTATTAAGTAGTTTGATTATAATGAAATTCAATTTGTAAATGTTAATTTTATAAACAATACAGATAGTTAATAATTTTTTAGTAACAGGATTTTGCAAGAAATATTAATCAACTACTAAAGTACATATTAAAATGCTATTAAGTAATTTACATCATTTTTTGAACAATTCAAATTTTATTATTTTTTAAACAACTTTAAAAAATATATTTGCCCAAATTTAGTGTTGCGCAAGCGTTTAACATAATATATGTCGATAGATGGTGCTGTCATTCATTGTAACAATAAATTTAAACCATTGTTTTTCATCGTGCTTCTCTAGTGCATGCAGTCGATGGAGATCGAGGAGTGAACAACAAAATATCGTACAGCATTATATCAGGTGGTGATGATCAATTTGATATTGATGGAAGTTCAGGTATTATTTATACTATTAATGCTTTGGATCGGGAAGAACCTGATAATAACAATGGTGCTTACATATTGGAAATTCTCGTAAGTTTATCAATTTATTTTTTTACATAAAGAAATTTACATAAAGAGCACATCACACACAATTATTTAGTTTATATTTATACGAACACTACAAGAGGAGAGATTTCAATTCAATTCTGAAATATTTTCAGTATTTTTGTTCTGATTTTTACTGTAATTCAAGTTAAAATTATTAGATTCAAGTTGAGTTGAGAATATAAAATACAATATCAACTGAACGTGCTTGCCATAATTTCGCCATCTTTAGGCATTCTATTACATAAATACAATAAAAATGACAGTCAGTTAATAATTTGCATCACTTATGTGCAAGAAAAATTATGAAAAATATAAACCACTTTTGCTACCCTAGAGATCAAAGTATATCTCAAATAATTTTAAAAAATACTGATTTGATTACAATGGCAATGAAATTTTGAAAATAAATAAAAACAATCTTATAACCAAAACATTCCAATGGATTTGTAATTAAAGGTTTTCATAATTATCAAATACCATTAAAAATTAATTATTACGTAATTATTTCAAATTGCTAGGTTATGATGAAATTAAATGTCAGGTGACATGTTAGTATATTTATTAAATTATTCAGATTGTTTGCTAACTAAACTATCCTTACGTAAGATATATAATATTATATAACAAATGAGAAATACGAAGGTTTGATTGATCATTGAATATTGGCAAAGAACTTAACTGGTTTTTGAATGAAAATCAAAATTTCAGTTTATCTCAAAAAGTGAAAAATTTATGTAGGGCTGACAATCAATTGAGCCCTCATATATGGAACCCAATTTATTGTTACCTAATGATTTTTTCAGGCAACAGAAGATTCTCAAGTGATTACCCCTCAACCTAGTGCTTCAACCGAAGTCACAATTATCCTTACAGATGTAAATGACGAGACACCTCAATTTAGAAGTAAAAGATACATATGTGAAGTTGTGGAAAATGCTCAACAGAATACCCCGCTCACTTTTCTTCAAGATGCTATACCAGAGGTTTATGATTATGACCAGGTGAATAATACAATTTGTATTAATATTATACAAAATAATATTCACATTATATACCAGCTACCTCAAAGTATATATTAATTTTGTTTAATAATAAACTGTATTACACGATATATTTCTTTTATGACCTTTGTGACATCTATGAAATAAACTTGAAAGCTTATATTTGAATAAAATGAATAATATGTTTGACCAGACTACAAAATTGGAATACTGAACATATGTATCATTGCATTATGTTTTTTTTCTGTTTAAATCTATTTAAACCAATATAATTTTAGCAAATAACAACCTTCGCAAACATATAGCATTTTTTTTAAAAAGTTAATAATATTAATCCTTAATTCAGTTAAATAATTTTGGAAAGATTCCACTTATTTTGCTTTGTTGAATAAAATTTAACACAAAACTAAAGTTCGATTGCGAGGTCAAGTCTGATTTGTGAGAGTCTCTACTACCTTTTGATGAAGTTCATATTGAGCACCATCTGTGGTTGCTCTTTAGAAGCACACTCTGTTATTATAATAATTGAGTATGTAATATTAAAAGCAAAAATACTACTCAATGATGAACATATTGTTTTACATAGGGAAAAAATGGCACATTCGAACTGTATTTGGAAGGTGATGAAGGTGTATTTGAGGTGACCCCATCACGAGGAGTTAATGAGGCGTCATTTCTAATCAGAGTCAGCGATTCATCATTTCTTGACTATGAGCAAGTGACAGTGATGAACTTTTCACTTATTGCAAAGGAAACTGTTCTTTTGGATCCTAAAATGAGGTTTGTTCTTACTCCAACTTGACTTGAATTTCTTAAACACACTTGTTTCCCAAACTGTACCTGCTATAAAAATCTTATAAGACTAAAAGGATTTAAGAAATATCTTGCTTAATTTAAAGGTAAAGTAAAAATATACCATCATGATTTCTTTCCAAATGAAAAAACTTATTATTTTTGAAATAATCAATAAGGTTTACTTTTTTTACGATTATTATAAGAAGGAACATCAATTAAAGTTCCTTGATTTGTAAATCTTGTTGAGATCTAGCATTCTAGATGTTTCTTTTTTTTAATTTTTCATATCCATCTCATCCTAAAAACTGGTTGAAACGAAATTAGTTAGCAATAACACTTTTTATTTCATCTCTCTTTAAAAAAGGGATATTGAGCAATTGTGAAATAAGCATTTCTCGTAAAAAAACTTCTATTACTTTCATTAAGATGAGCTATGAGTATACGCAGCTAACAGTTAATTTGTAATACTTTTTTTCAGTATTGTCCCGATAACTGTACACATTAGGGATGGAAATGACAACTTTCCCGAGTTCACAGAGCCAATGTATGATGTTTCAATCCCAGAAAATTGTGGAGTTGGAACAACGGTAGCTTGGGTTCAAGCCCTCGATGATGACTCTGGGAACTATGGAACAAGAGGCATACGCTATACCAACTTGGGAGGGGCTATCGCCCATTTGTAAGTATTCAGAAAATATTTAAATGTAAAGTTTATTGTTCATTTTAACAAAATATGTAGTGTGTGTTATGGTATTATAGTAAAAGATAGAAACAGATTGAAATATCTATGCTATAAATTATGTTATAATTTGCCTTACTCCACAGTTGGTGTATTAATGATGATTCAGCTATTGCAAAATAATGTAAATAAAATTGCAACTACCATAAATCATTCAGCTTTTCTTTATGATACATCCCTGGCTTAGACATAATTTTTGTTGACATCAATGTTTTATTGAAATAGTTGTTCTTGTTTCAACCCTCTGACTGCTATCTTCTCAACTTTTAAGATGGTTAAATGCAGTGTGAGGATAGTTGACAATTAAAAATATACGAGAGCTAAGTATCAAAACTTTCATGTAAAATCTGACATTATATTACATCTGCAATTGTTACATTTCAGATTAAATCTGAATGCTGTATCAGGAATAATAACAGTTAAGCTTCCAGGGGGTGACAGCTTTGATAGAGAATTAATCTCTCGGCATTTTCTAACTGTCGAAGCCAGAGATGACTTGGGACAAGGCAACAGAAATACAGTTCAATTAGTTGTAAACATTGAAGATGTTAACGACAATCCTCCAGTATTTCTTCTGAATAAGTATGAGGCAAGGCTGTTGGAAGAGGAGACAGAATTTGAATTACCACTTGTATTAGAAGCCAGAGATGCTGACTTGAATGGTAAGTAAAAAATAAAGACAAACCTTTTTCCACAGCTAAATGATTTTAATAATCTCAAAAGTCATTTCCCTATAATTTATTTGAACTTTGTAAGTATTGCCCCTTCCAAGACAAAGGGGCTTTAATAACAAATCGCTTATATTCAAGACAGCAAAGAGAGTGAAAAAATATCACAACAATAAGAACAGCTTTACTCCCTTATAACTTCTTTCCGTGTATTATATAAAGATTCCAATATATGGAAAAGAATGATAAAGAAACAAAGTTATTCTCATTGAAACAATGTTTTTTCGTTCTTCTCGCTGTCGTGAATATCAGTGATTTTTTACTAACATTCTTTTGACTTGATAGGGACAATAGGATCAAATCAAATATTTGATATTACCTCTTTCTTAAACTATGACTGGGTCAAAAGTTATTGACTATAGAATTTAATTTTTGACAGGCTTCTAGCATGTTTCATAGTATTTTTTCAATAACTAAAATTGTTAGCTGGCATCTTTAATATCTTATCAAGAATTACAATTCTTGTAGTTCTGACTATATTTTCAAAAATGCATTTTTATAAGAGTTGCAATATGAAGCTCGAATCATTCAGTGTTCTTTGTACAACATCACTACACAATTCTTAATGTGTAGCTGAGAAAAGGTTAAAATCATAGCCGCTAAATGCATTTTAGTAATATTTTATAGACAATAAACAATTAAAATCAGTTGCTTAAGGAATATGAAATAATTTCAATTAATATTTCTCAATTTTGTTTTAGGTACAAGAAATAGTCGAATTGAATATTCCATCGTAAGTGGTGAATACAAAGATAACTTTACGATAGATCCACTAACAGGAGTGTTAAAACCTGTTGGATTTATGGATTTTGAGCAATTACCGGGAGATAACGGAAATGTCAGACCTATACAGTTGACAGTAAGCAATATATTACATTTATAAAGAAAATAATGTGTTTATATCATTTTGTTGATTGAATTGGCATTCACTTGGTAGAACTCCATTATAACACGGTGAAAAAAATAGCAATGTATTTTAGTTCTACAAAATTATTTTTAAAAAATATAGTTGATAGAAAATAGTTTTGACGATGGCGTGAGCCGAAATAGCTATCAACTATATTTTTTAAAAATAATTTTGTAGAACTAAAATACATTGCTATTTTTTTCACAGTGTTTATATCATATAATCCAATACATTTATCAATTATTGTATTATATTACAGGTACGAGCTCGAGACTTTGGAATCCCTCCGCTTTCAGCTGATGTACCTGTAACCATTTATGTTCAAGATGTTAACGACTATGCACCACTATTTCAACAGATGATTTATAAAAGATCTATACCAGAAGATATGCCTGGAGGAACTCCAGTCTTAGAAGTAAAAAATATTTTTATGACTTTTTCATTCAATATAACAAAACTATCCATTATTTCTTCACTTTCTTTCTATATTTTATATAGTAAAATACAATTTACACAATGCTTCGTTGGCTTAGATTAGAAATTGATTGTTAGGTATTAGTTTTATTACCAAAATTTATTTTTTTATCATTAATATAAAGCAGTGATGAGTGAGCCATGCAAAATGAGTCAATGCAATAACATGCAAATTTATCTCTAAATACCCAAATACCAGTGACACCTATCAATATTCCGTCATTGAAATTGATTTATTTGATGCGAATAATATAAAAACAGAAAGAGAAAAGGAGTGTCTATAAAGTTGCATCTGTGTGTGTCATGTAATAATGGAAAAAATAAGAAATGAATCTAGACAATGCATTATGAAAATCATTTTCATTTTCAAGGTAAAAGCTTTTGACAGCGATGGTTCAGCTCCAAACAATCAAGTTGTATACAGAATACAAAAAGGAGCTGGAGACAAATTCGTAATCGGGGCAGAAAGCGGGGTTATTTCTGTAGCACCAGGCTCTGATTTAGATCCTGACAGAACAGATCCAAAAAGCAACAAATATGTATTGACAGTGGTAAGCTAATCGAAAACATTCTAGATACCAATTATGAAAATGTTTTCTTGATCACAATGATATATTTATAATATTGTGTTTACATCTAGGTTGCATTGGATGGCGGGATTGGAGACCAGCAATTAAATGCTGCAGTTTTGGTCAACATTACAATTGTTGATGTTAACAACAAGCCACCAGTTTTTATTGATCCTGGAACAATAACTGTAAAAGAAAACACGCAGGTATATTATAAATGATAGTGACAGTGACAGTGACAGAATATACAGTGAATGGGAATCTATATTTTTTTATAGATATATTTACTATTGATTTATTTATGTGTTTGTAATGGTTTTGGAGTCAAAATCATTACATTATTAATTATATTCAAATGAATACTAAAAATTTTGAGTAGTAATTTTTTTTAAATAATGTCACCTAAAATAGACAATTATCAAGAAATTCTGAATATTTGATTATCCTTTATCAGAAGTTCTTTATTTTGAAATTTCATTAATCTCGTTTATTGAGAAATCGTTCATGAGAATCTTGAAAATATTTCATATCCAAACCATTCCGATCCACAAAATCTGCTAATAACTGACGATCTTGATTTGATGGAAGCGGTTGGAAATCCCTGATACAAATCGATGACCAAAACATTTAGAATGAAACATATACATCAGAGCATAGGCTCCCAACTTTTTCGGTTGGCGACCCATTTCCATAAAATCCATGTGACCTGCGACCCCCCATACAATACAAAAGCATACAAAAAATATTTTTTTAGTTGACCGTATAAGTTGGCAGCCCCCTGGTTGGGAAACTATGCATTAGAGAAAATTTTTGATATTGTCCGAAGGATAGTAGAGTTCTCAAATTTTACACATCCTTTTTCTATATATTATTTGATATTTTTAAAGAAAATTTATTTGATTAATAACATTAATGTTACTATTTTAAATAATAAAAACACATTTTTTAATACTTATTTCCACAATATATTTTTTGATCAGGACCGGTTTCGCTCATCGCGAGCATTATCAACTGATAGAATACAATTTACAAACAAGTCTATTTATACAAAACAAAAAATTAATTTGAGTTAATGGTAGCAGGTGTACAAAACCATGGGTACAAGAACTAGGAAACATTTACATAAAATCATACAATATTGATACAAATAAAGTAAATTAGTATAAAAATTAAATGTTCACAATCACTTATTAAGAATTACAATTACAATTATGGTAAATCAATAATCCATTAGGAGTTCTAAACAATCAATAAGGAAGTAAGGAGTGGGAAATTTTTAATGACGAAAATAACCCACAATCACTACTTAATGGAACAAAATAAATTAATACATGAGAAGTCGATTAAAGATGAATCGATGAGATGGGAAGATATGGTCATTCAGGGGCGTTCCAATATTTTCTGTAAAAAAATTAAGTAAAAGGAGGCAATATCATTTTTCAAAAAAAAAAAAATTTATTTGAAATATATATTTATTAATCTAATTTAATGAGTATAACAATGCCCCTGACTGACCATATCTTCCCATCAGTGAGTATTATCAAGTGATGATCTTGATATTACTTAAATAACTAGTAATCGTAATATCTGTTTGGGTTTATTCTTTTAATTATCCAATAAGTCTACCTAGGCATTCAAGGCCTGGCTCATTGAGTAGGTTTTACATTCAATGACAAAAATTTAATTTTTAGGTAGGAACTTACGCATTTAGAGTTATCGCCAATGATCCTGATGATATGCCAGTTCTAAGATATCATATAGATCCTGAAAACAGTGTGGGGAAAAACGAGGAAGGTACCATTGTAAAAATCTCAGAGTATGATTATATAGCGGCTTGGGATTTGAACCCCTTGGATGGGAAGTTGAGAATTATACACTTGTTGGATAGAGAAAAAGTGGAAACTATACGATTGGGCCTGATTGTTGAAGACATTGCAGCTGTTTCGGGAGGCGATAAACAAACAGCTTCCGGTAAAATTTTCTTAAATTTCAATGAAATTTTGTTGCAGAATCATAATTACCTTAGTTTTTTAATACTGCATTAGGAACTGGGCTCAGAATATCAATTACTGTTGCTTCACACAGAAATAAGTCAAGTAATCAGACATACAATTTTAGAAAAATTATTTATGTTTCAATATGAAGTTATTTAATTCTATGCCACCAAAAATGCCATGACTCCATCAACTATTACAAAATAATCATTGGATGAACTTGTGTACATGACTGCCATCTTTGAGGATCCAATCAAATTAAATAAAAAGTATAAGATTGAATTTGAATTGTGAAAACTTTGTATGATTCCACATGTTTTGTCACTTGTTTGTTTTTCCATCAAGTATCTTCAGTTGATATCATAATTTATATGTAATCAAATTAAAATGATTCAGACAGAAATACAAACTTCAAACTTTCACTTCTTCATCAAAACTTATTTTGATGAAGAATGTTGGACAACAAGCACTTTTTTATCTGTAATTTAAAAAAATTATGAGAATATTAAGAAATATTTTTAATCAATTAATTGAAAAAATATACACAATACTATTTTAAATCCATTAAATGAAAAATACAATAATAAATGTGAGTTATTATATTGACATTTCTCACTTATGACATGTCATGGACAAGAAAGATTATGAAACAATAGCCCGTTGAACAAAATCAACCATTCAGTTGCAAACTTTTTTTTCAATCATATACATTTGAAATCTATAGATATATAATATTTTTTTTATTTATTAAACAAATTGAGTTCTTTGCAGCTACTCTCACAATAATTATAGAGGATGAAAATGACAACAATCCTCGATTCCGAAAACCTTTCTATAGGAGATCAATAACTGAAAACACAAAAAATGGTGCCACTATTGCAAATATCGTAGCAGACGATGTCGACAAAAATAAATCTATAACATATTCATTGGAAGGTACTGATTTCAGATTTGTTTTAACTAAGATTTCTTTGTTAATTGACTGAGGGTATGATGATATTAATTACTTTTTAATTGTTCAAAGGTCCCAGGGAAATGATAAAATTAGTTCATTTAGAACCGGATTCTGGAGAAGTTTTAGTTGCCAACAAAATTGATCATGAAATCTATCCTTGGCTTAATTTAACAGTTCGTGCAACGGATTCAGGTGTACCGCCGCGATCTTCATTAGTTGATTTATTTATACAGGTAAGTAATATATTAGAAAAATATATCATATGCTAAGCATGTGAATGAATGATGTAAAAGGAGATACAAGACGGACTCCATGAGTTCTGTGAAAGCTTGAAGGATACTATATAACAAGGTGGCCAATTTTCATTTATACAGTGTTCCAACTCAAACACCTTATGTATACGGTTGGGGTAAGAAAACAGGAGTAACACCTGCATTCCTTAAGGGAGGGATGATGAATGAAGAAAAGTATAATGCAGTCATGCAATTAAATTAATTAATTTACACCAGCTCAAAAGACATTAAAACACCAATATACAATAGTCAAAAGTTATCTCTCAATCACACCGCCACGCCATTTGGTTGCTGGCCATATCCATTTAAATTTATCTGAACCAAACCACTTGAATAGTGTGTACATGATGCCATTATCTTCAAAATATTTTGCTATTTTAAACATGTGAGAGACTTACATATAGTATTAGCTATAAATATACTAGGTATTAGATTTTCATAAATACTGACGGGCAGTTAATTTGGCATTCACAGCTAAAACCACAATTATCTGGTTTGTGGTGGTGTTGTTCTAAGATTGTGACATATAGAGTGCAATAATATTTGCCCAATCATAAAATTGCCAAAATTTTAGCAATTAAAAAGTGATCATTTTTTTTTACATTTATTCTTCTGTAATATTTTTAGGTGCTAGATGAAAACGATAATAATCCATACTTTATATTTGAGTCTGGAAGTATAAGTGTTTTGGAAGACACTGCACCGGGGACTCCGTTAGCTGTAATAGCAGCTCGTGATTCAGATTCAGGAGAATTTGGAAAAATCACTTACCTTATGGACCGCATAGCAACACAGGTAAAATATTATCTTATCTTTATATATATCAACCTCACTAAAATGCAAAACATTTCAATGCCACTATTTTGTTGGAAATATCAATCATACAAAAATATAGAATAAATAAAAACTTTTTAGGGTATTCTAGAATTTTATAAATATTGTTTTACCTACTGCAGTGATAGTATGTAATCCAACCTTTATAATATTTCTATTTTTAGTATTGTGTGCTTTTTACCTATTCAAATAATTTTTACTTTTACTGGTTGTTAGTACTTATAAATATATGTATAACCCTTATAAAACTTTACATTTATTTCCTTTTTCTTTACCCTCTGATAGCTATGTCTTAACTTATGAGACAGTTTATTACAATGAGTCGATACTTGACTCTAAAAAATATAAGAATGTCAACAGTGTTAAAAAATTCGTGTAAGTGTTAATTTTTGTGTAAAAATGTTTTCAAAACATGAAACACTGTTGAATTAATTTTTTACGTATACGTTGTTGGAATATCCTTTATGTGCCTCAGCAGGAAGGGATCAAATTTTTATGAATATTTGCAGGGAAAATTTTTAATAAATGCTGACAATGGAACTCTGACAGTTGGAGACTGGTTGGATAGAGAAACACGTTCATCATATACTTTAGTGATTGAAGCTTGGGATAATTATCAATTTGGATACCTTAGTGGGGAAAGTAGAAATGCTTTCAAACAAATTGTGTAAGTAATTCAAGATATAAGCTGACTTCATTCAAAGGCACTTCCTCGCGGAATTGGGTAGTCTGTGTGCTTTAAATGAGAAAGATTTTGTGTGATAATCTCATCTTAAAATCACTACTTGAATTGAGGCACACAACTACCCAATCCCGTCGAAGCGACTGTGTAAATTAAAAGTAGGACACATTGATAACTGGCTGAAAATTATACTTTTAAGTGAAATATAATTTTGTCTTACGATTCAACGATTATTTCAATTTATGACAGAGTGGACCCAACCAAAAGTGGTTTATTCATTACTGAGTGTATTATTTGGCTAATCTTATAACATATCAATATGTTGCTATGTCAACAATCCTGATAAACAAATCAGTGACTAATATACACCAAGTCCAAATAGATCACTCGAATTTTTAATAAACTTCATTCTAAATCTTTTTATATTTTATAAGTATAATACTTTTAATATGTGTGTTCAATTAAAATCATTTGTATTTATTCATACACCCAGTCCTTTTTTTACGCGAATTCGACTATACGCGAATTTTTTGGACGGCACCGCTACATTTTTTTACGTGCTTTACTCATTTTTTTCCCCAAATACGTTTTAAAGAAGAAATTTATATATGATACTAGGCATGTACGTTTCATTATTTTTTTGAATAAAAAAAATATGTGTATTTTTAAAACTTAATTTTGTAAAGCATTCCATTTTTTTTAAATACACATAAAATTGCCAAATGTTGACAAGTGTATCGGATATTATGCGAATTTATGTTTTAGGGTGTGTAAAGAAAAATAATGCAATTGCGTAAAATCATGGGATGTGTGTCCGCTCGTAAACTTGTTTAAACACAATGCATTTATTAAATTCGTTGAATAGCACTTTTCTCGGCCATAAATTTTACCACTTATTATGTCAAACAAATGCCCTTCAATGTTAAAAAATAAATTCGAACCGAAGATAAAAATATTAATCTATTTTTAAAATGCATTTAAAAATAAGATAATTTAAAAAAAATTTATTGTCTCATTATATTTTTAAAAGCAATAAAGACATGAAAATATATATATTTTTTTTGCACGAATTTTAAAGAGCAAATTTTGGTTTTTCATACGTTTCTGGTACTTTTTCACGCGATATTTTAATTTTTGGAACCAAATTGTCAAATTATATGTAAGTTGTGATTTTTTTACGCGATTTTTTTTACGCAACGTTTTCTGGAACCAATTTGTCGCGTAAAAAAAGGACTGGGTGTATTGCTTTACAGAGAGCGTAAAAAATCACATGGTAAATCTTCCACAAAATAGCATTAAAAATTGTTGATAACTGTTTTCTTTTAGTATTCAAGTAGAAGATGTGAATGACAATACACCCGTATTAACATTGCCAAAAGAATGTTCAACAATAACAGAATTTCATTCTATTCGTGACCCAATTGCGGCAATTCACGCAACAGATTCTGATGATCCAGAAACAGGAAACGGCCAGATTAAATTTAATATTGTGGGAGGCACTGGTTATGGTAAGTATTTTTATAAGTGTCTGAATTTTTTTCATTTTTAACCTGGCTGTTTACATTACAACTCCAAGACACCTAAACATGTTAAAAAAGTGAAAATTTGATTGTTTAGAATTGTTCAGAGTAAATCAATTGCCGAATGACTACTCAACTGCTCAGATAACTGCCGGGCGGGTTCTAAAAGACAGATATGGAAATTACACTCTCATTATTGAAGCGAGTGATCTGGGTGAGCCATCCAATAAAGTGAAAGGAGAAATGGCGATATGTGTAAGTGATTACAACGATCATGCCCCGCTGTTTGTGAGTCCACCGCAAAATGTCACAATAAGGATACCAGAGGTTCATATAATTTTTACTAGTCATAAAACGTTCCAATAAGAAATGAATTATAACAACCACAATGATAAGATAAATATTAAATGTTTGTTTCATCTGGTCCATTCAAATCATGATTACAGCTGTTATGTTATATAACGTTAATAATAATGAAAAATAATTCAATAATTTTATGGGTAAAATTATCACATACTATAAGACAGCATTGCTGTAATATTTAAAAAAAAGCAATGAGCAATGAAATGCCAACAAATGTATGTTTTACAAAATTCAATTGATTGCTTTGATTCATGATAAAGTGTTTAAATTTCTGTTACATACACATAGCAAATATTTTTAAGACAAATCTCCAAAAATTATACAGTTGTTTTTAGGATGGTTACAATAAAATAACAAAAAATCTTTCACAGAATGCCACTATTGGAAGCACCGTTGTAGAGGTTCATGCTATTGATGGTGATATCGGACCAAATGGTGCAGTAAGATATAGATTAAAACAGGATGTCATGGGAAACTGGAGAACATTTACCATCAACTCCACTTCAGGATTGATACACCTCAAGCATTCGTTGGATAGAGAAAAGCAAAAAATTTATGATGTATGGTTTTATATTTTATAGCATTGAAATGCTGATCTTAAAACAGTTTTATGAACAATTTCCAAAACATGAATGGAGATAGAAAATTAACTTAAAATAAAATACAAATCTGTGTGATTATAAACTTTTATTTTTTCACAGCTCAGAGTTGAAGCTTATGATTTGGGCCTTCCAACACCTCTTAGCTCAGATCTAGATCTTACAATATATGTCCGAAATGTAAATCATTACAAACCTCGGTTTGTTCAACCAAAAATGTTTGTCAACTTCACGGAGCACTCCTCTCCTGGAGATGAATGGGTGACTTTACCGCCTGTCATAGAGAGAGATGAGGTTGATATTTTGGATGACCCAACAGTCCCCGTTTGCTATTTTATTGTAAGCGGTAATCATAAGGAACTTTTTGAACTGGATCAAAACACACATAGGTCAGGAAAGTGCTGCTCTACTTTTCATATATTGGCTAGTATAATAAGAAGTGACTTAGAGGAAATAATTCATTAACCCTTTCATTATGGGGCGGTTTTTCGATTTTTCATCATAGTTTCTATGCATATATTAGAAAGAATAGATCTACATTACCTTCTTACAGTTATGCATGTTAAAACGCGGGTTCCATTAAAGAGAAGTGTAACCATTAAATTTAAAATTACATGACACGAAATCGAAAAATTGACACCCTACTTGATTGAGGATTGGTATTATTTTGGAATGCAGAAGACACTTAACCCAAACACTAAAATAAATTCATGTTTTTTTGCAAACTACAAAAAAATTCTTTAAATTTATTATCTTCTTTCAGATTATCGTTAGCTAAAGAAATAGACAGAGAAATAGAAGCAGGGCACTCTCTCATAGTTCAGGCAACCGAGGACTGCATTATCACACCGAAATATGTTGAATCTCAAGATTTGGAACTCTTTGAAGATACTATAATATCAATTTTGATCAATGTCACAGATATAAATGACAATCCACCCAAATTTGTTAGTGAAATTTTTACAGGCGGTGTCACAACTGCTGCTGACTTTGGAGCTTTATTCATGAATGTGAAGGTGTGGAATAATTTTTCATCTAAGTCTAAGTATTTTTGATATTCTCACAGCCAATTTAAATTACTGGATCAATTGAAATTTTGAGAAATTGCATATATAAAAATTGAAACATTCCGTAAGTATTATTGATAGGAATCTGTCTAATGAGAAATGTTTTTAGGCTATGGACCCAGATGATGGTGAAAATGCGCAGGTTTCCTATTACCAAATAGGGGAAATCCAAAAAACCTTATCGGAAGGATTAGATAATTTACAAGGTCCACCATTCCTTGTCGATAAAAACACCGGAGCTGTTCAGCTGAATTTTGATCCGCAAAAGGGAATGAAAGGATATTTTGACTTCATGGTACTTGATTATAAAAACCCTTCTCTTTTAATATAATGCAATGAATGCAATATAAAACCTGGGAAATAATAGTATATAATGAAATATAAAGCCATTTGAAATTAAAAAATAAAACAGAATTTATTAAACACAACATTAAAGATATGCAAAGTACTTGAATGAAGTTATTTCAAAATTTTAGGTTTTAGCCAATGACACAGGAGGACTTCAAGATGTGGCTAGAGTTTTCATATACTTACTACGCGAGGACCAAAGAGTAAGATTTGTCCTGAGACAACACCCCTCTGAAGTCAGAGACAGAGTGATTCCATTCAGAGAAAGCCTCGCTAACGTTACAGGAGCTATTGTCAATGTGGACGACTTCAGAGTGCATGAAAACAAAGACGGTTCCGTCGATGGCACCAAAACTGATCTTTACATGCATTTAGTTGATGGCAAAGACCATTCAGTGCTTGAAGTAAACGAAGTACTCACGTTAGTTGATAAAAATATTGAACAATTAGATTCACTCTTCAAGGTACACAATATTTATCTTATTAATCATATTAAGACATAAAATTACATCATTACTGTTTTAGTTTATCCATTTATAAAATAACAAATGATTTGCAGAAAAAAATATGGTTCGATTTGGATTACTTACAACAGGATAATTTGGGTTTACGAATGCCATTAATCGGAAACTGAAATATTTTTCTTATGTTAAACTCAATAGAGATGCATTGGAATCAAGTCAGACACCTAAAGCGAGTTAGATATTATATTTGCATAATTTTAACAGAAATCTCAGCCAATCCTATTCTACTCCTCAATCTTTCCCAAAAATAAAGCACTCCAGGTTTTCACTAATAAATAATCTATATTCCCCATCCCCAACAGTTGCCAGAACCAATACTTTGGCAAAGTTATAAGTGCTACGAAACACTTCTTAACAAGACTTGAATATCCCGCATCATAAATGTAAATATTTTACACCATTTAGTTTTCATAGCGCTTCTATTAAGAGTACACCAGGAAATATGTGAATTTCTTAATTTGAAAGTCTTATAGATTCGAACTAATTTCATAAGTCATTCTTACCCTATTCTACACAGGAATTCAATGTTTTGGATACGCAACCTGCTGAATACCAGCCCCTCTCCGCAGACATTGTCACAGCAAATCAAACAGTCTTTTGGCTAGTCTCCATATCTCTTTTCCTTGGTGTTTTGCTTATCTTATGCTTAATGCTATGCCTCACACAGAGAGCTAATTATGTAAGAAGACTTAAAGCTGCAACTGCAACAGCTTACGGTAAATAAAATCCTTTTCTTTAATAAAAATGTACATTAAGTTCTCATATAACATTAAAGTTCTCAATGAAAAATTTCAATATCTTACAAAAATAGTTTGTTATCTTACAGAATCAACAGTGCCCGGCGAGTCGGACATGACGATTCGTAGTACAGGTGGCAGGGTGCCAAATACAAACAAACACAGCACTCAAGGAAGCAATCCCATTTGGTTACGGGCCTACGAAAATGATTGGTACAAAAATGACGAAGATCAAGTCAGCCAGTCGGAGAGAGACTCTCTCGATGAAAACGTAGTCGGCGAAAACAATCTGGCGAATGGAAAGCCTTACTTCATCAATACGGAACCGTTCCTCTCGCCGGACAATTCCCTCAGCAGTGACCCGCAGAGAAATCAATCCAAATATAATGTATACCAGCAGATAGAACAAATTAACAACACCAAAAATCTTGAAACAACAGAATTATAATAAAGAAAATGATTAAATAAATATGTAAATTACAAACATGGTCTTTTTAGTTATGTATTATTTATTGTTAAATTAGTTTACAAAAATTTTAATATGTTGCTTCATTTGAGTATGGATTTATTTGACATTGAATCGGAGTTTATCGAGTGCTCCATCTCATATTATATTCAGCAGGCTAAGTAATTTGAAATGCTCTCGAGTTTGATTACAAATTGAAGTCTCAATGAGTTTTTAAGAAAATGAGATCATCGGCAGGAGTCACATACAATAAAAATGCCGAAGGCTCTTCAAATCATTCCCTATTCCTTAAAATAACCAAAATTAATTAATCTAACAGAGTTTGAATTATAATAACATTTTATCAATAATAGTTTTTTGGATCATCCCCGCACACACACAGGCAAATTGATCGACCACTGATACAATGTAAGTACTAAAACAATGTAATTTTTTTGTGTTGAGCCCTTTACGATTCTTCTGGGAAATTGCTCACAATTAAAAAGCAGCAAATCAATACTGGAGGTATTCGTTATTAAACTGTTTCGAGATTTTATTTACCACTCCTAAATACGAAATCAAAGTAAAGATATAAATATTTTTTGGCATTCTGCAATCGTGTGACACTAGACTTGAAGAGACACTTTTGTAAAATCACAGCAATGATAATTGTTTGTGAATTTATAAACCACAGGTTGGTGAGAATAAGAAATCACAAAAAGTCAAGCAAATTCATTTTGCATTTTTTTTATTTTAATGTTCCTTACATAAATATTTTATGCCCACTGATCAGCAAAGACAGACATATGCATATTTTATAAATATTACATATAACCAACTGAATAAAAATAAATGTATTCGAGTAACTCTAAAGTTCGGTAAAATAATTTCATTCAACATAGAAGTAGTATCACAAACAGGATGAATTTTCATGAGCGACTAAAAAAACAGAACTCAAATTTGGAATCGCATCGGCGATGTTCACGATTAAAAATAACAGCAAGACTAAATTTGAATCAGAAGTTAAACTATTTCGTTTTACACATAGAAAAATCTTATTCTCTACATTAAAATACAACGGGAGCCCCTCGGATACGAGAGACGGCATTTTGGAAACGGTAGTCTTGACACGTTTCCCACGGGACGCACATATCATTCAAACGGTCGAATCGGTCTACGAGTGTAAACGACTAGCCAAAGAACTGTCCACTACGGTGACACCGGGAGACTCGCACTCGTCATAAACCAGCACTAGTATAAAAATAAATCAAATTATAACAATAAATATGTACATGCGTTTTTCAAAACCGCCGTCTGAGGCGGAGATAGAATTCGTCGACCCAGAGGCTTCCGCCATCTCCGAATGCGATATGATGGGCATAAAATCAAACGGGGACACAGTCCACCGGAGCGTGGACCGGGCCGGCTTTCAAAGAACACATTTCCACGCGAGGCGGCCCGTCTCCGCAGATGGCCTCGCGTCCCGCCTCCTGCCAGAGCTTCAGTTCAGCCGTCGACGCCCGCTTTGCCTTGGTCTTCTCGTTCGCACAGACGGGAAGTGTGCGGGACGGAGGGCGGGAATCGACGGGGGACGGGGAAATGGATATTCGCGTCGCCTCGCAACCACAATATATTAAATAAAATTATAAGGATGCCGTAATGAAAAAAGCTATTTCATATACTTATACATAAGGTAGAGGGGAGCGGTACGCGCGTAGCAATTTAGCCTGTCGAAAGCATATTGTGGTGAAAGGGCACGGAGGTCGGAGGGCCGTCCTTTTCGTTATCATAAATAGAAAAAATTGTATATGAAGAGTCGGCGCCCGGCCGACGCTTCTTTCGCCGCGTAAACGTACACTAAGATGTACATGTAGACGATTGAAAATGAACTAAATCGAGTGGTTCACTCGGACATCGTTTCCACGACCGATGTTTAATTTTCCTTAATGCTCGTTTTACCGCTCAAACGTTCTCGCAACAATGAATTAGTTTAACAAAATTTAAGTGGGAGGCGGGAATGGGAGGACGGGGGGCGGAGGAAGAGGGGAGAGGATGGGAGGGAGTGGGGGGATGTGAAGGGAAAGTGCGACAGGCGGGTGCCAGCTCATCACATGGCATATTTCCTCGTCCACTCTCGAGCTAATTCATTATATTTTTCCCGGTCCGTTTTATATATCCTAGCGATTTCCGGAACCAAGGGGTCATCTGGGTTGGGATCACACAACAGCGAGCAGATTGACAGCAATACTGAAATTACAAAAACATCAACATTGATGAGTCATTTTCAAACCAATATTTTCATTCACTGTAATTGTAATCAAGTGTGTAGGATGGGATTTTTTTAAAAATAAATAAATATCATCTAACACTTGATAAAGATTTTTAACAAGTAAAATGCAAATATGATAGTTTATTCAACAGTTTTTAGTGAGATGCCAAACAAGTGACAGAATAGAATAAGTGCAATTATATAGAGAAACTTTTGTATATAAAATACAAACGTATAACAGAATTTAAAAAATCCAAGAAACCTAAACTATAAAAAAATAAAAAACATACTATTGAAATTAATTTTTTTAAGAATGTTTGCTATAAACAGTTCACCAAAAAAAAAACAGACCAAAGTGGTTAAAATATATAATTATGAGGGTCATATGAAGAACAAGCAGGTAATAACATATAATGTTTACTAATAAGTAATATAAGTTGGTACCTTTAGAAATAGTGAGTGCAGGTGACCACTGGGATCGCAGTATGTCAAGGCAGATTGAGCCATTGCTGTTGATATTCGGATGATAGATCCGTGTTGTGAAAGCTACTTTTGGTGGCTTGAATGGGTAATCTGTCGGGAAATGTATGGTGAGGAAAAACACCCCTCCTTGGTATGGACTGTCAACCTGTTGAAAAAAAAAAAAAAAAAACAAAGGTTAATCGAAATTTTACTAATTAAATTAAATGTAAGTTGTAAGTTGAAAAAGATTTGGGAATGTTCAAATATTAATTCAAGATCTGATATTAAATTTGTTCAAGAGTAAAAAACAGTCAGTTTCTTTTTAACAATTTGTTTTCTGCAAAGAATGGTTGTCGATTTTTGTTGACAATCCGGTGTCTTCCTTTGTGTTATTTTTAATTCCATGATCACATTTCTCATCAATGAATCACCCATTTTAACATACTTAAATGTTAGAAGGTAGTGTGGAACTTTGTTGTGTTATTTGTCATGCACAGAATTTATGTAATATTGTAGGGGACCCCATAATAAAACAGTTAAAACAACTACTCATAGAATATTAATAAGTCTCTTGATGATTTAATTTAAATATTACAAGTGTCCTCAAAATAAAGAAATGGCAATTCATAGAAATTTGCAAATTACAAACTCGGCATGTATTGATAGAATGAAATCTATTTAACACAATTTACTATATTTATAAAAATACATCTGAGTAATCCTAGAAAGCTTTTATTAAAGTAAGTTTTAAGGTAAGGATGAACCACTAAGGGATATTGTTTTGTTATGTTTTTGCAATATTCAATTACTTTTTACTTTAACAGTAAACTGTATTAAGAAAATAGTGTTAATAATAAAAAAAAAAGTTTAAAAAGATTATATTCAACTGAATATAATATATATAAACTCACAGGCTTGTTAAATTTAAAGTTTATTTAAATCATAAAAAATTTCTAAAACACTCATTAGCCATTGACCACCTTCTGATCCTAAGAAAGCAAACTAGAGATAACATGTTCCTTTTTAATGGTTTTACCTCTCGTTTTACTGGTGAGAATCATTACATACCCACGATATCATTCTTAACTACTTTATTAACAATCATTTTGAATGACTTTCAGGGATAAAGAAAGACTATGGCTGCAATCTAAGCAGTACTATAAAGAATACTAAATTAAGAGTTTCTTCCTTCAGATTATGGTTTATTCTAAAATAATAATGACAATGCTAATTAGCATTGAACTAATTGCTTTTCCTATGCTATTGATTCATCTTCCGATAAAAAAAAAGATGAGTATAATAATTTGACAGCTGAAAGTGAGGTTATATTATCACCAAAATGGCCGCACAATTTCAGATAGAATGACAATTTTGTGCATTGTCCCACTAAAAACATTATTGTAACTTTGAATAAGTAAAGAAATTTTATGTGATCACCTTTCATAATTCCAACTAGATGATAAAACCAAATATGAAAAGAATGCTCAAAAGTGAAACACTGCTAATCGAGCAGATGCATTATTTACAACTGAAGCTTTAATAATTACTAAAAATGCTAGTCATAAAAATGAAAACAGAGGGACCCTTTTACATTAAGTGTGGCAGGAATTGTCTATATCACAAAATTATCTGACACAATAATTTTACATTCTCACAAATTTTAACTGAAGCTGAGAAATAATTTGACATGTACTTCATGTTAAACTAGTAGAGAATGTATTTAAAAATGTTTTCGGGTGAATTCTAGTTCAAGTTCTGCAAAGGACGGATTAATAACATTCAAACTTACGTCTTGATCAGTGTGTGCAATAAAAAAATCATTTATTTGTAATAGTGATACAAGTGTTTAATAATATTTCCAAATACCATGAATATACGCCATTTAAAATTGATGCCAAATAGAATATTCCTATTGTTGGAAAGGTCTTTTATCAATGCTTGTGGTGAGTGAGTCACACTGAAGGAAGAGAAAAGTTGTACTGAAAAATATCTGGCAATGAATAAAGTAGACCCGAGTGTTTTAAAAATAATTAGGGCTGTCATCAATGTGGATCTCGAAAGATTGGCAGTCTTGGGGCATTAGAAAGAGTTCTGATGAAATTTTTTGGAAAAAGAATACTGGATTACAGAATTATATTACATACTTCTTCATGGCATTTTCATTGTACATTCCAATCAATGGATAATGGATATATGGTTGAGGTTTAAACTGGGCGTTAAAATTAAAAGTCTATTTAATGTAAGCTAAAAAGATTGAGTCGATATCCCTAATAGTATAACACGGTACAAGTTCACTACAAATATAAAAATGCTACAAAAAAACGAAATCAATTTTAGGATGCACATTGCTACAAAATATTGTAGAATCAGCCACATTCAGTAAGATAAAACAACTGATAAAAAAGAATTGTAAAAAATCTAACTATACAGTTCATTACCGCAATAAAGGTGAATGGCAATACATTTACTTCGATTCACCTCAGTTGCCAATATTTTTAATGAATGTCACATATTTTGAATGGAAATAAAAAAAAAAAAACTTGGCATGTTTTCTTTTTTCATAAGTGTTACTACCCAAAATATATTTATTCCTGTTTTTACGTTTCTAAAGATGATCACTGCGGTCCAATCCAAGTAACCATATCTTGGGAAAAGTGGTACTCAAACAACTTAGCGTGTAATTATAAGTCACATAATTTACTCTCCAATGAGGTTGAATAGACAAGATAGTTTTAGCACAATACTTAAATGATTAACAAATTTTGTCAATTATAGCAATAGGAAAAACGGGGTAAATCCGAGTGTATGAAAGATTAAGTGATATAAGACATATGATGAGTAAAGTCAGAAGTAGCTAATTCAAAGTACAGAAGGCATACAATAATACACAATAGAAAATATGTATCATTGAGATAACATAATCAATTATATATTAATAATGAAAGATGTGCAATTATTTTATGCTTGAAACAGAATGGAATTATACCAAAGAAAAAATTTGTAAAAGAACGCTTGTTATTGGCCAAGTTTATAATGAACATTGTCAATAAACAATAAAATGACTTGTTTGAAATATGATTCCCGCCCGCACGAGACTTGTCTGTTTTAGATATCTCCTCACATTTTAAAGAAAAATATATTATAGAGATTGGTACAAACTATGATAAAACACCATAAACTAAGGTAGAAGTTAATCAATCGAAATTGTATAATTCAAAAAAGAATGTTTTATGAGACTGACATATATTGAAAGAAATTTTCAATGCAAGCAAGAGAAAATATACTTACAGGTCCCATTATTGTGGCTTGCCAGTGGAATACTGAAAAGAAAAAAACAAAATTTTATAGCAATATTGTGTGATGACAATTATCATGACATGGTCCTTTATTAAGGGTATAAGGCAAAATCAAGAGTCCACTATTATTCATGTGGCCATCTATGTATACATTGTATGCAGACAATTTCAATGGACTGAGCATGTGCAGAAAGTAATCTCAATTAACTTCACACTGGTAGACCATTATAACAACAAGATGTCAAATAATAATTTGGAAGCATTCTATATATTTACCGATAAAATCAAGTTATCACTAATCAAACAGAGAGTTTCAATGACATAACCTTCATTGGCTCTTTCTAGAAGCTTTCATTTTTATACAATTAATTACAGTTTTAGTATTTACAGATCCACATGTACATATTTCTTGATTGTGAACCATATTCATCTCACTACATTAAGAATGCATATTCATAGAATTGAAAAAACAGCTTATCTGTCCAAGATAAAAACTATAGTACAATGAAAGTGATTCATTGAGGAAAAGATAATGATTTATTACAGCAAATGCAGGTTGTTTTTAATCGATGAAATCGATTTTTACTGGGATTCAGTGATAGCTATCATGAATTCAAAAATAAAGAGAAATGATAAAATTGAAACTGAAGGAGCACATAAAAAAATGACCTGAAATGAGTCATTGATGATGAATCAAAATTATGAACTTACAATCTTCTCCATGGGGACCTGCAGAACATTGCGCAGGAGGATCCCTGCCAAGGTCTTGAAGTTCCTACAACAAACAAGTTGACAATCAGCCTTCATTTTGTCTATTAATAACACAATGACAGAATTTCTTCACAATAAATATTTATTTGTTTCCATTATTACACGGTTAGTCCACCTGGGAGTGCAGATGTCACTTAGGCTTTCACAGGTACTTAAAAATTCGTCAATTACATCAGAGAACCAATGTAAAAAAAATAAATGCCACATCTCATTTTATAAATCAAAGCACGATGTTCCACAAATATTGATCATCCGAATTAGATTGTGAAAATTATATTAACATGTAATAAGAACGTCCATTGCAGAGAAACACGAAGTATTATTCATAATCGTCGATATACTGTAATTCCGACATTTTAGGATGCAGCAAGTCCCCTCGCGACAATTATTTTCGTTGAAAATTACAAAAAAAGTCGTAGAGAATGCGAATCTTGCATTTTAAACAATCGCTGAGAGGGATATTTGACAACATGACAAGCCACGACATATTTATGAACAATTTTAGCACCCGGAATTGTCGAGAAGGAATTTCAATGTTATTCACATCGGTAAAACAATCAGCAGGGCGTAAAATGGATGTATTCTTCGGCGATCGAAAAGTGAGAAATTATCAGGGAAACCCGAATAGTAGCATGCAATTTGTACTGTACCTTATTAATTCGTTTTAACGCCATTTGATTATATTATACTGTAATAACTGGCCTAACACCAGACAATGAAACCGCGAGCCGAAGACCTTTGATTAGAGATTGCAAGATGGCTCCCTTCTAAACGCAGAACTACTGCTCAAGTCGAAAGTCTTTTCTTCACGTATTTACACGCCGACTGACAAACCTTGCAATTAGCTGAGGAAATATAAATAAAATATAATATTATTTATGAAAACACGCACTGGATAAATAACCATTTAATCACTAAACGTGTTAAAAGAAACGTATTTCCTGCGGCCACTGCGTAGCTCAAACAGGATAATCGACTGGTAGGAGGTGTTCAAAAATGACACATATTATTCATTCAAGTGTGTTCATAACAACTACAATATCGATTTATTCATAAAGTAACAACAATTTGCTAAGATATGTTTACTAAATTGCAAAGAACATATAAAAAATTACTTAGTATAAATACGAATACATAACTAAAATGTTATTAATACTTTTTTTGCAAGATGTATAGATTTTTTAAATAACGATATGCAATATCATGTGGAAATGACGTCAATAATTCTACAGCGCTATTTTTGGTTCGCTCATGAAGCTTTCTACTTTATATTTTTGGCACATTAAAAGACCACGAGGTTTTGACACGGAAAATACATTTAACTTGCATACTTTGAATCTTTTCAATAGTTGCAGACTTATTTAAAAAATATGTATTTTTAAATCTCAAGCATTAATTATATTTGTTGTAAGGTCTTTAATGTTGCTTAACCATTTTATTTCATCGTCTTTTTTATCATGATTCAAAATATTTATCAAGTTTTAATACTTCATTGATAGCTGATTTAATTAGTATAGTAATAAATATATTTGAATAAATTCAATTGTGGAAAAAGCTAAGTTCATCAAAGTGGGCTTCTTTTACTTAATTTTTTAGGAAGCCGATATACTGATTTTATGAATGGCATATTTAAATACATTCCAAACTATTACTTACTTCAAAACAAACTAAAACGCTACATTGAAAGACAAAACATACTATTTTTTTAAACTTAGAGCAATTCTCCAGGTTACGCCTATTTGTTTTTTTGGGCATTCTATCACACGGATGCAACAGAACTGACGAAAACCAGAGTTATTAGTAACAAAACATGTAAAACGCACAATTGAAACTCTATCAAGCAATTTCAATCGATATCATAAATTATACAAAAAAATCTTTTTTTCATCTTCAATAGTTTAAAATTATATGTAGTAAATTTCTATCTACATTGAATATTCTATAATGGTCATTATTCGCATTATCGCTTTGATTTGTTGTTTTAATTCTATTAAATATATATTTATTGTATTTTTGTTATTTTTGCAAGATTGTTTCTAAAATATTCATTATAAATACAATTATTGATCATAAACTATTACGGCCTTTTACATTTAAATGTACTAAGCTATGTATTCTTTATTCATTATAAGAAACAAAAATGTCTTAAGCTTTAATTTTATTTTTAAATTATAATTTGATAGTTTCATGTATAAGTACTTACAAAGATTTAAGTAACTAAAAGTAAATATGTTTTTAAAATGTTGTATCAAAAGGAAATTTTTCTTTTTCAAAAATATTTTGCCGATATTGATATTATTGATTTACTGAATTAATAGGTAGGTAAAAAAAGCAATTCATAATGGGTTATATGGCAATAATTTCACAGTTATCTGGAATTATTTTACTAGCGGTAACACTTTGTTAAAACATGCATATCCCACATTGGACCGCGGGCAATTTTTCAATTCAAACTTTTTCGTATAGCTCATATGAAATAATTTTGGAAATTATTTCATATGCATAAATATGAGAACCTCTAAAATTTCATTAAACACATTACATGTGTAATTATGATGAGAATTAATTGACAAGTAATATAATTTGTAAATTATAATTCATATTATTTCTCCATTACTTCATATTTGAAACGTTTATAACTGATATCAAAATTCCACTTATCTCCCTTTTGTCAGTACTACACATTAATTGATTTCAATCGTTGTTTTTTTTTTTTTTAAATTATGAGTTTCATGTCTTTATTTATTACTAATGTCAAAATTATCATATTTTTGATAAAAAAAATACAAAATAATTAAGTGTAAAACAAATATTTGCTGAAATAAATGAATATTTTTAGATCACTCGCCAATTCTTTTTCATTTCTTTAATTTTTATGTTACGTGATATATTCCTATGTTGGATTTTTATAAAACACTGTATAATAATTATTTCTGTTATGTAGGCCCCCACTTTATGCGGTTAGTATCCAAAGAATTGATTTAGCAATCAAAACGTCGCAGCAAATCTCCATTGCAAAACGAGTTTCGTTATATTAGTCGGCATGCGCTATTCGTCGTGAGGTGACGTTTGTACGGTACGTTGATAATCCCGCACGAATGGCTTGTCAATTCTAAATTCAAACCCGACAAATTATTCATTAAATTGTGTATTCGTTTTTAAGCGACGAAATAAGTTCATCCAAGGGAATATTTTTACTTGCAACATTTTGTGAGAACATAAATACGTAAAAATCAATAGATTGTGCGAAGTATAACAATATTAAAAAAAGCCTTTTTTTATCCCTATGTATGAACTTCATATTTGAGGCTATGTTTATTTAAATAAATGACACAAATATTTTGTTAATATGAGTAAATAATCTGTGATACTTGGTCATTGTAAACAATTAATTCTTAAAGAATATTACACAAATATATCAATTATTATTGTGGTTTTTGTGATGTGCGGTATTTAAAATTTACATGAATTCAATTATTACATAGCGTTGTTATTATAGTTGGATTAAGTTTTCAATAATTCATTATTGCTAAAATGTCAATCACAAAGACTGTTACAAATAATGTAAAAGAATGTAAAGGTGATGTGGATTTTTCACCGTTTGATGGGCTGTTTGCGGAGAATGTAAGTCTTCAAATTTACTGATTTCTCTTATTGGAAATTACTGGGTAAACAATAACACAATTCCATTGTTTTTAAATAGACAAACAATAATAATGACAAAAACAACAAAATAATACCCACTGACACGGGCGGCACCGTAAATTTTTTACATCGAAATTAATATGTATTTATTATTTATTAATATAAATTTACGATATCAACTGAAGATGGTTAATGGAATTTTAATATAGAATTGAAATTTTGTACATTTCCACATTTTTAACACTCACGGCCCTGTTTTCGCCTTTCGGAATCTTCAGGCGATCCGTAAGACGAATGCAACGATATTAACACAGTAAACGTGAACAAAAAGTCAACAAATAAATTTGGTGTTATAAATTGTTTTATGGCATGGTTTAAATGGTGTTATAATTATATATTTTACAGAACCGTTTATCAGTTGATCTACCATTAAATTTGAAGTTGTCGTTAGTTCTTGCAAGAAATATGTCACGGAACAATGCGTATACAATAGATTATTTTTATTGGACAATGGGACAATGTGTATACAATAGATTTTAACAAGTAACGCTTAAAGCTTAAAATACTCCCGACTCTTTCCTGAAATACCGTTGTTTCGTCTTGAAAAAATATCCTGGACCAGTTATATAATATATTTTTTTATATAACGAATTGTCTATTGTACATGGCCATTAAAATTAATACGTAGATGTCATAGACTAGTGTAATTATTTTGATTGTTGTTTTCTCTTCGTTACGTTTTCCGTACCAACACTAGCAATGTTTTTATGATAGGAAATAATTTTATGAATGATACGAGGTCCTTTCTTGGTTTTGTTGGAGTATTATTAAGAAAGAAATACTTATATTACATCGATCAAAATATTAAATCATATATATTTTACATTCATATTACTTTTTGCCGTGTATGTAGGTTTTATGAATGATAGTTTTAATATAATTACTATTCACTAGCTCGACGTTCAGGTCTTGTGATGTTTTTCTCCCTAAACACCTCATTTATGCAATATAGACGTTTGTTAGGTGGCTTATGATATTTTTCCTGGTAATTTTTGCGTTTTACTATTAGAGAATTCATCGATAATTATAGGGTAGTAAAATTCACGAAATGTCTTATAATTAATATCGATCGTCATAAGTCCATTCAATATGAATATTTCAAAATTTTATTAACCGACAAATATTATACGTAAAAATGTGATTTCTTGCAACACTTCCTGTATTTTTCTCAATATTAAAACGCTTATCGAGTTTCATAATTTTAATGATCATTAACATTGTAAAGCCCGGATCGCCACCCTTGATTATTATGATATTATTTTGAAACGCAACTATTACACAATGAATTATTGTAGATAAACCGTCCAACCGCTGCACATATTTTTTTACATAAAATGTCCCTCTGCATCGGTCGAAACCATTCAATGACAGTCTGTCTGCGTTTGGATTGTGACCATAGGGAATATTGGTGTACGATTTTAAATAATCTACAGTAATAATTCAAAATTGAATTAAGGGTCAACAAAACTAACTAGATAGCATTTATAACATTGAACCTCTAAGACACGTTTTTGACAAATATTTTTTTTATGACTGAAGGTGCTTGATGGAATTTCAATAACAAATTTGAATTGTTACAACTTTGTACAATTCGACATGTTTTGTCACTAACGACCTGGGTTTCGCCTTTCGGCATCTTCAGGCATTCTATCACAGGGGTGCGACAGAACTGACGATAGTTTTAATAAAGTAAATATTTTTTTATTTAATTTTTTCTTTATATTATTTTTTGCCGTCCTCTAAATCTGCCACCCCAAGTAAACGCAACGTTTGCCTTGTTCTAGATCTGAACCTGTGTATGTTATACAAAATAGTTCTATCAAGATCAAAATCAAGAATTATTAGTCATTGCTATATTTTATCTTTATAAATATTCCACGAACCTACTCGGTTGTTTGATGAAATTATTACCAATCATCATTCGTTACTACGGCTAGCGTGCAATCATTCACTCCATCTTGTCCAATAATATGCTACCAACATAAAAACTTTAATGACACGACTGAAAATTAAATAATAGTAAAAAAAATTAAGCCTAGGCAAAGAGAAAGTGAAAGTAAGTACAAAAACCAAGCAAAATCTCTCTCTACATAGCCATTTGTTGGTATAATAATGAAAGTATCTACAGAATATTCATCGTTACTGTTAAATGTGTAATAGTAAATCGACATAACAAGTTCTTGATTGACAATTGATTCATAACAATAACATGTGTTGATGTATATATTCAAATATAATGAGAAATACTAAGTGTAAGGTAAAACATTACATTCTGAGAAAATTGGATTTAAAGATTCATGACGACACAAATGTATTTAAGATCCCGAAATATTTTTTGCACAATCTTCGTAAGTTAAACATTGAAACATACAATACAAAGTTATAAGGTAATTAATCTTATAATCAGTATTTTTCTCTTAAACATTCAATTAGTTAAAATAAACAGTTAAGCATCAAAACATTTTTCTAATGATTCAACTCTTAGCCTCACATAAAGTTTTGAAATTGTTTATATGATATTACATACTTACAAGTTGTTTGCGTTCATTGTTTCCGTTATTTCCTGTATGAAACGTGCCGTTAGATTTTTCCGATTGTTGACAATAGCTTATTAAAAAACGCATTATTTTAAATGTTTTTATGTGTCAATGTCACAGGTCATTTCACATTACTCCGAATTTAGAAATAATAGACAATTCAAAAAAAAAGAATCTAATTTTTTGCAATGAGTGTTTTGTTATGCATATAAACTGACTTCATTTTAATACGTTCAATATTATCACGTCATTAGGTTTTTTTTTGTATTTCGAATATCGTGATTCATATTTTCCGAAAACTTTATTTATTCGTGAGCAGTTTACTGTCGTGGTTTTTTATAAGTAGCTCCAAATTTAAGAATTGTTGAATATATTTTTTCATGAGTAATTCCGCATGTAACATATATAACCGATGCAAACTGGAAATGTACAAAGATTCATCATTTTAAATCGCCCTTTTCCTAGTTTGACATCTCGTGGACTTAATGACGTTTAACATCAATCGATCCAGATATCCTAGTTGTTTTTTTTTTCAAAATGTCGCTATAAACGCTCAAGTGGCTCGGCTAAGCTAACGAGCTTAGTGTAAACATGGCTTAGTAAAAATATAATAGTAATTTATTGTTAGAAAGTACAAACTAATATTCAAGTGATTGGATGACTAAAGCTTATTATGATGACCATCAATAACAACTTTTATAGCACAGGAACTTGACAATGAAAGTAATTTTCACTCTTTATTTTAAAATCAGATTATTTATTACTGACATTGATATAGTGATTGTTATTCAAACAAATAAGTGGATTTATCTATTATTATAGAATTAATTAAAACATATTGAAAACTGGTTTCGCCACATTGGATAACGGCAAAAAAAATCTTGTTATTGAAATTATTATTTATATATAAATATTTAGTTTATTCATAATAAAAAATAGTTGTTGGTAGCTATTTCGACGTCCTCATCGTCAAATCTTGGTGTTCAAGAAAATGAGAATTTATAAAAAGATAATTCTTGTCATTTTTAACATTTTGAAAAATTGAAAAAAAATATGTCCCCTAAAAAATCTTCAATCGAAAAAGACAAAAAAACACTAAATATGAAAAAATGCAGATTTATACGTTTCACCAGTCAAAGCAAATTATCTGATTTTATGTAATTTTCTCTGTTTTAAGGGGCCACCAGCTTTCCACATAGGAGCGATATTAAAAGTATTCAATAAAACGCTTACGGCCTAAGTGCTTATCAATTCTATTTTTCACATAGTTCAATAAAATATTTTATGCCGCAAATGAAATTGTATTCAATTAATTTTCTTTTTTAAAGTACCACGCAATATGTAAGCATGTGAACATTATAGCGATACTTAAAGGTTCGCGGTTTATTGAAATCATATTCGATTCTTGTTTGAAAGAATGATATTTTAATACTTGACATCTAAGAATTTACCACTGTTAAAAACCAATCAATATCAAAAAATCGTTAAAATCCGGCTTAAAAATATCGATGGATATTATCAGAATTCACAAATTTATAAAACTGCCGATTGAATAAATATATATTCGAATTTCGAATGCAGTGATGACGGGTGATCTCGGACCATAGATTATTAACATTTGTTGCACAACTCGAGAGCGTGTAGGTACCGAAGTGCTCGGTCGAGGCAAAAAAGCAATATGAATATTTTTGTTAGTCGGTCCAAAAGAAAGTTGCCTTTCTCGTGGCCGAGATCACCGCATGGCTGGCTTCCTTCAGCTGAGAATTTTACAGCGTTTGTGTTTCTGAAATAGTAATCAACCATATGCCGTATCAACTCTGCAAGTGCTGCCTGTTGCGATTAAATTGGATGTCTCCACTTATTGCGGACGCCATTTTAACCACTCAACTGTCAGTTAAGAATTATATTATATGATTCTGTCAGAGAGAGTTGTATGAATGTAGTGGTTTTATATTTGTATGATCAAAATTGCGCGATTTTTGAATATTAGCTTTCACACCATTTCAAAACACAATGACGCTTTCGCTATGAGATAATTTTGTTTTATATCAAAGTTTTCAAAATTGCTACCATCTTATGTCAACACATCGTTAATTTAAAAAGGATTGTATAATTTAAAAATAAGGCTACATTTGATCATTACCGTATTTTTATTTTTATTTTAAATCTAATTTATTTTTATTTACTCAATGTGCTGGCATTGTCAGTTATAAAATGTATTTGAAAATTTTCTCGTTTTTTTTTAATGCTAAATTTATATTTATAGGAATGTCCCATTAGGAATTTTGAAAACTAGGATGTCTTAATTTAGGACTAAAAACCTGAATGTCCTAATAGGAATTTATATTCCTATTGGGACATTCAGGCCTAGTTTTTTCTCCAGAAAACTTATATATTTTCTTATAAAAATATCAACTATTTTCTGCCCCTTATCATTTAATCCAAACGTAATTATTTGCTTATTTATTATTATTTATTTTTGCTGTTCATTATAATTGAGATGTTTTTGAGCAAACTTTATTAAAACGCTAAATAATAAATGTTATTGGTCAATTATGCATTACCTAGCAGTATCAACTACTGAGTACGAAGAAACTCAGAATATGTCTAAAATATGTTTGCAAAAATACCAAATCTAATTGAAAACATTAAGAATATGTTATACATATGATTGTATTTATTTCTAAATTAGAAGTAGCATTAGAAAATATTGAATTTAGTTAAATAATTTTAATTATGCCAGTTGAGAAAATTATATATAATTCAAATCACTAGAACATGTTATTTCTCTATGCCAACGTAATCATAGAGAACAATGTTTTAAATTTTCTCTTCGATTTCGATACAGTACCTAGCTGGATCAAATTATTTGAAAGCTGCTAACATTTGACACATCTCATTTTGTTTATGGCAACATATTTCATCATTTCTCAATCATATAGGAATTACTTTCACTTGTACGACGTAACTTTACGTTCAAGGTAAAAATAATAAGCGAAAACAATATCAGAGGCTGTACTACGATTTCCGAAAATCTAGTTAGACTCTAAGTTCACCGTCTGACCGTGGATTCAACCGGACCAAAGACTGGTTTTCGGAAAAAAAAGTATCAGTAATTGTTTGTTACGTATAATTTAAAATATACATATGAAACAAAAATCATGTTTTGTTTTATCTGCTTTTTAGTGAGGTCGTGTAGTGAAATCATCTCGTAAATATGTTTCACTTTATTTTTCTGTACATTATATCAGCACATGCTCAAGATTGATATCTTGTCTATGAATAACTATTTTTCGAAGAGAAAACATACAAAACTGTGTGATTCATAAATAATATTTCAATAATTGCTTATCATTTTGGATTTTACTGGCAATTCGCAAATTTTGCAATACGGCTGCTATTGAATTTAAAGATTCAAGGTTTTTATGGTTTTTAAATTTAGTATATGTATATTAATAAAAGTATATTTTCCATTTTTTATACAATCCTCTCCAAGATCATCAAGATTATCAAGATTTATGGATATGGATTATTTCCATCAGGTTATTGTATTTAACGACAAATATTCAACCACAAAATAACAAGAGCAATCAATTTTTAACGTCCGTTGTGCAAATGACTAAATATAATTTGTAAAAATATGTGTTTATTTTAGAAATTTTGACTGCCATTAATTTACCCAATTTTTTCGTACATCACTTGTTGAAGCCAATAAAGATAAAGTCACATCACAAAGCCATCGATAGAAAACTTTTAGCCGAAAGATTTTTTTTGGAAAGTTAATAGAAAAAATAGTATAATTATATATATTAGGTGTTACTTTTATTTATTTAACAGTTGAAAAGATTGGTCATGATTTTTAACGAAGAGATATAAATTAATCTAATTGAATGCATTAATTATCTGTCCAATAGAAAGTTTGGTTTCATAGTCTAATAATTTTTTACGGTTGCAATTTCAAAGTGGTTTTTTTATTCCGTCAAAACTTTAACATATTGCTTTTGAATAATAAGTGATTTATGCGTGCAAATAGAAATTTATGTTTTATCTTTCCTTAATTGCCAGTGCACATTTTTCAAAGAATATTTCTTAATTTTATAAAACTCATTCATTGTTGCACGCTAAGTAAAAAGTAACAACTGACCAATGAAAAAAAAATAGTAATTCTCGATGATAATTTGAAAATAATCCCTCATCGTTGAAGAATTTATCAGTATTCCAAAGTATGTTTCAGTTATCGTTTTTTTCTCAATTATTAAAAATCAGTTGTCATTATTTTTTTTATATCGGTTTCCTGTTGAAATTTGACGGTATTAAATGTTTTTGAAGTGCTAGCTGTCACTTCTTAGTGGACAAGATTGTAGTAACGAAATATTTTAAATAGTGGGAACAATTTTTTTGTACCATTTTCACAATATATTTTATGAGCAAAAACGACCCTGATCATACAATATATTTTGGAAACAGCACTAAAATTTAGAATAATTAGAGAACTTTCGTATTGCGTACGCGGCATTACCCTCTAAAGCGTAGTTTAAGTAAGCACATTATAAATTCGGTAATCAACGAAAACATTGTTCTTTTGTTTCAGGAACAATTATCGCTAAAGAAAAAAATAGTACTCTAATTAGTCAATGTATGCACTGACTAAATAGACGTAAATATCCAGAAACTTAAAAATAGTTGCACGTATACTCGCATGTACGACCAGCCACTATCCAGTGCCGTGCGCGTGGGTTTTAAATATTATCGTCTGATTAAATTTATTATCTTACTCGACATCTATGTAAACTAACCTAACATAAGACTCAATGCCATATCTACTCTGTCCATTGCTCCTCGGTGCGTTTATAGACTTACTAGCTAATTCATTTGTTGACTAGACAAAGTGAGTGTTGATTAATAGAAAATATCTCTACTTCCTCAGAATAATCTTGAAATTTTATCGATAATGTTTGACAGCTCTAAATGTATTGTCTAGCGTGTATTTTATGACGATATCGATCGGTACTTATTTTATTGCAACTTTCATATCGAAACAATAAATATTAAGAAATTTATTAAATAAGGTGTATACAATCGATTCAGGATGAATTTTCACACACGCATTAAATATTCAGACTTGCAACATTGCGAATATCGAACGATAATGTAATATTAAATAATAAATAAGCAATTAAACGTAGCAATACATTTATCAATTGAAAAGGGGTCCTGACTCTTTGTGGATACTTATGGAACTGTGTTATTTATAATTATGTGTGTTAGTTATGTTTTAACATGCAATTTTTTTAAACTTTTTTAGTGTTACTAAACTAGTTAATGGATAATTTGACAAGAACTTTTATAACATTTTTTTAAGAACCACTTTCTATAAAAAAAAAACCGCGAAACAAGTCAGCTTGTCAAAACGTCAAAATTATTAAACAGTTACTCACGTATCAAAATAAAAAAATACATCAAACAGAATCGCAGCATATTCTCAATTCTTTGGCTTGGAGATTATCTTTGGATTAATTCAATGCATATCAAAAAATAGTAATCGTGATTTACTTGGAGCATTGTTTAATAGTCAATGTTGATTAATACATTAAGCTTAAATTATATCGCGCAAAAATCAGTTTTATATTGTTATGATAGGTTTTAGATTACCGCAGAAAGCATTGTTCCAATTAGATAACGCTCATTTGAGCTCTCTTTTGATTGACATCGTACTGATCTGAATAATATATGATTAATGGATAAGTGATGTGCAGAGTATGAGAACACAAGAGAATAAATTATCAACTGAATTGGTCACACAACGTCATTCAGTTATCTAGATTTATTGAAGCTTATCAACCAATGGGTATTCGAAAGTAAAGATTTCTGTTAATAGCTCTTAAAGGTAAAAAGATTCTTATAAACAACTCAAAATTACTGGTTCAATTAATAAATAATAAGTAGTAAAGGTAGAAAAATTATTCACCCAACTTAGACATTTAAAAAAAATGCAATCTTATTATTACTTGGATAACCGATTGCTTATTTCAATGCACCGAAACCTTTTGTCTTCCACGGCACGTAAACGACTCTGTAGTACTTTTTTTTATCCTGTTTCCATGACAATTTGGCTCTTCTCACTTGACAAACTGTCGACCCCTGTTTTGTAGATGCTAAAACTAAATACACGTGCGTTACTTTATATTATGCTGCGTGCTGATCTAGGGTAAACAGTTTCGTCATAATGGCACGCACCAATCTGCGTTTCGATTTTGTTGTCATATCCTTCGAGCGTATTGCAGCTACAATAAGTATTACAAATGCGTACGGTAGCACTGTGGACAAGATTAACCGATAACTATTTTGCCATATTCGCGCCTCACCTTACAACGCATTTGACCTTCTGGCGATTAGGAATTGCAATACCGGACCGATATGCCAATACCGGTATTTTGAAATTTTAAATTATATCTTAGTCTTATATCTGAAGATGCCGAAGGGCGAAATCCGGGTCGTTTGTGATAAGACATATGGAATCGTACAAAGTTGCAACAATTGCAAGCAACAGAATAAATGTTTGAATTTCGTAATTTAAAATTATTTTCTATTCACGTTTAAGGTGTAAACTGTTACTTATTCATAGGAAGGCAGTATATTTCTAACAAAAAAGTACTATTACCACAATATAATTTATAATCAGGAGCGGAGCGAGCAAACCAGGCCGGATCACAAACACAGTATGTAAATTGTATTGAAAATGTGTTTTTATTATTTAAAGTAGATTTTTTTCTTCTCATAAAAATATGATATTAAAAGGTCAGTGATAATAAAATATTACGGATTCAGTTAACCCATTTAACATGCTTAAAAAATAATTAAGTAGTATTACGCTAAACAAACTCGTCAACACACCGAATTCAGCCATCTTCAACAGTTGAGACGTTAGCAGTCAGAATTATTCGTTAAAATAAGCCTGACCATCAAAAAAGTAACGCTCAATTTTGACAGAAATTTCGAACAGATATAAGGCAATTTTATTGTAAAACTATTTATACCAGATAATCAAAAATTTACATTTTTAAAAATCGGTAAACAGCTGAAATACCGGGATCCCGGTTTCAGTTTATACAATTAATTGAATGTGTAAATAGTGTTTTCGTATATTAATTAATTACGTGGTAGTTATATATTTAATTCAGTTTTATTGAGGTTAATGATCTGTTACCTTTTTATAAATAAATTTGAATCGATTACTTGCTATAAGAATTCGCATTTTTTTGCGTACACGTGAGTAACTAGTTTCTTTGAAATATAACTCGAGGCTATTTCATATTAATTATTTTAACATTGATAATTCTACTTGCAATTTTATTTCAAAATTTCATTTAATATTATTATAAAATTCTGAATATTTATTTATTTTTAAACATTTTTTATACGCGTATCCAGAGGAAATTTTCTTTTTTGCGTATATTTATCGGGAAAGTAATCGTAAGGCTAATTTTGCAAGGTATGCGTCTTTTTTGGAAGAAAATTATATAAATTGTATATTGTCCATTCTATAGTTACTGCCATATTTATCACTGTAATCAAATCAGTTACAACGTTACGCATAAGCGCAGCAAGCGATCAAATCAATATGATGGTAAAATATTATATAACCTTGAACGACGCGGTTAGCCATGTTAATATTTCGACTTTTTTATTCCAGGATGTACAGTTTTAAATTATTTATTAATTTATTAAAATTATTATTATATTTATAATATAATATATCATAATATAATTATATTTATTTATTAAAATTAGTTAGTAAAATGAAGGAATTGTAATATACTATTTCAAAAACAGTATACCGTAATTTCCTAGTTAGGCTTCCTAGTGACAGTAATCCAGGCGTGTCAAACTTCCAAAAGCGTGAGGGTCAATTTATTTTGATGTGCCGAAAACACGAAGCCGAAATAACGACGCTGTAGGTTTTACTGTTATTTTGGTTCAATACAAACATAGTAATATTGAAAAAGTAATAATAAAAAAAATTGTTAAAAAATAAGGATTGTACTATCTTCTTCCTGTTCACGAAAGCAGTGGCGTAGATGTCCTCACGTAAATAACTGTGTATTACGAAAGATTGTCGTACTTTTGTTTGGCCTTCTTTTGCCATTTCTATTGTGACGTCGTGGCCCCGAACTTACATAAATATACGCAGTGTCTCATGTTCGAAAACATATTAACAATATTTTTTTTTGCTAGGATGTATATATATATATATATTATATGAACTGTACTGAATCTGAAATTTTAATGATAGTCTAATTAGGATATCGCAGATAGATTTCTACTATTAATTGGGGGATAATTATGCAACCGTTGAAATACTTCATTATAATTATTCATTGAAAATGTGTTTTGAGTTTTGGTGATGATGAAAAATAACAACTAAACTTAAACAAGTTATTAATTATTTTACGTGGATTTATTTATTTTAAAAGATTCAATAAAATGAAAAGTTTTTTTACCTGTGATTGATTATGCCGGTCCCGTAACCGAGTGGCTAGTGTGAAAGCATTTATCTTTTTAATATTGAACCTTAGTTCAGACATAAAACACCATATTGTAAAAACATCTATATTCATGTCGTCTCCACAAATTCTTCTTCTACCCGCACGATACACAAAAACGCAAAATTGACCGACTTATCACAACAGGTTCTCGCAAAAAGACAACTTTTTCTAGTGTACGATTAAAGAGTGGTCATAATTGTAAAGTTTTATTATAATTATGAAACAAAATAAAAATATTATGTTAAATATACGAATTACTATTGATGCAATCTGATATTAAAGAGTTGTTTTCTTGTGTACACAATTTTCCAGTTTTCCATATCAAACAATTGGCATGGATAATAATGATTACTGCATACTTACATTAAATGTATTTCCGTAAACATGCTACCAATAAATATTAACAAAGATTAGATATAAAAAATAAATTCATATAATAAAGGGAATTATTACTTCAGGGAAAAACGTTTTAACATCTTCAAGATGACTAATCAAAACTTAAAATGTCGCAAATTGAATTCTGATGGATTTCCTACTATAAAGTAATGTATGCCAGTGGTGCTTAAGCTTTGTTATATATTTTTTCGAAATGGTGATTTTAAAATTGAGTAAAAGGTAATAATATATACCTGTTAATATTTGAATAGAATTTTTTTTGAAATTGAGTAACAGGTAATAATTTATTCCTGTTAATATTTGAATAGCATTATGAATTCTCATTAAAACATAAAATAGTAGAAATAATAATAAACATTTTATTTTTATTACTTAAATATAATGTTTTTCCACTAACAAGTGACCACTAACATTTAAGAGTGTCATCTGTTAGCATTTTTTTTCTGTAAAGTCTTGGTTACCACCGTTAAAAAACTTTTGCACAAATAATAATTGTTTCTCGAATAAAAAAATATGCGTATTACTTCAATAACCAGATTGCTGGGTTAAAGTTACTCGAAGCAATTTGAAACAAATATATTTTGTTAATGTTTCATTTAGAATTTTGAAAATTTAGTGTCATTGTGTTTAAATAACAAGCTAGGCCGTTGGAAAAGGAGAGAGGAGATGTTGTGTACCTTTTCTGCACAGCTATATATAGATAAGCAAATGTTAGTTTAGGAAAATTCTGACGATGGCGTGAGCCGAAATAGCTATCAACTATATTTGTTAAAAATAATTTTGTAGAACTAAAATACATTGCTATTTTTTCACCGTGAAATATATTTTGATTTACGTAACCATAAAGTAAAAAAAAAGTGATTTGGATATCTCAACCAAAAAATGACAGGTACACTATGAATACATTCGATATAGTATTTACATTTTTTCATTATTGCTTCCGAAATAATGCTATTTTAAAAATATAATCACCATAACAATGATAGATGAATGATGATACAATATATGTATAAACATAAATATTATCTTGGCTATATCCAATAACTAGATTTTTTACTCTTGTTGAACCAAAATATAAATCAATCGATTAGATTTCACTTTCTCTATTTTTCCATTTCTCTTACATCAATAATAATATTAAATTTACTCTAAATTTATTTTAATTATATATTATTTTATGAAAGCATTATTCCATTACACAAGAGCCAAATAAAACAAAGTCACTTTTACATGATACAAAAAAACGTGTCTTAATTTTTGATGCACGGCAATTTAAATTATAAAAACAACTTGCTGCATATTAATTTTCAATTTCTCTAATTTGAGTAAGTTTTGCGTCATTTAAAAATCCTTTAGTGTTTTACAGTACATTAGATATTGGCTAAAACCTCAAGACATAAAGCCGCAAAGAATGACCATATAATACTCACTAACAATTTAGATATCAATTGATGTCATAAAAAAATCTTTATCATCAAGTTACATATGTTATATACAACATATCATTGCTTAAGACCAAATGATATTTATTGCGGATTGTCTATAAATCTATTTCACGTAGCTTTCTCTAAATAAATTGATCTCGAAGCGCACATGGCAGGCAATTCACTTGTTTTGTCCGTTATACTTTCATCGGTGGTTATTTTCAATTCTGAACTTGCAGCATCTAACAAAAAATATTCCAGCACAATTAGACCGATAAGGGAGCTCTTGCGTGAATTTTTAAACGATATTTGTTGTAACTTTTTTGTCCCGTTGGCACTGTTTAAATTCTGAAATATTCTTGCTTACCTCAGTAAATATGGCGTAAAAATGCCCATTTGTGTATGGTTGACATTCCGCGATATCTCACATCGCGTACAGGGTATATCGTTTATTGCACCCAGAAACGGTCGTGGAAGTTTTACACGATTCCGTAAGTCAGATAATAGTCAAATGATTTTTTACCTCGTCGGATTCTCTAAGGAAATATTTTATTTTTTTACCAGTCATTGGCTAATTATGACCTGATTTAGAGCTTTTCCCTTAGGGCAGATTCAATTTAATACATCGCTCAAATCCATATTCTTCATTCTTAATAAAATGAAAGATTTATCATAGAGTATTAATATAATGTAATTGTCATGACATTATTTGATAATGCACGCGATGAGCGAAATTGGATATGATCATAAAATATACTGTGGAAATAGTATGATACTAAAAAATGTGACTTTGTTATTTAAAATGTCATGCTTTTCCATCAAGAAATTACACTTCACATATGTAATGATAAAATATTTATGCGTTAAAGTGAAAAACAACTTTAAATATATATATATATTTGAAAATATTTTTTATTTTGTGCTTCAAATTATATTTTAGTAAATACTTTCAAGCGAACTTTTATTGAAATCATGAAAAAACATTGCGATATTGCCATTAATAGGTTCACTACCTGAATTCGCTAAACATATTTTCATATTAATTGTACTTTCGCTGCGAGAAATTATTAACTGTTATGCCGTAAAAAATATTTGGAATAAAAAAAATATTGTACTGTTTTGATGGCTATCTATTGACAGGATATCTAACGACTATAATTTTATTCTACTTCATCTCCAAAGGCAACGCAATAACAAAGCCGGGTTTGTATTTTTTTACCATAAAAATCATTCGCGGATCTTGAATATGATGATATTTATGAAACATCGTCAAATCAATTTTACATTTAAAAAAAAACTGGTTTGTTACGTTACCTACTCGATTAAGAAAGTTACCAGCATCTAATGTACCACGTCGTTCGCGTCTAAACGTCCAATAAACGTTATAATATTGTAATGATAGAAGAACGTGTGCAAGATAAACACGTGAATGTGGTGTAATAATAAACTGTAGCATTGCAATTTTTATGGTGGTAAACCCGTATTTTTTAAGATTAATTGAATCGCATGTTTTGTTTTGCATGAAGTATATACACATATATTATCATTTTTTTTTATTGAAACACAGTTCCTGCTAATGGAAAACAGTTCCTGCTCATGAAAAACAATGCGTATTAATTAATTAATATTTAACTTTGCCTTAATTTTCATCCGTTAAAGAACCCAGGAATATACTCAAAAATTTCATTTGGCAATTTGATTGATACTGTTGTAAGTCGTTCGTTTAAACAGGGCGCTAGTGGCACGGGAATAAAGTTGTCACTTTAACTTATTTGCCATGGCCACTATGCGATCTATAGAGTTATTGATTTGAATTGTCAATTATTTTTGAGATTCGCTATTATTACAAAACTGTATGAAATTTACAATCACATCCCTAACAGTATCGCAATTTGTTTTCGAAACGCTAAACATTACTCATCGTATTTATGGCACGCATTATAACTTATTAAAACAACTTTCTCCATAATTGTCGGCTTCCTTTAAGATCTAATTTATTTTTTAGCTCCAACTTCTGCTGGCAGACAAGTTAAAATTATGTAGATCAATACTACTCAGTGAGGTCATTTCAGTTTTGCATTTTTTATAGGGGGAGGGACAAACGTTGATATTTGTATTGTGTATTTTTAAAATTAATGTCGCATAATGTACAGATTTAGTCTCAAAGATGTAACGTTTCTATCTTCGAAAGCCAAATCACACTGGTTGAAAGATAAATGTTTTCTGTTTACTAGACATGAACTGTATTTTAAATAATGTATAGTTTTCATTTCTATAATTTTTTACACCAATTTATAAAATTTTACATAACACTATTTACTCCATAAAGTGTGTATAAATTATATTTTGAAATTTTATTGTATATGTATGAAACAAAAAATGTATTCTTAAATGATAAAAATAAGCATATTAAGTATATATTCATTCTAAAATTTACTTTTACAATATCTTGAAATTATTAGCGAAAATATTTATTTATGCCATCATTGAAACCATAAAGAATAGAGCAAATTTATTTTCATCAAGTATGACTATTAGCTTAATTTTTCGAACGGTTTTTTTTAAATTTTTTTTAGTCAAGATTGCTCCGATTTCATTGAGAAAAGTTTTAATTTCTTTTCGATATTTTCGAACATTTTCTTTTTTAACGAGATATTTAACGTTTATGAAATTATATTTTTGCTTTTTCATAAAATATTAAACGATGTAAAATGAATGACAGTATCCAAATCCTTTGCGTGTCTTTCTCTTAATAAAATAAATTAACAAATCGCATTTCTACATTTAATTTAACATATACATAATCAACTTGGATTAATGTTTATTTGATACAACACATATATAAGTAAAAAAGATCGGGGTTAAATAAATGCAAACATCATTGACAATGATAGTTTCTGGCGAAGTTTATGCTTGAGAGGCCCCGAGATAAATTGGAGACGGTATTTTTTAATTTTTCAATGTCAGATACTCGTATTATGTGCAAAAAAATTAGCATTTTCAATTTCTCTTAATCACATAAATCTCATTATCAATGTCTAAGGCATTCCAATGAAAGCCTTATTTGAAAGTGTTTTATATCAAACGAAATTCATGTTAAATAAACAATGAATAAAGAATCAAAAATATTTGGGTCATAAATAAGTTATATTTAAGGTTCCAAAAATTCTTAGTGCCCGCCTGTTGCGCTTCTGGGGTAAATCGCCACTGCGTAAAAAAAAAAATACTCAATTCAAGCCAAGGCCAAGTTAGGTTAGGTTATGTGTTTTCATAATGTTTTTTTATTCTTCAATTAGTTAACAATAAGAGAACTGACATTGTATAATTATTTGAAATTCCAATTGGGCAGAGTTAGAATAGAAAGATGACTAGTGTACGGAATATGTATATAAATAAAATAAATGTTTAGTACTTGAGATGAGCGAAACCGATTCTGATTTTTGTATAATAAAATAATGGATATAGTAACAAACAATAATCAAATTATTTAAGTAGTTTCCTTTCTGTCAAGAAGTGACAGTTAAAACAAAGGCTGTGGAATCTTACACGGTAAACATGACTCCATTAACCAACAAAATTACTTTTACAAAAAAAGTTTTAATTTTTTCAGGTTTTTTTTCCTACCTTTAATACAATATATATATATGTGCATTAAAATAGAGATTAACCAACCAATCCTGCAAATTGCCAAATTTTACTATATTGGGACACAAACGAAGACGATTTGTTTCTGTTTGTTCATTGCGATGTTTTTTTAAATTCGTTTCATTGAAAAAGTAATCGGAGTCTTGGTTAAAACTTGAATAGTGATACATATGTACATGTATGAAAATATTTAGCGAATAAAAAGAGTTCGAATTCAGGACCGCAGTGGAGACTTAAAACGTCGATAACAGAGCAATATAAAATATATATATATATTACAAGATACTACACGGGAAGTTCACTACGTCCGTTTTACAATCTTTCCATCATTAATAAATTCAAAATAAAATACTTGAGCAATGTTGATAACCTTAAGTTTTCGTGAAACAAATTTAATATCATGAATAGTTAATATTTTTTACATTTTGATTTAATATTTTGAAAAACCATTTCAACATACACAAATTTCTTGAATATCTATGAAAATTTATAGTTTTTAATAATTCAACAATCTAATTATGTAAAATAAATAGAAAAGAATCAAATAAATAAATAATTTTATTAAATAAACGAAGAATATACTTTTATCAAGATTACTTTACAGTTACGAATTTTTGTGAAATGAATAATTTTTTTTTTTAAAACAACCACATGAATTTTAATTATTGTTATAATATGTAACAGCCTTACTAACTAATTTAGAAAGCTTAGCAGTCATTTATTAATTTAAATTATTTTCATTATCTTTTATCACTGTTTTGTAATTTTCGATGTTATATCAAAATATGTTCTTTGTGGTAAATATAATTTCGTAAAATATATGCTTTTATTTCCGACATACAAAGCGATGTTTTTATGGTTTGGTTGCTTCAATCAGTAATAGTCCTTACAACTCAGTTTTCATGTTTGTATTGATGATTTGTCAATAATATCTTCTATGAAATATACATGTTGTCAAAGAACTGTTTTTTTTAATGTTAAATTGACATGGTAAAATTAAATATTTAATTTGCAAAAATGTCTGGATTGAATGAAAAAAATTGGTTGTCTGTAAAGTCGGTTTACGGACGATAGTTTAACGTGACAACGTCATAAGAAAACATTGATGAAATGATTGCATACTTTTATGAATAAAATGGAATCATTTTTATTGAATTATCATTATTTTGTATGGATACGAAGAAGGAGTGAAATGAAATCTACAATTTTTATTGATATATTTTATTCGCACGCGACAAACGGGACAATGAGTCATGTTTTTTCGTGCGTGCAGCGGGCGTTCATCGATTTATTAGACGTTGTCACGTCAAAAATCGTTGATAATTTATTGTTAAAAGTATATTTGTTATACGTTAATCAGATTTTTAATATGCAAGAATTAATTACCTTTATTGCCGCAATTGTTGTTGTAATATAAACAATGAAAACCACATTAACATTTCACTTCACTTTATAAACAGTTGTAAACAGATCACGTGTAGGTACTGTAGGTGTATAAGTTGTGTGCTGCCGCTGTCTCTTTTCTACTCAGACGCATCGACCAATCGAGTGGAAGAGAGATAGATGCGGCACAATCCGAACGGTAGGCCGATCGTGCCTCTCTATCGCTTATCCGCGCTCTCGCTCGCACGCTTGCCTTCGGCGTAACGCGACAAATGGGACAATGAGTCATGTTTTTTCGTGCATGCAGCGGGCGTTCATCGATTTATAAGACGTTGTCACGTTAATAAATGAATATATGTCTGTTCCTTGATTTATTTTAACGTGTTTTATCCCAATATATATAAACCCAAATTTAGTATGGGTGCCTATTAACCAATAGGGTGGGTTTTCTACAGCGCAATTCTCATCGCAACACACTAGGAACGTTGACTGTTGAGCGTTGCTAGGTGCTATCCAATACATTAAAAAAATGAATACATAAGAAATAAAGATATCAATAGACAAGAAAACTCTTAGTAACCATTATCAAGTAATTGGCAAAAGGGCTGAGTTCCTCGTGCTTCATTGTCTATTATTTGTTGACAGTTGGCTGTAACAGAATTTGTTGATGTTACATCGCGTCACGTTTGCAGTACTGACGGCACAGAGAGAATAATTTCGCCTGATTTTCAATTGACAATTGGAGCTGTTTGATATTCATTCGGAGTGATAGGTTATATTATCGCTTCGAATATTCTCTTTGACCTTGGCACCTTTGTTACTCGAGGACATTTACCTCTAATTACTTACCGATAAAAGCGTTATGAATTATTCGGCAATCTTATGATGCAACTAGTTGACTTTGTAAAGAAAAACAAGTATATGTCGATATGTTATTTTTTTGTCACCATAACTACCATTCCATGGTTACAGCTACTTATAGTTACTATGCTGTTGGCTTAAAAAAGATATTTCATCTAATAGATTGTTTGGGTTTAAAGCACTTCATTTTTTTAATATTTTGTATTAAAAATAGTAATAGCTAACAAATTGAAATGCGTTAAATATTTTAATATTATATTACTTTGTTCATTCATTTGCTATCAACTTGAGTAGTGCAACGTATAATAATGTCGAATAGATTGTCTTGCGGACAGTTTTTCTCCTTTTTGTATAGGAAATAAATTTTGAAAGAGTATTGGTATAAAACTTAGGAGAAAATTATTTTGAAAAATGTTTCATCAACAGATTATTGTGTAAATAGTTTTTCAGATTAAAATTATGCTTTGCCACATTTTTTTGGAAACGGAATTGTTTCGAAAGCGTCTTGCCATTGTGTTGTTTTCCGTAATTGCGACAAGTAAGCTAATTACGAATGTTCTAATTTTTAAATTGAATATTACCAGATGCGTGAACACAATTTCCATTTGAGAAATTCGTATTCGGATTGAGGTATTTTCGTTTTTTTTATACTGTTCACATAATTAATAACATATATATATATTCACTAAAAATGTTTATAAAAAAAATATGATACGTCAGGTCAGTGCCATGATATGATTTATGAAATCATACAAAAATTAGAACGTACATAGTTATTTAGTTAACCAATAATAAATAAACAGTTGTGCTAGTTTATTTGGTTTTAGTATTACTTTGAAGAGTTCTCATTTACAGATAAGGAAAAATTCAAGCAAATAATATTAATTTGTGATAATTTCAATAAAATACATTTCACAAAAATTGGTTGTTAATATATTTGTAGTAATTTATGGTTTTTAGCTAAAATACATAATATCATTATTTTTCATTCTAACGATAGTTCTGAGTTTCAGAATTGGTATAATAATACTTTTCAAAATGTTTGTAATATTACATTTTTTGACATACAACAATATTTATAAATGTGAAATCTTTATTTTCTTTTATTGCTTGATGATTAAGGTTAATAATTTCTACTGCATATAATATAATGATATATATTAAAAGCAGAATGCCAATAATTTTAATCGGTGATTATTGGAACAATTTATCGCCTCAATTCAATCATTTTAATGACAGCTTTAAATTCAATATTTTGTTTTTCAATGCTAAATATATAAATTGACGATTTCTATCGATCGAAAAAATACTGCAAAACATCTAAACGGTTACGGTGAAATTGTTTGCCATAAATAGAGCAGGTATTTACAAAGAAACGAAAAAAAAACAATAAAAGATTCGTTTTCTACCAAAATGTATAATTAAGGTCAAATCGTTATTCTTAAGAATGGTCAAAATCGTGATTTTTATTTTTAAAAAACTTTAACGATTATTTTTAAGAGTATAAGGAAATTTCTTTGACTTCAACGGGCTATTTTCTTGTGAATTTGGCGTTACTAGCCATATAGTAAATGGGACTTCAAAGCATGCGAGGTGTTAAACAATAAAAGTAAAATTGCAAAGTTTATTTTCTTCATTATCGGTTCAGTAACTTTACAAGCACACATGATTAAGTATATGAAGTAAAGTTGTACCAATATGATATATTACACGCTGGTAGGGGGCTAATCTGAATAAAATTATAGTGAAATTTTAATCGCTTCTATATTTGCCTAATGTTTTTAAATTCACAATTATGCAATACGTCGCATAGACGGTACTTGCAATATCAATAAATGACATAACGGCGATCATGGTGTAACAATGCTCTTTTAAACTCATTTTATTATGCCAAACGGTATCCAATTCAAAATATTCGGTTAAATCCATAGACAAAAAAACCTGGATGATTTTTTTATAACACGGTGAAAAAAATAGCAATGTATTTTAGTTCTACAAAATTATTTTTTTAAATATAGTTGATAGCTTTTTCGGCTTACGCCATCGCCAGAACTATGCTTAAACTAACATTTGCTTATCTTTACATAGCTGTGCAGAAAAGGCACACAACACATCCTCTCTCCTGTTCCAACGGCCTAGCTTGTTACTTTAACACAATAAAACGAAATTAAAAAGACGGCTATATCGATAAGTTTAAATATGGCACGGAAATGGTCCATTACAGAAACAAAGATATATCAGTCAAAGGAGTCAATAATGGTGACGGACATATATTAGTTTGTTCGCTAAGAATCCTTTGTGATAGTTGATAGCTATTGATCTCCAGCCGTTCCAAAGCCGTCATCCTGCGACCCTTACTACAAAGATGCAAACACTTAGGCGTTGAGTTTGAATTTATATTATGTGATTCCTTTATAACGTAATTAGCGAATTATGAATCTGTTTTTTTACTGTTGAATGATCTTACGTGTTCCTTAGCTCGAGTGGATATACTTCTACCTGTCTGTCCGATATAAACGGACAAACATGAGCCACATGACATTTTATATTAGCGATAGTTTACTATTTGATTACAATATTACCTATCTTTATTTTAGGACAACGGCACGTTACTATGCAAGGATCCCGACCAAAAAAATGGACACTGTATTAAACGAAAGCGTTCACCTCAACGACAAGAGCCGCTGACCGCCGAAGAAGAAGAGTATACCAAATTACGCCAGCTGCTGAGATTCGAAGAGGCTCCGGCATACCTGCAGCACAACCCTTTTATTAGGACAGGCTACAGAAAGTATCTACCGCGAAGTTTGTGCTGGGAAAGGTAGGAATGCTTATGTTATTTTTTAAATTTCTTTACAGCCAGTCAACTGGGCAGAAAAATTTATTTGATTTGAATACACCCAGTCCTTTTTTTACGCGATACATTGGTTCCAGAGAACGGCGCGTAAAAAAAAATGCGTAAAAAATCGCAACTTTCATATAATTTGATGAATTGGTTCCAAAAATTAAAATATCGCGTGAAAAAGTACCAGAAACGTATGAAACACCAAAATTTGCTCTTTAATATTCGTGCAAAAAAAAATATATATTTCATGTCTTTATTGCTTATAAAATATAATGAGACTAACAATATAATTTTTTCACTTATATGAATTAAGTTTTAAAAATACACATATTCTTTTATTTAAAAAAAATAATGAAACTTACATGCCTAGCATCATATATAATTTTTTTCTTTAAAACAAATTTGGGGAAAAAATCGCGTAAAAACGAGTGAAGCGCGAAAAAAAATGTAACGGAGCCGTCCAAAAAAATCGCGTATAATCGAATTCACGTAAAAAAAAATCGTGCAAAAAAAGGACTGGGTGTACTGATGTAATGATTGAAAATAATTATGTTTTCCATTTTTTAAATTTGCAAGAATAGATAAAAGATATTATTCTAGTCTTACGTCACACTGATATTTCCTAATTGAAAACTTTGAAAGTAAATTTATCTATGGTAATCGTTTTCTCACATACAGATAAATGCAATTATCGAACACACTTAAAGAAAGATCATCTTGATTACGGTTCGCGCTCACAAAAAGTAAAAATTATATTTGGAACAATTTGAAGAACCGCAATGCTGTACAATGCAAATATTGCACTAATTGTACAATACATTATCGTCATTAACACTTAACATATTTGTTATTCTTCCTCACTTCTCAATTTTTCCAAATGTACGAGCGATGATAATGATATCATTCCGATCAATTTGATTATCTAACAAAATAAATTCACAATAACGCTTGCCGCATTAAAAATCTGTTTTCATATCTCGATTCATCCCAATTTACTGATAAAATGGAATTATTTTTTCAATCGTCAATTATTTAAATGATCGCCATAAGAACCTTCATATTTATATCAAAAATAGCAACGATAACGGTAATTTGATTCAGATGTTGTTGACTATCAATCGATCACGTTGTTTTTCTTGTATTATTTTTAGAATTTATTTTTTTTAACGTAAATGTGAATTTTTTTCAGCTTGATGTATGTTGAATTAAAAGCTGGATTGATTTAAAAAATAACTGTTTATAAAATGAATCACTAATATTATGATGTAATATATTAATGTGCATGTATATTTTCCGCTATGTTTGTAGTAACAAACAATGTAAAAAAAATGATTAATTAAAATAAATGTAACTGTTTATCAAATAATCGAAAGTTAAAAATAAGTATTAAACAATTTATCAATTTGATTGTATATTAGTGAAAAGAATGAATGCAATATTTCCGTGACATCTTTACATAAAAAAAGATTTTAAATGACATGTTACAAATATTTACGAAATTCATAACATAACACTAATTTAAATTTAAAAAAATCCCGGCTTAGTAAGAAGTTATTTATTTTGTTTACCCCACATAAATTTGACTATATAGGACGGATAAGGTGCCAGTGGTTTGCTGAAACAGAATAAGGCTTTTGTTAACTGGATTTTAGGAATTACGTAAATGTTTGAGAAAAATCATAATAAATATTTTGAATGATTCATACATTGTCAAAATATTTTACTTAGTGTTGTCATTGCTATTATTTCTAATTTCTTTAATTAGTACATATTTAAGACTATTATTTATAATCTTATACGTAATATAGTAATTCTAAATATTTATTGTAAATATTCATCAAACGTGTGTATGATCTTTTCAATGATGTGAACATAGGAATAAACCGTTTTCTGTGTAATTTTCAGCGTCTTCTGGTGGACAAATGAAACCATCAACATTTGGTCTCATGTCTTCGGCTGGCTGCTATTTCTCGGTCTCACCATTAATGATCTCATGCTGCTCAATATTCATGCATCCTTCACGGACAAGGTGGTCGTGGCCATTTTGTTGGCATGCTTTCAGGTTTGTCCTTTTATTGCCATATCAATCAATTATTTCAATGAGCCAATTTATTTTAACATACGAAACTTAACCGGTTTTATGCTGCAAGCGCTCTATAATTCCGTGCTCGGCAGGTTAGCCATAGAAAATGAGCTGCAATATATAGATTAGTTTGACTATAATACAATATTTTTTATCAAATATGTAATTAATTATATATTTCTTGAATCTATGGTAAAATATTAAGACGTGAAATATTGTTAAGAATGGTCGTCTAAAAAATGTGTTCATGTCAATTATTATATTCATGACCCGGCACATAAAATGTTAAATATTATTTCATAGTTATTTTTCGGTGGGTAATACATACTTGAAAAACAAAATTATCGGTTATTTGGTATTCAATATAGATGGTATACTATAACCACACAATTATTACAGACGTATACGAAAACAACGCTGTGGTATTTTTGAAATAATTTGATGAAATCTCATAAAAAGTAATTACGGTTACACAGTAAAGCCAAACCTCGATATAACAGACTTTGGATTGAACAAAAAAGTGCTGTCGAATATGGTTAACATAGTGTTAAAAAATAATGTTGAATCTAGGAGCCATTGTTCATGTATCGTTTTCTGCGTATGTACCATGTTATCAACAAAGCCACACAAGCATAGCCATAAATATCTTATGGAACACAAAATAAGTTCAACTGTTGTTCAAAAATCGAAGTTTGTTTTATGTGTAAAAGGCTACAATGTTAACAGACCCATTAAGCTCGCACTAGTCCGATTTATAAAAAGAGTTTGTTCATATTTAAAACATAATATTATTTTTATTCTTTGCCCCCATTCCACACCACTGCTTCCCATCCGTTTATTTCCAGTGGCGTAGCAAACTTTACGCGTACCTACATAGATATTTCCCAAAACTTGGCGGTGTACAGTTAAGAGTGCAAAAATCAATCTCTCTAGGTAATCTTCTATTGATTGAGGTCGATACTCTCTCCGTTTGACGTCAAAAATTTATTATCATATTTGTACAACCTTTGTCATTTTTTCTGTGCATTTAAATTGTCCTCGTTCAATTTTGATACGCGATAAATAAAAAATATCACAAAAAGATTTATTTTATAAAAGAATATTTGTTTCGACCTGTAGAAAGTACAGAGTGAAGTCAATTTTATTATGCACTATTGTTCTTTATTGAAGAATTGATGCTTGAATTACTTTAGACTAGCGATAAAAATAGGCACTTAAGAATATTATTTTTCATTCATAAATTGGGTGACGTTTTCTATAGAAAAAATAGTTTACAGCTGCAAATTCTCGTGATTTTATATTGTTGTCTACTTCTACGACGCGTTTTCTATTTCACGGTTTGAAAATCGAATAAACTGAATAAAACAGTAGTCACTTTAGTCACAATAGTATATAAACGTTTTTTGACAGATTTTTTTAATGGTTGTTCAACACCTGTGTATTTGACACATTAAAACTCATCAGTTATTTGAAGGAGAAAGTTTTTTTTTGAGAAGTTGACTTTATGATATTGCAATGCAAATAACTAATGAATAGATTGTAATAAGATATTTATTCTCTCTACTTAACTGAATAATAAGACAACATCTTTCAATAAAAAAATAACTTAAGTCACTGAACATAAAGCAATTGAATATTACATGTCAAAAAGCATTCGTAACATATTTAAAAACCATAGAGCTCTTATTTGTTTATTTGCTTTCGGTTCGAAGGATTCGAAATCTTGCTATAGGTGATTATCGTTGCTGTACTTCTGTCATGTTCGTTCTAGCGACACGTTTTTCGATAAACATCTTCAAATAATCTTGAACTCGGCAAAAAATGCGGTTTGGGTACTTTCATAATTTGACACCCCTTTCTCGAGCTATACGACTTTACCGATAGTTGTTTTTATTTTTCCTGTCGTACATCGTTGAGGTATCTTTATTAATAATCACGCTTTAGAATTCTAGTTAAATTAAAAGCTGCACGCATATCTCATACCAATGTCCAATTAATCAGTTGCCGTGTAAATGAAAAAAAAAATACTCACACAACTATTTACAAAATATCAACAGTAATAATTGTTTTTGCGTAGTTTTAAACCGGCTCTGTCGACTTATCAAACTTCACATGCAGACGACGGATCATATTGAAATATGCTCTGGTTATTTTGATATTTCAAATATAAGTAGTTCTTGGTATATGGTGCGGCAAACGTGGCATTTATGAAAACATGATATATATGGGCAACACTCCAAATTTACTTGAGATAATAGGATGCATTTTCGATTACATTGATAAATTCAATGCCCTATATATTTAATCGAAGTGCAAAATAACTATTTCTTAAATTTTGTTTACATAAAATATTGTATATTAGTAATTGAAATTAAGATTGACAAAAAAGTCTATCCCTGTGGCAGCAAATAGCTAAATTTAGGCATGCAAAGAAATCAGGACCGGATTTAACTAAATATATGTTTAATAAGCTGAAGTTAAAACTTCAAATTACTGGGGGCCTGACGTATTTTTTATATAAATATAAGAAGTATTACTTAAAATAAAATAATATTTATTCATATGGTACACACATTTGAAATGAATTAAACAAGAAAAGGCGCTGTGTATAATAATATTGCGAACATGTTTTCCTCATCTTACAAATTTCTTAGTAATAATTGACTGTACTGAGCATTTGCGTTAAGATTTTATTCTGTCTAAGATTTTGTAATAGTAATAATAGCTAATTTTGTTATTATATCGTTGTATGCATCTTTTACATTGCTTCAATAAACGCTTCCATTCCGGTTTCCTTTACTACTAACATTTGAATTTGAAGCTCTCATTACATCTAAATTCGGGACTGCTAGTGGTAAATTATTGGCTTGTAAATACCAACATAACACCCGTGATTCTTATTCGAAAATTGGCTACATGTTCTATCGTAGACTGCCTACGCTTATTTTTTTTTTGCGACTGCTTTAATTCTCATTTAAGTAATTGCCAGACGTGGACATGAATCAATTGATGTAAGAACTGAATTTGACATCTATTATGGGCCATAGACATGAGACACAATAAACTATCTTGCCGCGCTTTGCTAACTTCACTATTAGCCTAGTTTGCACCGGCGATAAATTATGATTTATTATTTGACGATGGAATTATGAAGGCAGCGGCTTATAACCGAGTCAGTGCTATTATTTTAGCAATCTCAGGTCATTAACATATAAATAATCGTACACAGAAGAACCTCAAAATCCATTTCCAAATTTTCATTATTTTTGACGTTTGAACACCCTGTTTTGATATTGAATACCTTTGATACTGCAATATGATGTTATATGTCAAAATTAATATGTCATCAGAACATAACAAAGAATTATTACCAGCAAGTAATGATAGAGGTAGTCTATAACTGCCACTACTCGGTAGAAAGTCATTATATTTGAATAACTTTATATTTAAATAATAAAACACAATGCTTAGTACTGTTTTCACAGTTTTATATTCTCCAAAATAAGACCGGTTTTATTCATCGAGAGAATTATCAACTGATGAATAATGCTCACGATGTACGTAACTGATACTGACCTGAAGAATATAAAACTTTATTTTTTTTTTTATTTAAATAAAAAGTATAGTTATTAATCCTTTTTGTCGCTTTTTCAACAATTGGGGGTTCTTGACATACGATCATTTTGCTGTATCACTGACAATATTTTTCATCTATTATTTGGCCTTGTATTCAAGTAGTCAATGTTTATATATTTATATATATATATTGAAGGTCTTTTCGAAAACTTAATGTTTACAAAACTTGCCTTTTTAAACTGTGTTTTATTTATATAACAGCATGATTCGAGTTTTTGATAGAATAATTGAGCGTGTGTTTCGCAAACCAGAGATTTGCGAGTTTGTTGAGTACGCCAGTACAAAAGGACATTTATATTGAACACGCATTTTGTGGCGCTATTTTGAGTATACCTACTGAGAAGAACTACGCACAATAGCTTCTGGTGCTACATTCTAGTCGCATCAATTGCCTCAATATTATGAGTAGGTATATCAAAGAACGCCAATGGGTTATTGCTCTAACAGTACCTACCCAATGTCGATGATGACTCGACAACAAAGATGTTGCGGAACTGGGTTAGCACGATTCTTTGCTACTGTCAAAATTAGGTCAGGTGTTCGTAAAAAGCATCTGATTGCGGTTATTTGCAATCCAAAAATTCGAGGTGTCTAATGTTGAATAGTTTAAAAGAAAACCTGTTGTGCAAGAAGTTAAAAACTTTTGGAAACTCTAACAATGCTCATGGTCGTTTTATAATTATTTCAAGGTTTTCTCGACATTTATTAGTATAGTTTGACTCCTGATAGATGGCAGTGTTGTAAGATAATAAATAATATAGACACGACTTTTTATCTGGTATATAAACTGGTCTTATAAGAAAAAGAAAGAAGGAACAAATTTCTGATATTCTACATGGATTGTCATTAGATCATATTAAATATTATTAAAGAAGAAATATTAAATAAAAAAAAGATTAGATCATATTAAATATTATTAAATAAGAAATATCAATATTAAAGAAGAAATTTTTACTCTGAGTTTTTCAAAATTTAATTGAATGCTTTTCAAGTTATACAATTTTATAGAGATTATCAGGACAAATCATAAAATATTTTAGCACAAAAATTTACCTGTGCACAAAAGACTTAACATTGCTAACACTGGTATGTTTTTGAGTCTCAACTATCATCAAAATGATGTGGAAAGAATAACTTTTAATTTTCTTTATTCCAATTCTATTGTAATTGTAATTTTGTGAACTTTTATTGTTTTCAGGCATGTATGATTCTATCAAGTCTTTATCACACATTTTCTTGCCACTCCGAAGCCACATTCAACCATTACCTGATGTATGATCTATTCGGTATTGCCCTCTCGCTTCTGGCCATTTACACTTCAGGGGTGTATTATGCATTCTGGTGTCATCGGGTAAATATAAAACATTAAAGATAAATATAAGATCTCAATTTTACATAAAATGGAATGAAAGTGATGTAAAAAAGATTTATGGTCTAGCATCAGGATTCCCAAGCCTGGATAAGCATTATGCAAAAATATGAAGTGATTTATATGCTGGATTGTATTACGAAAGAATAAAATAACCTAAAAAATCAATTAAGTGTATTGAATTTTCGGTTTCAAAGTGTTCCATTGTTGAAAAAGTTTGGGAATCCCTGGATGAACAAATCATTGAAATCAGTGTATAACATTGATTATAATATGTATTAATATTTTTGAATACCATAAATTAATTTAGTAAAAGACTAATAAAAATGTTTGGGATTAGAAAAATTCACTATACATTAAATTTATTGCATATTGACACACTTGCTTGTATCACCAACAGAATTTTAAAAAAATCCAACATCAATTTCACACAAATTACAAATTAAAAAGATATGATGATTGAAAGAAGTGAAAGAACCATTAATTATTGTACATTTATTCTTCATATACCAAAAATACACTGAATAATATCAAAATTATATTAAAAAAATCTCTAAAACTGTAGGGAAATATTTTTCAACATATTTACTAAAAATATGAATTATATAACTTTTTGTCTGATAGAAATTAACAAACAGTTGTATTTTGTACTAAATATGTCTACTTTAACACGGTGAAAAATTGGCAATGTATTTTAGTTCTACAAAATTATTTTTAACAAATATAGTTGATAGCTATTTCGGCTCACGCCATCGTCAGAACTATGCATAAACTAACATTCGCTTATCTATATATAGCCGTGCAGAAAAAGCACACAACACATCCTCTCTCCTGTTCCAACGGCCTAGCTTGTTACTTTAACGCAATGACACTAAATTTTCAAAATTCTAAATGAAACAATAGGTGTCTATGACAATAAGACTATATGTGGGACGGAAGTGGTCCTTATGGAAGCAAATCAGACCACCCCTTTGTACAACGGCTGTACAAGTGGTGATACTATTATGTTAGTTTGTTCGTTAAGAATCCTTTGTGATAATTGGTGTCTATTGATTTCCAACTGTTCCAAAGCCGTCATTCTCCGACCCTTACTACAAAGATGCAAACATTTAGGGGCTGAGTTTGAATTTATATTATGTGATTCATTAATAACGTGATTAGCGAATTGTGAATCTGTTTTTTTACTGTTAAATGATCTTACATGTTCCTTAGCTCTAGTAGGTATACTTCTATATATCTGTACTTTAATGCATAAACAAAAAACAATTTGTATAGGTTGTGCACCACTAATGTAAACAAACCAAATAATTAGTGATAATTATAGGTATATATTTAGCTTCCTTGTTTGATCTTCTCTGATTTCTATTTCCAGTTTAATACAATAGAGAATGTCTGTACGATATATTGTAACTGTGTTTGAAATAATTATGTGATTTCTAGGAACTGCAGTTATTTTACTTGATATCTGTCACATTGATCTTCACAATTGCAATGGCGGTCCAACTTCCTCGCTTTAATATCCATTCTAATATCAAGATGTCAATTTTTGTGGCTTGGGCCGCTTATGGTGTTGTGCCGACCTTTCACTGGGCTGTTGCAATGGGTGGTTTTGATAATCCGATGGTACAAGTAAGTGAAACAATTATTATAAGCATCCTCACTCCCTTAATCTATTCCATTTATTTTCCATTTTGAACATTGAAATGGTATAGCGGTGTATAATTTACACATCTTGTCAATTCCACACACTCATTTAGAATATTTAAAAAGTCTGAAAATATTTTGCTTCTATTTAATATCTAAATTCATAATTCAGTAAATTATTCTTATGAATACTTTAACAAAGTGTGAAGTGTATTTATTGAATTAGTATGTATTTTGCATTGATAGGGTAAATGTAACAATGTTTTAAAATATAAATATGTATATGCTTAATGATACCTATTTTGGCTCACCCGTTGTCAGTCTCTTGTGTAAGATATACCAAAGTAGATAATGGATAGATATTTCAACAGATTATAAACAGACATTTTTTAAAATTAAAATTAAACAGAAAAATGCAGTTGTGTTTAAGTTTTTCAATATTTTTTCCACTTCTTTTAGGCACAGTACAAATTTCAAGATTTTTGACACTCGAAGAAAATTATTAAATAAAAACAGCTGTTTAATTATATTGATATCAATTAAAATTTTTATTCAAATTGGCCTTTATAATCTAACAATTTTTTAAGGAGTTATGTACATTTGTAAGTTTAGAACAGTGTGTTTAATATTCAATTTGAAATTTTTTCAGTTGCTGTTTCCTCGCGTAATCGGCATGTATGTAATCAGCGGTATCGCCTTCTTCATCTACATTTTGAGAATACCAGAAAGATGGAGCTCTGGAAAATTCGACTACATCGGACATTCTCACCAATGGTGGCACATGTTTGTTGTCTTAGCTCTCTATTATTGGCATAACTCTGGAATGATGTATGTCCAATATCGAATGAATCACGGTTGTGCTAACACTATGAGAATATTTTGAGCAAATGATCTGAACTATTGCTCTGTGAAGAAAGGTAAACTTGCTCTAATTTTTTTTGCATTAATTTAAAATCGAAGACATTTATAAATCCACGAAGAAGTTTTCTCTAATGCTTAAGAAAGAGTCATGAATGAATAGATGCACCAAATATGTAGAACCATTATGGAATTAGTACTTAAGAAAAATTAAATAAAAACTATCCAATACATTTTTTGATTCAATTCTATAAAATTAGATTAACGATTGCACTCAATCTTTGATACAAAATTATATCGCGACAAAGAGTACTAATAAAGTTTAGCAGTCAATATTATGTTCAACATAAACTAATTAACCAAAAATAAATTTTGTAATAAAAAATAATTGAGTGTTTAGCCTTTTAAATTGAGATTGAGAAATTGAGAAATTACATATTTACCACCACAGAAGTATTACCTATTCATTCAGTCTATTCCTCTTTTTGAAAGCTTAATATTTTGGTATATTTACATAATTATCTTGATTCAATGCAATAATTTTATCAATATGCATTTAAAAAAAGAAATTTTGAAGTGTGTAAATATTGTGTTAGTTAATTTGATTTGATATTACCTATGATGTAGGTAGAAATTCTTGACAAGTTTATCAATCAGATCATAGAACAGTGTTCGGTATTATTTCTCTCAATGCTAATTTTTAAGTATTTATAAAGATATTTTTTTACGATATTTTAATAGTAAAAATGTGATCACATGTCTCTAAGACAATATGAATGCTAACAATATTGTCACAATAGCAGACATTCCTAGAGTAAATCTATATTTAATATTTAATCTGCCTTTATTGGTGCTGTAAAGTATTATACTCTTTATATTAGCTAAATTAACATGTATGGCATAGGAAATTACAGGAAATAAATATGTTTTTAAATAATTACTTTACAAAAAATATTGTGTACTGATAAAAAATGCAGTTCATACACCTAGAAGTATGTTGCTGTTTGAATTGCTTTGTAATTCAATACTGCAGTCAGTTATAACTTCTATACAAAAATACCACATTTATTGAGACCAAGTGAATAAAAATGTTTACACAACAATGTACATTTATGTGTGCCCTCTATTGGTTCATGTAGCAACTAAATTAAAAGCATGACTTGCGTTTTTTAAAATTTTACCTTAATAGCTCTGACATTTTTTTCAAATTATTTATGGTGATTTTTGTTTTGAAACAGATATTTTAAAATATGTATTACATCTTCAAAAATATATTTTTTAAAAGCCTTATTTTTATGTAGATATTCAGTTTTAAATTGCTTCTGACACATATCAAAATGGTAAATTTATTTCAATACATTTAAGTATACATGTTTAGTTATCTGCATATATCAATATTCTTCATTCAGACAATTTACGATTCAAATAACTAAGAGAGTAAAGCATTAAAAAAAGTGGCTTACTTTCACAATTGTCTCAAATATACTAATAGAATCTCACTGTTTTATAAACTCATTGTAATGATATATGTCAAACTAACACTTTTATTTTTAAGTCAAGTCTTGCATAACACATAATGAATATATTTTGATCAAAATTTTGTAAATAGTCTTTAAATTGTGGGCTCAACAAGTATGGGCTTGGCTTAAATACTGGTTCACCTTTCACTTTCAATATTTCAGTGAGGTAGTCACAGTCAGTAAAACACATTTAACCTTAATTTAAATGGATATATATAACATGACCATTATTTTTTTATTTATATTCAACGCAAAATAAAAATATATCGACTATAAAATTTAATAGCATAAAGAAAGAATTAGAAATACCTGAATTAAGCAAGTGAATATGAATATTTTATTAGCATTATATTTTTCTGACAAATCTGCTGAAGTTTATGTGGCTTTGTTTAATATAGGTACAAAACTCAAGACATGATTTCTTGCTATTGTCTCATATAATTAACTTTGCTTTGATAACATTGGTGTTCTGAAAATGTGACATTTTAGTGTCAAGAGGCAATTGCTATGGAATAACGGGACAGGCAAGCTTAAATCGGGACGTATGGTCACGTTAGGTATATGACATAAATCCGTTATTTGGTAGCATTTTTTGTTGGGTTTTTTACTGCTTTATATACACACATTCTCAAAATGATGTCAAATCATTGTAAGTAATAAGTAGTGCTCAGTTTCAGTATGTAATATTGTACGTTTTTGCTGTATCTAGCAACATGAACAAACTTATCATGTTATTATTGCAAATATACTACTTGTTTTATATTTACATAAAAAGATAGCACTTAACTTTAAAATTAAAATCATTATAGGTATCAATACATATTAACACAATATTTTAATTGTAATAAACATGTGAACCAAATTAAAATATTTCTACAATATATTTAAGGATATATTTGGATTTGCTAATTAAAATTATATCCATTTGTAATCAACTACCAATTTTTGTGATTATTACCTTTCACAGTGAAACAATATTTTCTTTATCATAAAATTTAATAAAGAACTCTGTTAAACATTCCTCACCAATAAAAATTATACTGTTATATAAAAAATAAATAAAATTTGTATTATAGATAATATTTTATAATTCTTGTTAAAATTTTTGTTGTGTTTTTATTTTTAATAAACGTTTTACATAAAAATAATGCCTTTCATTTGTTATTATTTATTTTCACAAAAAAGAAAAAAAAATCATATTATTTTAGTGAAATGATAAAAAAAACATCATAAGAAAAATAATATTTTTGTATCAAAGCGCAAAAGATTTTTTTGTTGATTATAAATGTTATCAAAATAGTTCTTCAACTCCACAAGATAGACTGAAGCTTTCACAGACTTTGGAGAGTCTAATTTATTAAACTACAAGACTGGTGGTTTAAGATATAATATGTGTAACAATTGCATCTTCCAAGTTATACCATATTCCAAATTATACTCTGAAGAAAGATTTAATTTTTCGTTTCTCTAATTGAAAATCGAAGTGTCACATATTGTACCCTTTGAGAAACACAGCCTTCTGCTGAACTTTCCCTACTGTCAAGCCAATATGACAATGCAAAATATTTATTGTACCATAGAGTATGAATATATATTGTTTTTTTTTAATGAATCATAAAATTATTCTAACGTAAGATAATCAATCCTTTCAGAAGAGAAACCGGAATTCACTTGCCTTTGGGAGATCCACAGCAAACCGTGAAAAAATTCTGTTATGTTGTATCTGTCAAACGAAATCATTTCTTTTTTTAATAAAAATTGTAATAGGAATTATATGAAAAATCTTGAATGTCCAGAAAATCTTATATTTTAAAATTTACAAACTTTTCACTTGCATATTAAATGATTAAAAGGATCATAGAGAACTGAGAATTTCTTTCTGAGTTATATAAATCAATTAATGTGAGTAAAAATGAATATTTTTTTTCTGTATTTAAATTATAAAGTCTAATTAAAATATTTTGTTAATCAGGAATTAAGAAAATAAAATTTTAATTGTAATAATTTTTTTATGTAAGATTCCATTAAAGTTTCACTATAACTTACGTGAAGTAATTTTGTACTTATAGGTTATAGTGAAATATGTAAATATTGTATTATATGAATGTCGCGATAATTTAAATATTTTTCATTAACAGTAATAATTTTTGAAAATATTTATTCTTTTTTTGTTAAATGTGAAATAATGTTATATATACAACTTTCAACGATATACGAAAAAAATATTTGATATATTTTATTTTTAATAATTTTAACAGTGTTAGTTTTAATCACGAATACAGTACACGTCATCGTTAGTTCCAGAAGGTACCATAGTGTGGTCAGTTGTGGTCATTGAACGTAAATGTTCATGAAATACAATATGGTAGCTCCCCCTCTTGTTAACTCAGTTTACATGACGGCCTATAGATGTCACTGAATTTCTTTCATAGATTCCAACCAGTTGCAAAAGTTTTGTAAACTAAAATTGAGATATACTAACAGATGTCTATGTATTACTTTTGACAATAAGAATTATATTACAGTGTTGTTAAACCTATTGAATGTATTTATCTGTCACATAATAATATGTTTTACATTTTATTTCATAAACTTTTCTATTTTAAAAAAAATTTTAGGGTTCAAATTTGTACGCACCACCATCCGTTATGGCTAGACACTGATCTTACATGCTGTAATTTAGTGTTACAACCTTATGCGTGATTTAAGCGTTTGCAAGAAATGTCCGAGAGTTCATATTGTAACGGGCAGGCTGAAAAAACTAAGCAACGACGTAACCATGGCCAATTATGAATTGGAATTTTAGAAATCAGGAATAAAAATTTTGATTGTCTACGTAATATATAACATTATTTAAATTTTACATGACTATATAAATTATTATATGTATATATATGTAAAAAAATACGTTTAATTAAAATTGTATGAACAATACCAGTGTTGGCGAAAATCGTTGTCGACATATTTAAGAAAAAATGAACCAGATGCTATTTTCAAAATACGACTTCAGCATACAAAAAATTGTTGAAACTTTGTACATTTTTACGTATTTTGTCACTGTCAGTTTTATTGCATCCGGGTGATAGAATGCATAAAAATAACAAAAGGCTAGACCCTAGTCTTAAGTGATTAAGTTGATTGAGTTATCATCATAAATTAGAGAGAAATTGTTTTGTGATTTTTTTTAAATCCGCTAATCAAGGGTTAAATATAAAATTTCTAAATTCATTTTTTTTAAGGGAATTAACAACATGTATGTCACTAGTTAAAATTCATCACTATAATAGCTATTTGTGCATTTAATTATAGACGGCCGAATAAGATCGAATCTATTTCGAAAAAAACGAGACTTCAACGCTCAAGTATGAATAATTAAATGAAAACAAACATTTATTTCTCCCAAAACTTCAATAAAGTCCGATTTTTATTATCGAGGTTACAGTTGGTTGTTGGGGGGGGGGGGGGTAAGATAAAATATTTTTCTTAATATATGATTGAATCAAAAATTGTACAATAGTTTTTTTACGGCTACTAAAAACCGAAGAAATAAATCAATTAATTTTATTCACACAATTTATGATGAATAAACTTTGTAGCGATTACTAAAATTATAAAATAACATATATGTATAATATTTAGCAACCAAAAATGCATTTAACATATCAACTACATCAAGGTGTAAGCAGTGACGGATTTTAAACTCAGAGACCAAGGCGCAAATTGGGGGTCGTATTTTTCAGAAAAAGCTGTATAAAAATACAATTGTCTAGTTGTCATTTTTTTACAATCAAAAAGAATGAAGAAAATATTAATTAGTAATGATTCAATCATGGCACGAAGAAGAAAACATTACTTTGATTATTTATGCGATATAAAAAATATTTAACAAAAAACAAATTTTTGTTTGTGTAGTCAGAGCACACCTCTCGCGCATTTTAGTATTTTGTCACTGAATAAAAAATATTTTTTATTTTATTCTGTAGATGAACTACATGTTTAGAAAAAGATTATCAATCTTGAAAACATTTAAATTTCATAGAAAAATATTTAAGAAATTGTGTGTAAAAAAGTTACTATTGAAAGTTTACTCAATACATAATTCATGGAGTGGCTTGTATGTTATTTACATTTTTTTCAACAAAAACGTTTGCACTATTTTGCTATGTAAACAAACCATAAAAATCATTTTAACGCGTATACAAACACAACTAGACAAGAAACCTCGCACGTGATTCAGAGAAACACGAAGAAATAAAGAGTCCTTCCACAACTCATATCGGTTAACCTGTTCACCAAACGCTATTCCTAAAGAACTCCTCAACGCAAAATGATGATTAACGTCTTCCCGCGGGTGTTTGTAGCTGATCCCCTGATCCCTTATCCGTTGTTCCCGTGGATCCCGCAAAGGATAAGAGCGGCGAGTTTTCCTTTTCCCTCGCATAACTCTTTTTTATTACCAGAGCACGTCGCGCCGCTGGGAAGCTATCGCCAGAGCTCCAGGTAACGTGGCAAAGTGGCCGTACTTGCGCCTGATGGTATCATAAAGCTCCCCGCCACACTTCTGGACGGACTTTTAAGAACTACACCTCCAGGAAGTGCCCGTTTAAGGGTGTTCCGCGTCCGGGTCGTAATCCACATCGAGGTCGTAACGCGGCGAAACTTATTACGACGCTTATAGTGTTTTACGATATTGATTCTTGATGCGGATATAATAACTATTCGATCATCTTTAGTGGTATGGAGTTGTCTTGGATATTTTCTGCCTTGAATTTATAACCATTTTATTTGTATTTCCAAACAATGGTTAATTAATTGCTTTACGAAAATAATAATTTCATAAATGTTCAACGAAAAAAACGTTCGACAGTCGACAAAGCAAAGATAGAAAAATCTAGATTCGATAATGTGTAAAATTAGCGATGTAAATTGAAGAATTGTTTTTATGAGTATTCTTTGAAAAATACTATCTAATTATGTATATTTATTTGAGTCATTCATTAGTTTTAATTCAATGTCAACTACAGGTTTTAGTACGTGAAATTATTCTTTTTACGTAATTGAATGATGAATATACCTTTAATTATCTGATATCTTTAATTTTATTCCAACGAGATGCTGATGAATTTATCTTATCAATAATCAAAGATATACGTAGTTTGATATTTAAGATGCATTTTTTAATTACTTTGTGGAGAACCTAACATGAATAACACGTGAATGACAGACATTTGAATTATCTCTACCATTGTTCATTAAATGAAAATTAACAGTTCAAGCAAAAAAGTTAGACTATAAGATTGTTTATTGTTAAAAAGATGAATTGTTTACACAATAAGAAAAAACAACTGTTTCATACACTTCCATGAAAAAGAGTTATGTGTTACATATATCTTTTTATAAAACACGATACGAGCTGTCAACAATACACCATCGATACAATATTAAAATCTATACATTTATTATTCTCTAGTTGAACCTGAGAAATGAAAAAGTTATTTATTTTAATCAAAATATTTTTTATTTCATCATGATCATATATTTAAAACATATTTTAAAAAAATTATATCGATATTATTTCATAATATTTTTTTCTTTTGGATGTCTTTTATATGTTCATTATTTCTTACCCATGCGAAGTGAACATATTGTTTTGCGAACTGATAGTTTTTTTTGTTCCCATTTTTGTATCCTTATTTTATTCGAAAAATACTTTCGAGAGAACGATTTAAAAACAGTTTTCGTTAAAAGTATCTTGTGTTGAGACTTGCATAGGTAGCGGAAATGGTAAAGTTGTAATATTTTAAAGACAAGGTCAAACTCATATATTTGTTGATACAAAATGTAATATAGAATGTGTTTTTGTATGCATTTGAATGTGTGTGTGTGTGTGTGTGTGTGTGAGTACAGTATATGTGAAGGTTTATTCATGTAGTGTTCTTATGAACCGGATTCACTGTGGATTGCTCAGCTCTGCAGCGACCAGCTTGCAAAAATAATGCTTAAATATAACAATGCTTAAGAGATAAAGGAGACGAGAAGTATAATATTATCAGGCTAGCGTGTCATAGATCTTAACGCTCCTTTAATTTGATATCCGAAAAAAGCAAATATATTTTGACTTATTATGACAAAATGAATAAAAAAAATCTTTTAGTTATTAAAACAATGTGGGAAAATTAATGTTGCTTCTTTAGTCTCATTGAAAATGATTGTCATTTCGAAGAATTTATCATTTTGTTCTAAGAAAACTATGTTTGTCACACCTGGAAAGGTCTACTCTGCACATAGATATTATATTTTCATACAACCCATTCGTCTTACAGGTGGTTTTTTTATGGGCATAATGTGGAAAAGCGACCGTGACCTTTTTTTATACAAAAACTACTTTGAATAAATTTTGATATGTAGTCGGCATTTTTTGTATAACCAAATGTGCCAAGAAAGGTAAAAAACACCTTTATCTTTTTGTTTCTCTGCCGAATAAAAATCATGTTGTGCTTTCAGAAATTTATCAGAACAACTTTTTATATGACAATAAAACATATGAACCTATTTTCGGGACATCACCTTCTCAGGAAATGGTACTATTTAACACGAAACTACGTTTTGTTACGTATCGGTTTTAAGGGTCATTGTATTCCACAATATCATAAATATATATAATATAACTTCAGAGTTTAATTGTTGATAAAAAAACAGTTCAATATTAGTACCACCGAGAATAATATTGCAATAAAAGATATTTTGGCTAAATATCGGCAATGCTTATAAGATTAATAAGTTATTTAAAGATTTTAATTTATCCTAAAATGTGAAACGTGAAGAACTTTGTAATAATTTGAATTACTAAAACTCGTGTATAAGATCAGTCGTCTGTAATTGTGAATACATAGTCCAGCACCCGTTTCATTTGTTTTCTCGCCCTTAGGATAAAGATATTTTTCTGTCTTTTAAATATCAGATGGTTACTTTATCCGCGAGTTAACCTTCTGATTGCGCACGTCTGAACTTTTGAGACGACTGACTGCAGTTTGTCGATAGTTGACACTTAATAATATAAGATATTTAAGGTTCGATACATTCGTGTAAGAACTATTTTTTCTTCATTAGTTTGTGTGACACTAATTCTACAGAATTATTTTTTGAAATATCCTTTAAAAGATCCAGCAAGGAATGGGTTAACTGAATACGAAATAGTTTATGATCATTAGTCTTTTAATGTAATATTTTTTTATTAGATGACGCCATAAATAATTTAAGGCGTGTACAAAAAATAGCCGTTTTAGTTTTTGGTGTAGTTTTTCGAATAGCTGAGATTCAAAGTGAAATTTCGAAATACCGGTATTGCCATTCGTCTCCAGTATTGCAATCCCAAAAGGTTAAATGTATTGTAATGTAACGCGCATGTATAAAAAATAGTTATTGGTTAATCTTATCCACTAAGTTTATTTAAACAAGAGTACTGAATTGTTTTTTTTTAAATATTCATTGTTGTAATATCCTTCAGTTGATTTATCAATAGGTTAAATTGAAAAAAAAACACACATAAATGTTCTTTGGGAGCGGCAAAAGTAACAGATATTTAACATATATATATATATATATATATATTGAATTGGCATTTATTTGGTAGAACTCCATTATAACACGGTGAAAAATAGCACTGTATTTTAGTTCTACAAAATTAAATTTTTATTTTTATAAGATATAGATACACACGCCATACTTCTACCGATATCGTGAGCCGAAATAGCTATCAACTATATCTATAGAAAAAAAGTTGTAGAACGAAAATACATTGCTATTTTTTCACCGGGAGATATCTAACAATCAGAGATAATCAAATAAATCACTTCTGAAGTATTAAATTGCGCAGTAAATTTAAAAAAGAAATGTCTTTTGGAAGTTGTTATTGTTTCAATATAATTCAAAAGAAATAAAAATACATTTTAGGCATGTAAATTTGTCTTATTTTCTGTCAAATTTTTGGGAAACGAATGTACGTGATCAAAATATTATAATGGTATTGAACATAATATCATGAAGATTCTCCTTGAATTGTAAATTATTTATCTTGCAATTACACTCGCAAGATATTCAAAATACCCCTTTCTCATTTCTCGTATTATATGGGATCGTCAAATCATTTGTATACATAGCTGCGTACGTACACCTTTGTATGTTTATCAAACCTCCTCGTTCATACATTCGCTTAGTACTTCTTTACCCCTAGAAATGCAGGCGCAGGAGGCTGCAAGTGAGTGTTGCCATGGAGATGTTTCCTCCCTCTGCAGCCTTCGTCTCGCCCTCCGAGCCTTGCCTCATGCAGCGCCATTTTGTCCCTAAGCGGAATACGAAAACTTCCTGAATTCGCGAAGAACGTCGAAGTACTTGGCGTAAGTCAAATATTTTCAAACAATTTGGTTTATTTGAATCAACAAATCAACCGATGAACACTGCATTATTCTGGAAATCAATTTCAAATCGACGTAAAATCTTATCACACATTTTAAAGACAATATAGAAGGTCTGCATGGTTTCTTTTTTTAGCAGAACTACTTTTGACGATGGCGTGAGCCGAAATAGCTATCAACTATATTTTAAAAAATAATTTTGTAGAACTAAAATACATTGCTATTTTTTTCACCGTGTTATAATGGAGTTTTACCAAGTAAATGCCAATTCAATCAATAATTCTTTTTTTAGTTTCAAAAATAAATATGTATTAATTTTCTCAATAAACATCAATGAAAATCTTGTTTTTAGTATTTTCTATGACTTTTTACGTAACTTAATGGTTAGAAATTTTTATTAATAAATGAAATATATTTGATATTATGCCATCATATATGTTAGTTTTGATTATGGCGGAAGCCAATCCAGCTATGTATATTTTTAAAAAGTGCTATAGACTGCTAACGTCTCGACTGTTGAGACGACAAATAACAGCTTATTGATGGTTGATACTTAACAATATATTAGTTTTAACCGTGTTTAAGCTTTCATTTATATGATATTTTTGCAAATTATTATCTTATTATTATAGATTAATTCGGATAATATTTTCTTAATATTTAAATTATCATTAATTTTTGAAAAATATAATTAAATATTATTTATAATACATTATGAAGTCCAGACCCAGCAAGATATTGAAGTTACAATAACATATTTAACTATATAATATATATTAACTATTGTTTTATCAGATGATGTTGTTAGCTATCTTTTTGCTTATGAGAGCGATAATATGACTTTACTTACCAAATATTAGTTAAAGGTGTATCTCGGTGTTCATTAAATTGAAATCTTATTGCTGGTGTCGCGTGAAATAGGAAATCTAACTTCATATAGAGTTATTCAAATATTGCTTTACTGCATAAAAAAGTTAATAACCAAAACTCTAAAACATATTTTTTATTTAAGCCAGATATGTCGAACACGCACCTCAATTTAAAATTTTGGGGAACCCATTAGAGTCTGTAACTTTCTTCATACATATAATATATAAATATGTAGATTTTTTTATTTTATCGTTGTGAATGTTAAACATTATGCAATGTAATCAACGAAAAATATTTAATAGAAATTGATACGACCAATAATTAAATGTAGTAAAAACAAAGTGTCGCAACGGGTTGGTTGATGTAAGCATGACCAAATAACATATATACGCATTAATAAAATTACCTATCGATCTAAATCTATCAAGTACTACAAAGATTTAGTAACAATCAACTATTATGAAACGAATATTTTGATTGAGTCGTGACCTACAAAATGATAGTAAAAATGTATTGACTCCACCAAACCATTTCAATTGCGTATAGATAATTTCAAATATTACTTCTTATTACAGATATTTAAAAGTAAATGCTTGAAAACCTGCGATGACTAGGTGAGGAAAGGACTATTCATGTGCAGAAACTTGCTTTCAATTAAAATCACATAGGGGGCGGATAGGCTGGAATAGAGACGCAGCAGGAATCCAAATTTCCTTTCGCAAAATAAAAAATCGAAAAGTAATGACTCGTCGTCAGTCGCCTGAGCGAAAACTTCCATAGTAAATAGACGCATTTGTTTTTTAATTAAAAATATTTTTTCAAATACCTAAATTCATTTCATGTTTTATCAAATTTGTTCCGTAATGTTTCATATAGACGCTGACTATAATATTATATGGTTTTATTTTTTCATTAGCCGCGTCCATATTATAATGGTTTTGAAAAAAAAACAATGGGGAAAAATTGTTTTTTCCTAGCGTAAAATTTATGCCCGCCGCTTTGCCGGGAGCAATATATCTCGGCAACCCAACTTACACGTTGCTTTTTCAGGCATGCTATTTTGATACAAAAGAATAGGGCACAATAATTAATTGGTTGCATTATGTAGAGTGAAAAAAATGAAATTTTTATTTTGCTACATATGAGAAAAATTAGTAAAATAATCGAGTGTCTAAAGTATAGCGTGTATTATTACTTTTATTATGTTTTAATCACATGCTATTTTGTCAGCATTCCAGATTTTGTTAGTTAAGTATGTAAATTATAAAATATTTATTGAAATCATCATTTATCCAACTAAAAAGTTCCTCTGAAAGAACTGAGTTGATTGAATTCGCGTTTTTTGAGCAATTTTATAATTGTATTGGAAAATAGTCATGTTTTGACGATGATGTACTACGGATTTCTTATAGAACTTTTGAAGTGTTAATTTCTAAAGTGTCATGTCCTAACCCAGTGTGAAGCATAAGCTACCCTAATGGACATATCTCAACAAAATTTTTCTACGAGAGCTTTTAGTAAATTAATTGCTATTTCTTTATTCAAAGACATAAGAAGCAGAAATATATGACTTTTTTCACAAATTATTTACTGTATGAAAAACCAAGATTTTTTTAAAATAAATAAAACAAATTTTTTAATACTTGTTTTCACAATATATTTTATGATCAGTACAGGTTTTGTTCATCGTGAGCATTATCTTCTGATGAATTTTGACGAACGAAAACGATAATGTGTTAATAAAAATGTGTTTTTATTATTTAAAATATCATGTTTTTCCATGACGAAGTGACCAAAACCCGGGTATCATTTTTCGGCATCTTCAGGCATTATATGACACACAACATAACTGACGTCAGTTCTGTTGCATACGTGTGTTAAAATGCGAAATCCGTATTGTCAGGTACAAAACGCATAGAACCGTACAAAATTTCAACAATTCTAGTTTGATATTGAAATTCTTTCAAGTACCTTCAATATTGTATAAATAACCATGTTTGCAATTTACACTTTTTAAGTTGATAGTGCTTGCGATGAGCGAAACCGGTGCAGACTATAAATATAATACATATCATAATAATATATCACCATAGCTTCATAGTGTGCCAATAATTTGAAAAAATATGGTGTTTAAACAGAAGAAAAGATGTATTGTGTACGTGAGATAAGTAAATGTACTGTTAAACATAGTTCTAATGAAAGTGTGAGCCGAAATAGCTATCAACTATATATCATATATATTTTTTAGAACGAAAATATATTGCTATCTTTTCACCATATTATAATGAAGTTCTACCAAATAAATATGAATTCGATCAATAAGTATTATTTAATTTAGATTTTCAAAGAATGAAACCGAATATTAATACGGTATATGCCTGGATTAAATAAAAGAACTAAATGTAGTGGTGTTTTTATTTATGTATAGTTCGACATTTGTCAAGTCAGAATCAGTGTAGGTTCTAAAATTAATCATGATTGATAATCTAACTATCAATTAATTCTAGATTGCGTCACTAGATTACTCTATTTTGTTTTATATTTTTGTATCCTAAAATCAATCTAACTGTAATATATTGATTGAATTGGCATTCACTTGGTAGAACTCCATTATAATACGGTGAAAAAATAGCAATGTATTTTAGTTCTACAAAATTATTTTTAACAAATATAGTTGATAGCTATTTCGGCTCACGCCATCGTCAGAACTATGCTTAAACTAACCTTTGCTTATCTATATATAGCTGTGCAGAAAAGGCACACAACACATCCTCCCTCCTTTTCCAACGGTCTAGCTTGTTACTTTAACACAATGACACAAAATTTTCAAAATTCTAAATGAAACAATAGGTGTCTATGACAATACGATTATATCTGGGACGGAAGTGATCCTTCTGGAAGTAAATCAGACCACCCCTTTGTGCAACGGCTGGACAAGTGGCGATACTATTATGTTAGTTTGGTCGTTAAGAATCCTTTGTGATAATTGGTGTCTATTGATTTCTAACTGTAATATGCTGCAGTTTGTCGATCATTCAATGATGCATTTAAACTTTTTAGATTAACGGTTACTTCTTGCTGACAAAGTATTTAATTCCAAATGAGCGTGCATGCAAATGTTAAAAGAGAGGTTTGGTAATATTTACTGTATTGCTTAGCTCAAAAAATTGCAGATAATTTAAGGAAATAAGCTAGTCAGGAAAACACATTTTATTATATAAGCTTGGAAGTAAGCAAATTTAATTCTGAATATTTTATACAGTCTTTCCCTTTAAACTGATTACGATTAGTTTCGGAGTAATTATTACTCTGGAATGGCTTAAAATATGCGCACAGTACGCAGAAGTACTTTTAAACAGTTTAAAGTAAGCCAGGCCTGAAAAGTTTCCGTCTAACATATTATAGAAGTAACAAAATAAACCCTCATTCACGAGAGACAATCTGTTACTATTTTTTTTTCTGTAAACTGTGTTTTCATCAGGTTAGTTAAATGATGAAAAATAATGTTGGTTCTATAAATGAGAACGATTTTAGGGTCAATTGTTTTATTTAAAAGGATATTCTCAGATCAATTCAGTTGAATTGTGTAATGAGACATGGGACTCTGTTGCCTTTTGAAAATTATCTAAAATCACATTTATTTATATCGCGGGAATAATAAAAGCATTTAGCTCAGTTAAGTTCAATGAGTGATTATTTTGAAACAAAATTAAAATTGGTATATTTATTGAATTGTTTTTTTTTGGCAGAACTCAATTATAATAACGTAAAAATATCATTCTATTCAACTCTACAAAACTTAAGATCAATTTTAGAGTGTTAACTGTCAATACTTGGTAGAAACATTATATTTTAAAAAACAAATACACATTTTTAGTAATATTTTATATATGATAATGGAATGATAATGTTACGTATAATGTAAACAATAAAAAGAATGTTAAATAGGACAGAGATCAGCTATCTTCACATAACTACGTGTACACCTACAATCTTTCCACTCAAACCGCGATGCTTCATTCTGGTTGAGTTTCATTACAAGATACCAAGCTCGAAATCTACAAATAGAGGGAAAACTCCGCGTGAAGTTAAGCTTCGAGAAAAGCTGTGAGAGTTGAAAGCTTCGAACGGTGCGATATTTATAGGTGTGGCAGAAAGCTGAAGGATCATTACGCAAAAGCTCTCGACTCAATTGAAGTTCCAGCGGGCTTTTTGTGGGATTTCCCGCAGAATCTGTTGCAAATCTGTAAATGTTGATTTGATGATGAACGCAGCTGGTACACAATTCTTTCAGCGTGTGAAATAACAGACAAAAGCGCACCTAAAGATATGAGAATGCTAAGTAATTTTATTATTTTTTATTCGCAACGGGGTATTTTTAAACACAGTTGTTAAAAATAGATGTTTCATGGTTTTAAAAATACATTGAATTTAATTTATTTTAAATGATGAACTTGCCGACAAAAATTGCTGTCAGTAGAATAAATAATTGAAAGCGTATTTTAAGCACTGCAGTCAGCGATATTTAAAAAAAATAATTTTGATGGTATTATTAAGTATCGAAGAACATTTTTTTTTATAGAATAACAGAAGTATTATTATGCTAATGATCAGCCACGGTGATTGTCTTAATCGTAAAATCATTGTAATAATAACATATTGAAGACAATTTTCCCCTTAACAAATTGAAATACATGTGTTGAAAATAAAATGTTGGCATAAAACATTGGTTTAGTTTGACATAACTTATTGGTATTATATCTCTTTAAATGTGTCAACTGTCACTTCTTTGATGGAAAGGCATGATATTTAAATAATAAAAACAGATTTTTTCTTAGTTTTTTCTACAATATATTTTATGATCAGTATCGGATTCGTTCATTGCGAGCATTATCATTTTTATCTACTTCCGATTAATATAAAATTGAATGATACTGAAATATTGTATTTATCAAAGGAACGCAATTTTTGTTTAATTAAATTCGTTTAATTAACTAATTTAAAAAATTACTTAGTGTCAGTCGGGCAACTTTAATTTTCGAGTTGTGTGAGCAATTTATGATTTTTAATTAGAAACTTAAATTCAGATTGTAGACGTTGTATAGTAAAGTTCATTTTGACTTGAGCACATTGAATACATAAAGTGCGGGCATAGAAGTAAAAGCAACGAAAAGTTAGATCGAATTAAATAAACACATTTAAAGTAAATTTGTCCATAGTAAGTGAAGTATTTGTTTATTATATATTGTTAGTCGTCAATTACTATAATGTATCAATATAACTAACTTCAAATATAGCCAACACAATTTCCGGTCAAAAAATAAAATAGTTTAAGGAATATCATTAATCAAAGTTTTACAATAATAACTGAACCAACTTTGCTGATCGCGAGCCTTATCAACTGATATATCGAAATAAAACGATGGAAATAATTTTTTTATTTTAAAAGGATTATATTTTATTAAAAAAGTATTTTTATTGCATCAGTTGACAATTGCAAAATCGGCGGTGATCATCATGATAACATATTAAACAAATTGTCATAAATCAAAAATATAGTATCAATTTGTCCACCATTTCCACACATCAAGCCGTCCGAAAACAATCAACCGACCGTTTGTCCAAACCATTGATTTGTCGTTTGCGAAAACTTTATCCAATTACCGTTCTGCGTCAGAATCCTTTACTTTAATCGAGTAATTACAATCCGCAACGTGAAAATGGAAATGTCGGTGCGACTTGCGATGAAGACGCCCTGCCGTCTAGGTTGTCCTGTACGCAACGCTCTTCCTTGCTACCAACTCAACCAACTTTGAAACTCTATAATTTTGTACAAACTGATTGTAGAACAACCTTCTCTCCCCTTTGGCGCACTCTTACATTTACTTGTTACTCGGTTGACGTTTTTTTGGAACGTGGAACGATATATTATTGTGAAAACAGTTATATTTGAAAGTGATCGTATATTGACAATTTTTTTTTAAATGTTCTTATTTGAAAAATGATGAAGTTTATTCATTAAGAACTGTTTGTATTAGCCCATAGGTTCCCAACCTTTTCGGGTAACGTGCCCTTTTCATGAAATCAATGTGACCCGCGACCTCCCATACAATCCAAAAGCATACAAAAAAATATTTTTATAGTTGACCGTATAAGTTGGTGACCCCCCAAAAAACCCTCCGGGACGCCCAGGTTGAGAACCTATGCATTAGCCGAACGGGAGATTAAATAAAGCTCCACCGATGAAGTGTAGAGATGACATAGAGATCTGTGGTTATGGGGTTGAAGCAGTTGCAAAGGTTAAAATACTAGCCTAGTACAGAAAGTCACTAAAATTGTATTTTATATTATATAAACCTGTGATTTATAATTCTTTCCCATCATTCCTAAAAAATAAATTGCCTGTAGGGACTATTGGCTAACCAAACCAATGGTTCTTTTACAGCCGTATCATTCATTCGATCAAGTTTTTCATCGATTATAAAAGGTTCATCAACTAAGATCCTTTTCGATAAGAAAGCTTATATTGGGACTAATTTACAATGTCTCACGCTTGAATCGGATGTTTTTGAAAAGATCATTAAAGTATTATATTTATACTTCAAGACAAAAAAGATCTAATGTTATTACGATTGTATATAAATTCCTATTAGATATATTGTAGTAATGCTTCGAATTACTGAACAAGTAAGTTAGATTTCTTTAAGTCAAGCAACTGTCTCGTGTAATCATCCCTCAGTGTCGTCGGGGGTGGGATATTTGTGTGAGTAAGGCAGAACGCGCGGTACGGCGGTAGAGCCTTTAATGCCTTAGAGGTGGAATAAGGCAAGTTAATTATGTGAATGGCAACGGAAGAGAACAAGCAAGCGGATCGGCGAGGATAAAGAATGCCGGGGTAACGTGAGCAACATTGAAAGGAGAGGTAAAAATATGTCGTATAATTATAGATTGACATTAAAGTGAATTGTGATATAGGAATAAATAAATATTGTTAGTTAAAAATTGATCTGACCCACGATCGGACCGCCCGATCATTCCTAAAACGGGTATTAGAAGATTTATAGTTTTATATTTATATTTTGAACATGTTTGTTTGTGATGTGTTTCACACTTGAATTTATCTTCTTTGTTTTTTTAGTTATGATAGGAAAAAATTCTAGATATCAAACTTTATGAATTTGACGCATTGTTGTTAAATAAATTTAATGCGATTTTTAGTCCATTTAATTTTATTAATATAACACGCACTTTCATAAAAGATTGACACAATTAATATCTGCAAAATGAACTAAATGTGTGAAAAGTATTTCAAATAAATTTCAAGTTTACTCGTCAAAATAAAAAGGTAAATTCTTTAATAAGAATGCATTTAACACTTCTTTAAAAAAGTTTCGATAAACATGAAAAAATAATTGTTTCTGTAATAGACCATTTCCGTATCATATGTAAACTTATTGATATAGCCGCCTTTTTAGTTTCATTTACAATTTTTAGTTTTATTGCGAGCAAGAAATAAGCTTGGTCGTTAAAACAGGAGATAAGATGTATTGTGTACCTTTTCTACACAGCTATATATAATAGATAATCAAATGTTCGTTGAAGCATAGTTCTGACGATGGCGTGAGCCGAAATAGCTATCAGCTATATTTAAAAAAATAATTTTGTAGAACTAAAATACATTGGTATTTTTTTCAGCGTGTTATGAAAAAGAACTTTTTCAAACATTTGAAATGTTTGTGAAAACCTGAACAAGTAAAAACTAATGTAATGGTTATTTGCTTATTAGAAATGCATAATAAGATCCGGTTTTCTTGTATAAAAGACTTCAGAACTACATGAGACTGATTCATATATTATATATTGGATCATTAACAATTTAAAGAAAAGTAAACAATGGTTCGGTTACCCCTCGCTACCCTTTTGTCCTGAGAGTAACTTTCATACTCTCCTGTCTAAGACAGTTTTGCTTGTATCTATTGCTTCTCGTTAAGGATACGTTGAGATGGAGTGGAGTATTCAGAACTCTCATTAATTTTACTTATATCTTAAAAGAGCCACATACAAAAATGATTATTCCTTCCATCTTTACATATAATCGAATTTTATATGAAAGAAAAAACAAAGTATAGAAAATCATCCGATCCGACAAATTGACATGAATCTCGTCTGTAATTGAAGAAAGATAATTTAATATTAAAAAAAAATAAACAAACAAAAATTTGCATTAACGTTTTGACTATTATATTTACATCTCAATTGTTGAAATGGCTGATATCAGTGTGCTTATATTTGACACTTAAAATATAAGAGAGTTAACAGGGTCAAAACTTTTGCAAAAGAGTTAACTTTCATACGAAAATATTAATTATTTTCTCTTAAATATCTCTATAAGTTTGGTTACTACCAATACTTTTTTTTAATATTCAATGAAATTGAAATATTCTTTGCGTGGTTCAGCGGGAAAAAGATTAACAAATTAACAAAGTAACAAACAGATTGTTATATGAAGTTTAATCATTTCTTAGTTGCTTTTTTTTTTATTAAAAATTCAAATGAATATCCAAATTATTATGAATGTTTTTGAAATTTGAATTTAAAAAATCCTCGACAAGTGAATTTTGTTTTTATCTGTAAATAATTGTCTGCCTGACGTAATTATGAACATTAACATATTGGTTACTTAAAATAGCATTCAAATGACATCCATGTATTGTAAAAAATATTAATTATGGCGTATGGATACTACTAATGTCTATAGCCCAATGATTTTATTATTAGGCACGCCACTTGAATAGTTTGAAAACTCAAAGCGAAATGAAAAAAAATCTTTCAGCTTATACGAGGGCAAAACGAGAATTCTGTCATCCTCGATAATTTTAAATTTTATATTGCTGATAATTTTTTGAAAAGTCAAGCACGTGGATTGCTTATTCTTCTAAAGTGTAAAATCAGTCTGCCAATAAAGATACCATCGGTAAAAGCATGAAAATAATTCTAAAGTAATGCTTCGAATGTCGAAATATTCCAAGTAGACAAGTGTGTAGTTCTAACGATTTTTTCATGAATTTTTATAGTATTTAGGTGGATTTTGCTTGAGTTTGCTTGGTCTTCCATGTTATTTTTTAGATTTCTAATGTAACATTTTAGTATTTTTTTACATTACAAAAGCAATACACTTATAAATTGGATTTTTTTATTGATTAAATTGACATTTTCTTGGAAAAACATAATAATAAAACAATGAAAAAATAACAACATGTTATATTGTAGTTCTACAAAAATTTAAATGAAGTTTTTTGCAGAACTTAAATACATTGGTGTTTTTTCACATTGGTATATTATTTAAATAAATAAATATCGTTTATAAATACAGCAATGAAAAATTCTAGTAAATTTTATATTTGCGAGATTCGCATATCAGTGCTTCAAATTATATATTTTGTGATACTCAATATTTAACAAAGGTTTTAGCGAAGGATCAAAATGGAGTTTGCATATAAATTGTGAGCCGCGCCATGTTGCTCTGATTCTCAAGATGCCTAATACCTTTGCTTCGAATGATACAATTAGACTATAGTCTAAAAGGATTAAGGCAAATGACGCTCGAAACTTCGGTGTAGGTATTTCAATGTTCGTAATATCGTAGGTATGGGAAAACAGTTCAAAATAATTTAACAGACCTAATATCTATAGAATGTAAGTAAAATTGAAAACGTTTTAAAATGTCTGATCTTCCCTTTTAAAATATATTCTTTTTAACTTTTCGACACACACATACAATGTTATTATAGTACACAATATTTTTTAACAATACAAATGATGTACTGAGTTCGATTTTTACATAAAGAATTTTTTTAAATATCGTTTACGTGTTCTATTTCATTTATGTAAATATGTATCATAATGATAAAACGTGATCTAGCATTTTGGCGATCGGCAAATAAATTAGTATTTTTTTCAATCACCGTGAAATAGTCAGATTGCAATTAATTTAATGTAGCCTATTAAGCTCGTGTGAGAACCGACTGCATCAAAAATTTATAAAATATACTCAATAAATTTCCTGTTCGACACGCTCATAAGCAAAATCCAACCATAAAATCAATTTACCCGGCGCTAAAATCCTCAATTATGGACATTTTTTTTAATCAGCATTTACATGCCAGAACTCAATTGTTGCAACGCAAATTAATTCACTGTTTACCTGTTATAAATATTTGTAAAACTTAACAACACCATTTTTTTTATTTTAAAAGCGTTAGATTAAACTGGAATTAAATATATAATTATATTTAATTTGAGTCGTTCAAACGTTGTACAATTCCACAAGCTTTGTCATTCACGATGTTGATTTCGTCTTATAGCATCTTCATGTATTCTATCACACGGATGCAACGTACATTACATTTGTATTTATTTAAAGCAGAAAGTTATTATGAAATTATGTTGTGTGTATAATATATAACATACAGAATTTGTTCTAAAGCCAATTGAGAAACGTCAAGATAGTACATTTTAAATGACTCATTCGAAACATTTGATTAACTTTGGTTTTATATTTTGTTCGTATTGTTATCTATGATTAAAAAAGCTGTGTAAAGTGTTTAAAAAATATATCATTCTTATTTGGGTCAATTCGTTGAACAAAATGAGAAGAACTTAAATCTAGCCAGAGTAATTCCTTTTTTTGGCTTACTCAAAGGTTATAGATGAAATGTAAAAATAAGAAAGAAAGAAAATGTGGAAGAAACGCACGTTAATTCAATTGATAAATAAAAAGCTAATGAATACACACAAAGAAATCCGAAACGAGGCGAACGGGACAAATAAGTGGAAAAAAGACAATGAAAAAATAATAAAACAGCGATACGTTGAAAGACAGTGGTTCGCAAACGTTTGGGAAGTTCGTTTTTTCACCATGCTCGTATAAAATAAAATCTTTATAATATAACTATTTCTAAATGATATCAAGGAATATTTTTATATGGTTTCGATATGAGACCATTGCTGTAGTCATAGTAGGTCTGGGTTTGCGTACCGGCAAGTTAGCGTACAATCTATTTTTAAATGTTATTTAATCACGATGTAATCAATGAATCTAACATGCACATAACTTATTAAACGAAAGAATCGAAAATTGTTATTGGCTTAAAAAACGGAAACTTAACATTGATAAAAGACGTTTATAGTCTTTGATAACAATATCACAAGCAAAAATCTCTTTATTTGTTGTTAAGCTTTTATTTTTTAGAGTTACTAAAATAAAACACGATTTGTTGTCCGTTAATTCCACATTCTCAAATATGATAGAAAGCTGAAAATTGTTTTCGCTCATAACAAGCTTTCAAAAAATGATAAAATAGAAATCTTAATAAAACTATTTACATGAAATTGATCGTAAATATTTATCAGCAATATTAAATAAACGGGTCAAGAACTATGATTAAATTTAAGATAAATCGTACAAATTATATACAAATAAAATATAATAGTTAACAATAAAAACGTTAACGACGTTAAGTACATTAAAAGTCATTTAAATATGAAAATACAATGAATATGGAAATAATTCTTTTACGCGTATTTTTTATGATAATAATTTAAAATTATTGTTTTGAATATATTTTAAAACAACTACAATCAGGTAATTTATAAAACAAAAAAAAACTATAAATATATGTCATAATGTGTGTATGTGCAAAGAAAATGTTGAGAACCAATTTTGTATCGCGTAAGAAAGTGGAAAGAAAAAGAAAAACTAAGTAAGTGCACACAAAGAAAAGCAATCATGCAAATTGAGACTGGGAAGAATGGAAGTTATATTAAACGCCTGGGATAATGCTCCTTAATGACCAGCGCGGTGAGCCAGCCAAATCCTGAACATAACACCAAATTTACTTAGAGCCAAAATCACTTGAACCATCAATGGAACCTTGAGAGCGACCAGACCAACGAAAGGGACATTCGAAATTCGAATTATAAAACGAGACCGTCACATTTCGCTCTGCTTGTATTTTTAAATTGTGATAATTTACCACCAAATTAAATGAGCAAAGATTAATTTTAATGGCTTATTTTCTTTCAAATATCTTACAATCTTAAGGCAAATTAATGTTTTTTTTATTTAGCTATAAAAAAGTCGTCAGTAGCGCTGTAGTGCGAAGTAAAGATTTGTAACTTTTGGCGACCCGTGCCTCGCCCAAGATAATAATTTGAGTTTTTAATCAAATAATGGGTTTTCAATGTTCAACAGTGAGTCTCATAACACCGCAAAAGTGATATCATGGAATAAAATGGAACTGATTCGCACTTTCAAGCGGCATCCTCAAGACATGCCCGAAGCACATCATAAACCTCAAAATTTGTTATGGATTTCGAGAAATTAAATGTGTGATCGAAATGTGTTTGATTTTTACCCATAAATTAAACTTATTTGACACATATAAAAACTAAGCTTAAAACAAAATTATTTTATAAATTTGATTTATTTTATTTACTAATTTAAATTAAATTTATTTCCAATCTCAAAATTAATTGTTTTTAATGTCAATGTTTGTTCTTTATATTTGGATGTCGAAACTTTGTAAGATTTCACATGTTTTGCTACTAACGAACAGATGTTCACCTTTCGGCATCTTCAGGCACTCAATCACACAGATGTAACAGAACTGACGAACTGTTTGTTTTTCAGTATTTCGTGTAGAATAAACACCGAACAATGGATCAAGAGAAAAAAGTATTGTAAAGCTAATCAATCTCACTACGTCCCACCTACGTTATGACCAAAAAACTGAATGAGAATGAAACCTTCGCAAACATACATGCCTTCATACAGATATATATTTATGTTGCAGTCCAGTGATCAAGTTTCATATTTTATTGATGAAAGTATGTTAAATAATGCAAAATCCGCTACAAGGTCAGCAATATAGAACATTCAACATTAATGATATTAAATACAATGGGTGATCGGTTTGCGAAGACAATCTGTTCCAAGACTATGTTCGCTATCCGAATTTTTCGATAATCGATCAACCAAGATTTACAGATAGACTAAAATTAGAAAGATCGTTTTAGTTCGTTATCCGAATATGCATTCGTTGTCCGAACAAAAAATCTTTCGTGATAGTGTTCGTTGTTCGATTTGTACGCAATCAGAACTATTCGTTAACCGATCACCTACAATATATATTTTAATTAAAACCTCCATAACCGTGAAACAAAATGTGAAAAAAAATACTTTGATTATATGAAAAATTGTATGGAATCATTTGGAACGGAAACCTATGGTACAATTAATGATAAGATTTGTCAAAAATCATAGCAATAATGCTTCGTCTTTTGCTCTTTGTTGGGCTGCCTGTATGTTCGGAAAAGCGATTTGAAATATATTTTGCTGCGCATTGTTGTCGACCCTGCTTGAGAAATAAAACTTCGAACACTATTTCCCTCTTTGCGTAGTGGGAATGAAAATCAAATTATACCAACTATATAATAAAATAAATATCTACTTGTACAATGTACTGTCTGACAAAGGCAAAGGCGGCCGGGTTTTAAAATAGAGATGCGTAGACATTAGTGTATCTCTATGAATTAGATAAAGCTCAATACGATTATTTAAGCTTGACAAAATAAGAAAGAATATATTAGACATATTTGGATGATCACATTTTTGCGATTATAAAGTAAAAATGAATAGAATCGAAAAGACATTCTTGAATATCACGATTGGACTTTTATATTTCCCAGCGGATAATATAGTGTTGTGTTAAATGATTTTGAATAAATGTTAAGTAATCTTACGTTAAAATATTAAACAATAAATAACTAATAAGCATCGTATTTAATAATAAAAATAAGCATCGTAAAAGAAGCTAGAAATAATCGCTAAGTTATGGGTCACTTTTCAGCCTTATTACCTCGACATGTTTCTTATTAACAATGTGCAGATAGCTGGACTGTATGGATGTGAGCTGTTCATCACAAATGCACTCATCTGTAAAAATATATTCAATATATCACGAACACTCTCACTCTGCTTATACAAGGACAGAAAAGGAGATTGTGTGTGTGTGTGCGTTGCGACACGATTACATATTAATAGGTTGTGAATTATTTAACGCTTTATTTTTAAGACAATTGAAGAAAAAGATTAAAATTAAGTGAAAAGTATACTCGAAGGTTGTCTTTTGAATTGATAACTCTGTAATAGATTTTCTAGACTACCTTTACTAACTTTTTAGAATGGATAAATTTTGATGAGGATATAGAAAAACCTGGAAAAGCTTATGAAAAATTGTTGCAAGCGTTCTGGAAAAAAGTGAAATAGCATTAAATCTCGTGTCTTTGATTAAAATTCTTACTTTGATCATAAAATTAATGTATTCGCCTTGTGGTTGTAATTAAGAATTCAATTACATATTTATATTCTATATATTAAAAAATTTATCCATTAGTAATAAATTTCATTTACGAAGGCGATCTTAAGGTTTCCAAATTTATGCACTTCAATTGAAAACGAGATTTTTTAAAATTCATATAGTATTTCTAATTTCACTTGATAGTCGCTTTAGTTCTTGCCAAAGGGACGGCTTAAAGATTAAGTTATAACTAGTTCTTATAATATATCTTTATTTATGAGCAGATAGGAGTAAAGTATGATTTTAAAAAGATGTAAAATTAAAAATGCCAATTATGTTGTGGGATGGTGTTACTTGAGATGGACTTATATATTAGTTGTAAAATAATCAATGTTGTCTATGAGTGGTTATGGAAAAAATATTTGTTCAAAATTAGAACGTTGTGTTTTCCCGGGCTTTGTTTTAAAAAAATGTCCCCCGCCCGCGTCCCCATGGCAACGCGCCGCGGCCCTTTAGCGAATACAAATTGAGTTGCAAAACTGTTTAATCCTCAAATTAGTCACGTGGGCCTGTAGAGCGCGTCGAGCGCCGTCAGCGGCCGCCTAATGTAAAACGTGTTATGTGTTACAAATAACGACGCCGTTTTCCCATACATTACGCGACGCCAGCGCCATCACTTCTAACCGATGCAGCTAGGTACTATAGGACAAACTATCTCGTCCTAATTATTGCTAAAATCATTCTCTTTCATTTTGAACACAGCGTAATATTCTATCATCTGTTACTAATGACGCCAAACATTTGCATCATTGAGCACGTTTGTTATATTATAGGTATTTTGGCAAGATAAAATATTTATTTTTATAGATGCCATTTTCGTATACATTCAAAATCTTGCAAAGCATATTTATTTAATACTGAAAATAAAATACATTTGACATGAGCTCGATTGCATTGTTATAAAACCCCCATTATACTGTATTTTCTCAGAAAATTTTCGATCATAAGCGACTTGAGAAACACGAAAAAAACATTCACAATAATTATAAAATTATAACAAAAACAAATTGACGCATATATAATATTTTGAAAAAAGATAACATGTATTTGTTGTCATACAAAAAAAAATTGACACGCCATAAAATTAAAATCACAGCCGTAAATAAACTCATTTTTTACAATACATATATTTGATTTCTTCGTTGAATTTTGGTTTGAAAAAACGACTTAAGACAGTTAAGATGGTGAATAAAAAATCTACGACTATAGTAGACCTCAACAAAGTTTATTACATCGTAGGCTGTCGCATCCACCATCATTATTAAGGTGTTGAAAAATAAATAATTCAGCTTCTTGATGATATGAACAAAGTATAATGCAACATAGAAAACTTGACATTACTTCTTAAAAGGTGTTGAAAGATAATGTTAAAAACATAAATATTTTTTGTAAAAATGTCGGCACTCAAGTCATTTGCATTACTTCAGTAACTGTATAGTTTAAGATTCAATACAGAGAGTTTTGTAAATAGATTTTTTGATCGATTTAAAGATTTATCACACGGTGATAAAATAGCAATATAATTATTATTACAAAACTTACAATATAGTAGTTGATAAATTTAAGTTGACGTCTTCGTCAGACCTAACCTATAGTTCTGATGAAGGGTAAGTCGAAATAGCTATCAACAATATATCTTAAAAATTTTGTAGAACTTTATTACATTAACATTTTTTCACCACGTTATAATGGAGTTCTACCAAGTTAATGCAAATTCAGTCAATTGAAGATATATGTTTAAACGTATGACTGATTGCGATGCCTCAAATTTTTTCACACTATTGGATTCTAGAAACGCGGTGTAGCAAGTGGGATATGCTAACTACTACCCTTGTTGTTAAAACTTACATAGTTCATCGCAACTTTCTGTTGCGATAAATACTGTTAGAAGTCTTAATTATGCTCAGCATTGAGAACGAGTTTGGTTAAAAAATCCCAAAAAACCTTATAAATGAAAAAAAATATTATAAAAACGTAGTGGCAATAAAATATGTGACAAAATATCAAATTGATAACATTGTTATTCCACGCTGTAAATTACTATGTGTATGTTGAGATTTATCTCTTACGTAAGGTTATTCAATATTGATTAAAACAATGATTTTTATTCTTAACCTAAATTTGCATTTTTTCTTTTTACTGAACTTAGGAAGGGGGTTATATGCAAACAATAAAATAAATAAATATGGCAACACTTCTAATTAAAAATTAATGTCTGGTGCTTGGAGATGAAAACAAATTAAATTATAATGATCCAAATGTTCTATTAATACAAATATTTACTAATAGTTGATTACTGTTAACGATTTTATGTATTTTTAAAAACTCTGTGCTAATCATTTAAATCCCTCTGTTATTATATTTACTCGATGTAGTTTATCTGCAAAACGTTTCAGATGGAAGAAAATACGTACTTCTTATAAAAATTAAAATCTTTGTTCAATAAATAACGATTATGGCTGTAATAAATAGTTATCTTCATTGATAGTTTCCTACAAAATCACCTAAGTTTTATGATAAAGCGAACTAGTTTGCGAATTTAATTAGCGTAGTTCAAAGACAATCTCATGCATCTCCTTAGCAGGGTTCGCTGAATTCCTAAACACTATACCCAGCACGTACCCCGATGCTACCCCTTATGCCGACCTACCCCGGTAATAATAATCTAGTTTCTGCGTCATTAATCCTAAACTTGCGCTGTTTGCGTGGGGCGGGGGAAGTTTATTGGAGACTGTGGGGGAGGTGCGGGCAAGCTTGCCGGTGGGGTGGAGGTTAAGAAAAATATTCGTCGAAGGGAGCTGTCAGTGATTATGTCGCAATTTAGATAATTGAGAAATATTGCTGCGTAATGATTGCTGTGAAATATAAGATTATATTCCAACGAAGGCGTTTGTGAGTGATGTATAAATTAATTGCCGTGTTTTGATTTTAGGGAAATTTACTTTGGTATTGTGACATAATCATAAATGAAAAAAGTTTATATACGTTTAAATTGTCGAAAACATGATTGAACTCTTTTCGATAATAATGTTATGACTTAGGACATTTAGGTTCTCAATCAGAGGTTAGCTAATATTTTTTATAAAATCTCTTTTCAGGTTTTCATGGCCATTAGAAATATATTTAAAATAGTTTTCTTAAATAAGGTTATAAAATCACAAAAGTGACGATAATGCGACGATTTTATGCCCATCCACAAATTACAGACAGTTTAATATTAATTGGCATGCTTAAAACATTGCCGATGTATAAAACGGTTTGTTTATTTTTTATGAATTCGTATCAGACACTTTCTACAGTAATTAATTTGCAGATTCCTGTTTAATCAACGGCGTATATGTCGGTAGTCGGAATTAAGTTAAATACGCCATACTTTCGTAATACAAATTTGCAAAAGTCCTCTAGAAACGTTTATACGGTATACTTTATAAATCCAAAATTTTTCGAATTAATGTTACATTAATGTAACAGTATGCCAATTGGCAAATGAAGATGTTTCAAGCCATGAATACTTCTACATTTAAAACTAATGGCAAATTATTCAATAAAACGATATTCTTAATTTACTTTACTGATAAAAATAAACAAGTATTAATGCAGTGATGATCCAAATTTGTATTGTGGCTAAATATAGTATTGTTTGTACAATAGTAGTCACTATGATAGTAAATAAGATATTTCTCTTTTGTTTATTTAATATTATGAAACGTTGTAAAACACACACACACATATTTTTAATTTGAAACTAAGGCCGACATCACTATTAATGCATCTATATTGTGTATATGTTTATATAAATAATGGCTCGAATTGTTTATATATAATACAAAACAATTTGCAATGATGGAAACAAAAAAAAAAAAAAAAACAATGGTTATCTCAAAGCTCATTTTCGGATACTCTCACTGTTGCACTAAAGCTGCTTTATATTTTTCCAAACTATCCTTTACTCTAGATATCTTCATCACATTAAAACTGTAAAAAAATACTTGCGATTCGTTGACAAAATATTTGATATAACACGGATAGTTAAATTATTTGCTATTGAAGAGATTCTCAATATTTTTTACGTTTAGATGGAATTAGCTAAAATATTTTTAATTTATAATTGGCCATCTTTTTTTGTATTATTGATGTGTGTATTTTATATTATTCTTTCCCGTTTTCAATATTTTCCCGTTATATAGTACCACTTATTCTTGGTATTTGCGTTAGCTTTTTGATATTCATTAGTGCATTTTAAATAAAAATCTGATGAAAGATCACATTTATTCAAAGCAACGCTTGCCTGAAAAGTTTTTCGTTCAATGCGTTCAAATAAATTGTTTTGTAAGGCAAAATGATCTGTCAAGCTACACAGTATGTGAAAATATGATAAAGCAGATCTTTGAAAGCACAAACAAAATGATTGACAGCTAATTTGTTAGTTTATTGGCAGAAAAATACTATCTTTGCGTGGTTGGATGGAAAATATTTTTTTTATTCATATGTTCCCGGAACTTTTGTAATAACTGCGGAAGAAAATGCTAAAATTTCAACATAAATAAAACACCTTGAATAATTTTTAGCAAGCTGTTTCTCTGTAAAACATATCGTATAGACTTATAGCCTGAAAATGTATGAGATACTTTTTCAAATATCATTTTAGCTATAGTAGCAAACGCTAGAAGATAATAAAGGAGAAATAGAAGATTTCACAATAAAATCGGAATTTCATGTATACTGTATAATGAATAGTATAATCTATGATATCAACTGAACGTGCTTGATGAAATTTCAATATCAAATTTTAAATTTGAAAATTTTGTACAATTGTACATGTTTTATCACTGAAGACTCGCGTTTCGCCTTTAGGCATCTTCAGGTATTTTATCACACGGATGCAACATAACTGACGAAACTGGTCCAACGAACTGACTGTGATAAAATGCCTGAAGATGCCGAAAGGCGAAACTCGGGTCGCTAGTGACAGAATGTGTGGAACAGTATAAAGTTTTAACAATGAAATTTTGAATAGTTATTCATTTGTTGAAATTATAATTAAAATGATTGTAAAAAGTACTGTAATACTTATTGAAACGATGTCGGAGATATATTAGTTTTTTAAAGCTTTTTTAAAATAAAATGATACACCATACAAGGTCACATAATATATTATTATACACATTTAAGGTGTTAACTGTCACTTCTTGATGGAAACCCATGATATTTTAAATAATAAAAAAAATGAATGCATTATCAGTTGATAATACTCGCGATGGGCAAAACCGGTCTTGATCAAAAAATATATTGTGGAAATAAGTACTAAAAAAATGTGTTTTTATTGTTTAAAATATTATTATACATTTAAAGAAAACCGTATAACTAGATAATTTAATATTTAATTAACACCTTCGTGTGTTCAGAATCGCTGGAAATTTCGACAATTTTCCGCGAATTGTCACTAATTTCACCCGACGCCCGATTCCAGGAGTACATAAGTGGAGAGAGTAAACTTAATCTAGATTGTTAACTAAGCAACACAGACGCCTACTTTCCCTTGCGCACACACAGCCAAGTGGGTACATTGATAATCTCCCCATGTGACATGTTCCCCTGGTATCTCGCTCTGCCGCATCCGCACAATGATTACGAATCAAATTGGATCTTGATAGCCGTGTGACGCGATTACGGTCAATGTTTGCTTAACTTAGTGAAAAAATAATTGAAATTATACGCAGCGCGCAGCAGAATTTGCTGAGTAAGACGTGCCCGGAGATAAGGGTGTGGAATCGAAAGAAAGTAACGATATTCGATAAAGCTATCGTTACAGCTTACATATTTATCATTTGAGACATTTTTTACAAAATATTCTTCAAATTAACTAAATGAATATAATAATAAATAGAGTCGGATACAGCAATCATTATATGTATTCAAATTTCTAAAAAGATTATTCTCAAGCGGATTGCTTACTTGTAACATTAAATTAAAATCATTTCAATTTAATTTATTCAATTGTCATAAAGCATAGCCCTAAACTTAACGAGCCTTGTGGTATGGTCTGGCAACAGTGTATTTTAGAAATTAAGTGGTCCTTTATTAACTTTTTATAATATATATATACTTGTCTGTCATTTTTAATTATCACGTTACAGTTATTTTGTCAGAAATATTTATGATGATTAATTCGGGATTTTATCGGAGGGAGACGTTATGTTAAAATAATTTCGATTCAATTTGTTTTACCGTTATAAAGCATATCCCTAAACGTTACGAGCCTTGTTGTATAGTTTGGCAACAGTGTACTTTAGAACTTTAGTGGTCCTTTACTTTGTATTTAATATACTCGTGTTTGTCATTTTTAATTAGCATGTTACATTTTTTTCGAAAAGTATTTATGATGATTATTTCGGGTTATAAGTATAGCTACAAATAGTCCATAGAGTACATAGTATCACTGATTTAAAAATATATAATAAAAATACAATTTAAAGAAAAGAATTGAAGAAATAATACTTAAAGTTGTGTGTTCATTATTTATAAATAATTCCTTTTCAAATTTGAATTGTTACAACTTTGTTCGATTTCTCATATTTTGTCACTAACTACCTAGGTTTCGCCTTTCAGCATCTTCAGGCATTCTGTCACACGGATGCAACAGAACTGACGACTATTGTAACAACTCAAATTTGATATTCAAATTCCATCAAGCATTTTCAGTCGATATCATAAATTATACCTTTCGACCAAGGAGTTACAATCAACACTATAACGGGTTGTGTTTCAGAGTGATTTTTATCGCTTTGCGATCTCACGCTATTAAATCGGCAAGAGGAATGTTTGTAAAAAAATCGAATTTCAAATCGGTTAAGTAACTGCAAAAAATTAATTGACTTTGAATTGTATGTATGAGTGTGTAAAGTGTAAAGAAAGTTTCTTTCGGATGTCTTCTATTTGAAATAAAAAAAATATCGATGATGACTGTCGATATATTGAAGGCTTCACTACTAGGAGGACATAAAAAGTTAAATGTACTAGTCTACCGTGGAATTGCTGTAGAGAAAGATACTCTGGCAGGGCAGCGAGGATTAAATTGATGGCATCCAACAATCAGAATGACAATTTTAGTGTCGAGGACGCTTCTACGAATGGTTGGCTTTCTCCCTTACTTCTGCGCAAACTTTACAATTTGCGCTTTAATCAAAGCTACCACTCTGATTACGGTTTACTTCTAAGGTGATTGAATCTCCCTTCAATAAAGAACATAAATAAAACGGCAATTACGTCTTTACTCGGCATAATAAGAAAGCAATTCCGAGTGACATTCTTAATATAATTAGTTTTGCTTAAGTGTAATTAACAGGATTGTGTAACTGTATCACAATTAAATCGAGCGTTATATACTAAGGCTTTATTTGGTCTTCTGGAATTTTGGTTTTCTGGAATTATGTCGTTGAGGATATGGGAATATGGTCCGGCACATATAACAAGAGGTCTTTTACGTATCAAAAAATGAATACAAAATAATTAATCGTAGATTATTAATACTACATTCACTACGAATTGTATTTACTGAATGACAATAACGACAAACTGATAAAGTAAAAATAGGGAAATATTTTGTCACTGGAAAATTCATACATCACAATTTCGAATTCAACTAAATATGTTTGTTCATATATTTTCAAAGAAAATACACAGGCATAATGCACTTATACATACATAAATTAGTTAATATAATTAACATTTTTTATGACCAAAATAATGGTAATTCATTACCCTTTCTTATATGAATTTCATATAATTAAGCCTTATAATTAGTGTTTCAACGTATTTGCTCTACCAATAATTCATTGATTATTATCTACTGTTCATTTTCATATTTACTTGAACAACTCAACATTAAGTTTATTCTTTTATGCCAAAGTAAGCGAGATGGTAACATATATTGTCAATATCTTCTAAACTTTTTAGCAGTAAAAATAATAAACCATTTTCCGAATTTTTTCACATCCCCTTCATGATTAATTTAGTTTTATAGTTACTTAATCAGGGATATTAAAACTATTTAAATGATTTTATCAATTACACAATTTCGAATTATACAAAAGAACAAGAAAGTTGGGTGTATTTATCTACATTGAAACGCTTTTTATTTTTTTTTATTTGCAAATGTTTTTTTGAAGTAGTCACATATTTAAAGCATTTTTTTAGAAAAAACCATATTTAGCTGTTCCTTTAACATAATAATAAATTATAATTTCAGCATAATTTTTTTAATAGTGATTAATAATTTTTCAAAAAAATGTTTCTCATATGATACAATAAATATAGTTCTATAAAGAAAAGGAAGAAAAACAAATTTTCAGATTAGAAAATCGATTGATTATATGAAGCACCTTATTGAAAATTTTGGCAATAACATAAAACAATGAAATAATGTACGCTGTTCTATTAAAACTATTTTATGAAAATAACTTAACAGATTTTTTATACTTTATGGAGAAAAAAGATTGTGTGAACACTTTATCACACTCATCAAGTGTGATAAGACATGTATATAAAATGAATGAAAAAAACAGCAATATACTGCACCACAATAATTAAAAATCTGAGTTATAATATTACGTTTTTAAAAAATACGTAAAAAATGAATTTTAAATCAAGTAAAATAGTTATTTTTATATATTTTTGGATTAATTCACGTTCAACTACGTCGTCGAAAAACCGTTGAACAATTTTTTGTCATCCTCGTTCGAGTTAAAACAAACTTGTTGTTTATAAGAAACCATAGACAATGTAAGTTGTGTTTAAGTTGGCCAACATGATGTATAATAATTTTGAAAGTTAATACTGTGGAGATTTTGTTTATCGATTGAAAACTTCGGCAAACAGTCTAGACACTAGGTACAACATCAGCATGAACTAGGCGTGAAGAATATATTCGAAGGAGAACACTACTGTTTTTATAATTATTTTTTTTACTTAATGGCGACTTGATAAAACATGAAAATCGCTACGTCAACATAATTTGGTTATTAAAGTTCTAAACTAAAATTTTAATTGACTTATTACAATAAAATTTCTTCGGATATTCTAGGAAATAGCTGACTTCTGATTTGGATATTCTGAATAACTATTAACGTTAAACTAATTTATGAATTAAATATAATAACTACTGATTTATTAATAGAGTTGTTAAGCCTTAATTTTTTAAAAAATAATCTGTAACATCTACAAACTATTAAATATGATTAAATTATTCAATCGGGAATACATATAAGAAATATCTTTTTGTTTTTAAATTGGTGCAATAAAATATTTGAATCCGAATCATTAAGTAATGAATTTATTTAAGCTGTTAATTAATAAAACTTATCTGTCGTAAATTATATAAAAGGAGCAAATTGGGGTGGCTAATTTGTAAGTCTAAAATATGTCCTGGTTAATTTTTAAAAAATCGGATAAAATTATTTCTGACTTCTCATATTTTGATGCAATACTTTATCGACGTAGAAGTGTCTAAAATTTGATAATGGAAGCACAAGATATACACTTAGTCAATACAATTTGATAGTTCTGAATGTTTACATATGTGGTATTTCATATTATATAGGTTAAATAATATTGATCATTTATTAAAAAAAGTTTAAATCACGCGTGATTGAGGTATTAGTAACATTACATATGGATAGTTACTCTCACACAATTAATTGTACACGATTAGAATGAAATAATTGTGTATATCAAAATTTTAGCTAATTCAGTAGTAACAATGTTATTTTTTCAACCATGACTGTTACTTATATAAATCATAAAGACTTCGTAAGAACACACATTGTTCATTGAAAACTGATTATTAATAATTTCCTTAACGTCTTTTTCGATGAGACCAGAGATAAAATATTGAATATATTGCAAGACTAAAGTTTAGCTAATTTCGACCGCCATTTCTATTTTTTATATCATTTGTAAATATATTTATACCTTCTATAAGAGCACAAATAAATTTTATGTAAAATACAGAATTGGTTATTCCTACAATTTTTTTGGCGCAAACGTACAGGATCTTGTCTGCTTTCAAGTTTTTACCATTAAAGTGGGTTCACCTCAGAGAAATTGTTGATTTTTTTCCAATAAAAAAAGACAATATTAAGATTGCCATAAATCAAATGCCACCATCGTAAACAAGGATGTTTTGAAAGTTTGTTTAAAGTATAGAAACATTGTTAAATTTTCCGTTAATGGTAAAGTTAAAGAACAATGCAAACACCGTATCTGACAACAACGATGTTAACCATTCGGCTTCAGATAAGGTATGTGAATAGAGTTTTATAAATGATAATTCAAAATAAAATTCAAGATAAATTACATTATTATGATTCTAAAGAATTTCTGATTCATTTCATTCTTTGTAATGAGTGTGAAATTATAACGTACAAAAAATGACGCAACGAAGAATAATGAAAATAACCATACCTAAAAGATAAGATTGATTGCTTCTCATGGAACATACATTAAAATTTATCACACATACCCGGTGGGAAGTTTTCTTAATATATAAACCTCTATTTGTCTCGGTCTATCCACTGAAAGCTCGTTTATTTTCCAAAAAAACGTAGTATCGCCTTCCCGCTCTGGCGGGAGATGTTCACGTTAGAATAAATCTTGTGTGTTTGTTTTCTTTCGCTTCTTTTAAAATAGGTTGCTTACTCTTTTGAAAATATTATTATAAACTATTCGCGGTTGAAATAAACGAGGAAATGCGAAGTAAAATATGATTTTTTTCTTACATGAAAATCATAATAATTATGGTTTAATTTTTAAATGTTTTACCAATACTTCCTAGTGAAAAGGTATAATATTTTAATAATAAAACTCAATGTTTAGTACTACAATATTATCGTAACATTATATTTTTAAGACCAGAACCGGTTCAGTTGATAGTACACGCGATGAGAAAAACCGTACCGGATATTTAATCTGATTGAAAAATAATAATCATTATATTTAGACAAATATTTTTTCAGTACTATTTCTTGGTCTGATGTTACAGCGATCAATGCCAGTTTCGATTATCTCGAGTTTTGTCAGTAGACTCGGTTTTATAAATTAAAATTCAGCGTTCATAACTATCAGACGTACAGAACAAATGGTTCACGAACTAAGACATAAAAATATTTTGTATTTATGAATATTTTAAATACTTCTCGTTGCTGCTGAAATTTTTATTTTGTATACATGCTAATTATTCTTATTCAAATACATTTAAGATTCTTGACAGATCAGTTGATAATGCTCGCTATGAGCGAAACGAATTCTTGTCATAATTTAAAATATATTATATATAATATAAAATGTGGGAATACTCCTGAATATACTTTTTAATTTTTTTTAAATTTGATAACTTACCAGCAAGAAATCACCGTTAACTCTAAAAAATTAACAATTTTTTCGATTACAATATAGCACATATAAAAAAATATTAAAGAAATATTTTTTCAATACTTCGGAGTCTGTTTTTTTTTTTGAATCTTTGACTTCCGATTCGGTGCTAGATTGCATCCTTCTATCGACATTTGGCTCTTATTGATTCGGTGAAAATTTTTGAGCTAAAACGAATTGGTACGTTTAATATTATTTAATGTTTTTATTTTCGGTTAATAAAAGCATTTTGCTATGTGAAGATTTTTAAACACATAATATAGCTATAAAAAACCGCTAAAATATATGCCGTGTATAAAGTACATCAGAATAGTTATTGAATATAGATTACTTTTATTTGGTACATGATCGTTCAAGTACGTCCATACTACTTAAAATGTTTAGGTAATCAATTTTGACTTTCGTTTGAAACACTGATTTTTGATTGATATATTTTTATATAAAGACTGTTAAAATTTTCCATAAAGCTATAAAAACTATTTGAATATTATTCATTCTTTATATGCACTATTTAAAATTATAAATATTGTCTTTGTTAACTAAACTGATAAAATGGCATCATTTCCTTTGAATTATCTAATTTCATATAAAAAAATTTCGACATAAAAAAACTATTTGTTTTTTTTTCGTCATTACATATTTTAGTTCTAGAAGAGAAAAATTATTCAATGTTCCACCACTATCACAATATTCTTATAATGCCATCTAAAATTTCATATAAACAGAAGCATATGTACAAAAAATATGTGATATAAACACCCTTTTTAAAAATAATCACGCCTGTACACAACCACGTAAGTCCCAGTTTCGCGGGAATGTACATACGAGGTTCGTCGACTGACAATGCCATCCATCTCTAGATACTTAGAGACGATTATATATAATCAAGTTTCCCGCGTTTCTCTACCCCCCTCCCACAACACTTTTCTTTCACCCAGGCCCACTGTTTCGTTGCAGACTATCAGTATCCTTTATTTGCAGCGTATGCTGTTACTCTTTACGTTTGTCTAGTAATGCTTTCTCACTCGTACGGGGAAAACGTCCAGGGGCGCCGTGTGAATAATCACATATATGAATGAGGTTTTTAAGCCACAATAAATAAGTATTTTTTTTTTAAATTCGAAGCTAATGTTGAATAATTTATGATATCGACCGAAGGTGCTTGATGGAATTTCAATATCGAATTTGAATTGTTACAACTTTGTACGATCCCACATGTTTTGTCACTAACGACCCGGGTTTCACTTTTCGGCATCTTCAGGCATTCTATCACACGGATGCAACAGATCTGACGTAAAATAAACAGTTAGCATCGTATATATATTAAAATTATTAATTACAGTAAAACACGTACCCCTAGGCAAACAGTAAATTGCAGCTAAAACAAAATTTAACAATATCAATCTAAAAATAATTAACTCAATTGCTTGTGATAATTTTCATCAACAATCTTGCTATTGAGTCTTTCTTGAAAGGGGTTTTTCAATAAATATCAATCAAATAACATTAAATACAAATGGGTTTTTTTTCATATAGAGAATACCTACTATCAAACATCTAGTGATGAAACATAAGAATTTACGTCACGAGATTGTCGATTCATGGAACCGATCTCACGTAAAGGGTATAACAAGAGGGAGATGGGAAGATTGAGTTGATCATTGAGAATGAAGATTGAATTTAATATCTGGCCTCTATTCAAATTTGAATTGTTACAACTTTGTACGATTCCACATGTTTTTTCACTAACGACCTGGGTTTCGTCTTTCAGTTCTGTTGCATCCGTGTGATAGAATGCCTGAAGATGCCGAAAGGCGAAATCCGGGTCGTTAGTGATATAACATGAGGAATCGTACAAAGTTGTAACAATTCAAATTTGATGTTGAATACTTTGATATTCTAATTATTGTGGAATTTAATGGGGTATATGATTTGCATCTTTCATGGATATCTTAGTCTAATTTAATTTCTCATTAACATTCGATGATTGGCTTGATAGATTCTTCATTCGCATAACGTATAAATTAAAATTTAATAATCAATACATAATATGTCAGTGAACAAATATTGTCTTCTCAAAAGAACGGAAGATTCAATAGTGCTGAAAGGTTATAAATGAGAACTGTTCTGTATAAGATGTGCTACAATAGCATACTGACTACTTGCAGACTATTTAAATTTTTAGTGTTTTGTTCAATCATGTCCTCACTAAATGTAAAGTATATGAATTCACCGTGTAACTACCAAAAACTTTTGTCTTAATTAAACTTGTCATATATTAGTCGTTCACTTTCTTGACTTTTTTATATTCTATTTTTAAAATAACGGATTTTGCAATGAATTTGTAGTTAGCTTATTGCTGTGTCCATAACCTGTTTTTAAGAAATTATGTGTGAAAGAAAGCTAAAGAGAATTGTTACAGAGCTTTTTTAGACAAATATATAAATTTGTTTTGATACTGAAACTGAATAAGACTCGTGCGAAAGAAAATTGAAAACTCGAGCACTTGGCCACATTTAAATTCATTTGCATTATTATATTCAAAACTGCATACTTCTTTAATTGATCTTGAACAACATATAATATTTCTATAATATATATGAAGATTTAATTTTGATTTTCAAAATATGTCCAAGCTTTATCACAGCAAAATTTATTTAAATGATAAGTTTTTTGCACTGTGTACAAATCAGAATCTTTAATTTTATACAGTATATGTATTATTCCTGAGTGGATTGATTATAGATATATGGAGCAATACATTGACTAATATTATCAAGTGTTTTTGTAGTCACAAATATCACACATGTCATTGCCATAGATCTGATATCTAATAAGCACATTAATATAAACATACGAATACCAGTTGTCATACTGATTAAGTTGAATTCCTGTCATCTATTTGTCAAGTGGATGTTTTTTACTATTACTTCTCAACGCCAAATTTTAAATTATTATTAATTAATTAATTTAATTTAATTAATTATTAAAATTAATATTTTTTTTAAATACATAACAATTTATTAAGTTCGATGCTCACATTTTTAAATTAAAAAAAATGATCAGAAACTATTTCACTCATCGCAAGCATTATTGACAGTTGTTTTAGTGATATACAGTTGTTTTATTTAGTAAAATGTATTGCTTTTTCAACAAATAGCAACAGTAGTTAAAATATTGAAAAAAACGAAATTTAGAATAACATGGTGAAAAAATTGTAATGAATTAAGGCTCTACAAATTTTTTTAAGATATAGTTGATAGCTATTTCGGCTAACGCCATCGTCAGAACTGTGTTCATAAATATATATTCTGACGATGGTGTGAGCCGAAATAGCTATCAACTATATCTTATAAAATTTTGTAAAACTAAAATACATTGCTAATTCTTATGTTTTAATAGAAGGTGTACTTCGGAAATGTGTCTTTGTTTTAAAATGTGTGTTATAATGGAGTTCTACAAAGTAAATGCCAATTCAATCAACAAAAAATTTAGATTGACTAAAATTCTGAATTTTGAAAAAAAAACTGGCTTTCGTTCATCACAAGAATTGTTCATAAATTCATTTTATTTAAAGATTTCGAATTATTTTTTATTTATTTTGATACAGTGATTTTGTACCGAAACGCGTCAGTAAACACCTCCGAAGTAATTAAAATGATTGCCATATAAAAGCATAAACTTAAAATATAATAAAATTGAGATCGACTCCCGAAAATTTTACGTACTACGGAACACAGACAGCTGTAATAAAACGTAATTCTTTTACAATGAACTTTGGATGTCTTTACGGACGCTTCAATTCCTAATGGGGGCCTTAAAAACGGTACTATTTCTCATCATTGGTATAACAAGTCTTAAATACGCTTCTAAGACGCACGCCACTCGCTTGTCTCGTTATGGCAGCCTCATAAATCTCGACTACGTCCCTCTCCCTCGCCGAGGAAAACGCTCCGGCAAGACGGCACTCCGTCTCCGTCGCTCCCGATTTTCCCTTGCAGTCTGTTCCTTGAACAATACATCTCTGGAGTGTGTAGTGTTTGCAATAAATCTACGTCGGCTTCTATTTATTTCTGCTTTCCTATTCCTCGGCTGCTTCTGCGAGAGCTTGACAGCTCGGCTGTACTCGAGTAAACTGTTCGGCTAAAATGATAAAGAAAATGTACACAATGATGTATACCCCTTAATAGTAATAATTTATTTCGAAAACGTTCGGATAAAAGATCCGGCGAGGATGAACATTGATTGCGAACTGTTTAAAATATTCAAAAAGTTTTTTTTGAATTGTTACAACTTTGTACGATTCAACGTGTTTTGTCACTAACGATCCGGATTTCGCCTTTCGGCATCTTCAGGCATTATATCACACGGACGCAACAGCACTGAGTCATCCGGGTCTTTAGTGACAAAACATGTGGAATCGTGCAAAGTTGTAATAATTCAAATTTGATAATGAAATGCCATCAAGCACCTTCAGTCAGTATCATAAATTATTCAGAACGTTACTAGAAAAAATGCATATATTTTTACATTGTCACAATACGGTCTTCAATTACTTACGTTTCATCCTACCATCGACTACTTGCGACAATTTTGAAGTATAAAAAAATAACACGGTGAAAAAATAGCTATGCGTTTAGGTCTAGAAAATTTATAAATATATAGTGGATAGCTATCTTGGCTTACGCCGCCCTTAGCGCTATATTTTAATGGAGTTCTATCAAGTATATGCAAATTCAATCAATATTAAAAAAATGATTACTTCCAATAAAAATTCATTTATCAATTAAATAGTTCACTGCATTGATTTAAATTACGAAAACATAATTCAACTCACATAAAATGTTTATTCTAAAAAACTATCAATTCTTAAAAGCATGAATTTTATTAACTGAAATGTATCTAGTTTTTAGGTTTTGAATGACCGAAAATTTCTACTGGTAAAACAGGTCTAAAATCGTAATGGACGAAATACGAGCTATGAGAAATTATATATATATATATAAATTTTGAATAATTTTATGTTAAACCTAAATAGAATCTATATAAACGTTTGGTTGTTCAAATGCTTTCTATCGAGTATAATTTATCGATCAACAAATGCACATGGAGATGTTCTTTCACGTTAATGTTTTTGAGACAAATCCAGTTTTATTAATCCGTTTATTTTACCATATACTTCTTCACATTTTGCAATAAATAACGGTTAATTTGCAGTAGAAGATCAGCGATTTAAAAATGGAAATAAAAAAACAATCGCAAACAATTATCGACACAAATACGTTATGTTACGATCAAATTAATGTACTACTATGAAACGTAAATATATCATAGCCAAAGCTCAGACCTACCACACACAATACAAAGCAATAGGAAAGTACAAAGTGTAAGTTTCTGAGTTCACCCACGATCGACGCGCAAATTCGGAGGTTTCGGCACCGAGGAAAAGCAGCCGTCGGAGCGCCTCGGTTAGAGGAGAAATTCGCACCGCGGCGCCGGGCCCCGTTTCTCCGACGTCCAGTCACCCTTGATTGGTTGTCGTTCGCCTAATCCGGGTTGAGCCCCGGTTGAGGTGGCCCTTTTGTCTATCTAGGACCGGTTGCGATTGCATGAATCGCGCCCGCCTGTAATTGCTCCCTATTTCTTTAGTTGGGGTGGTGAAGTTATTATAAATAGAGATAACGGCTCTCTGAGTACTTTTTACCCGCAAGAACTGCTCAGTTTATTGCGGTAGATTTAATTTGAAGCAAATTACTTTGTCTCTGATTTTTCAACAATAAAACAGAAAAGAAAAAGTTTATGTAACATCAACACATATTTTATGATTGTAGTTTTAGATGGTACATAACTTTTAACGCATTTTAGAAGATTAGATTTAGTTCCCGATTTTTTAAAATTACTCATAAAAAGATTTTTTACGATTGAAAATGTTCAATTATAAAAATAGCTATATAGCTAACATATATATAACAATTTAATTACCTCTTAACAATTTTACGTATATAAGAATTCATGAATGATTATGATGAAAATGAATTCTTGAAAATAAATTTATTCTACATGCTGTCGTAATGTTGTAGTATAAGAGTTTTATGAATTTCTACTCAAGATACAAATATGTTTCTTACAACTTACAAATACAAGATACAAATACTTGTTTAAAAACAATCTGATATCGTTTTATAATAAGTCGTATTCAATGTGTCGGCTATTTAATGTAATATAGCAAAAATAAAGTTCTTACATAGTAAAGGTTTTAAATCGAAGAAAAATTATATGATTGAATTCAAGCATTAGAAAACAAAAAATCTAGTTTGCTATCGGAAATATAGCGAAGTTGCTTTGTTGTATTAATTCAAAATATTTCCAATGTAAATCGCAATTCTGTTCATTTTTCAATTATTTTAGAAGCTCCACTGCCGAGAACATCGAAAAAACCGAAAAATGTTAATAGTTAATATTCAAATGATCTTAAAAATATCAAACGTGATTTTCTCTCTGTCAAAATACACTTAGAGCTTTTTGTATTGAATGATTACTGTATAATATTCAATATGAAAAACATAAAATGTAAAGTTAGGATGAAAAGTTTATTGTAAGACATACAAGGGCGTTTGAAATTAATAAATTGATTCTTGGAATGATGTTAATAATTCTTTTTTTACGTTATCCGTTTCATTTTGGGATTCTAGTAACACTCAAGGTTCTTCATTTTATCGCCGAGAGTTCCGGCGCCTCGAAACACCTCTCCGCACTAAAAACAAAGGGCCTTCGTCATTACGTCTGTTATTTATTTACACTCGCCTAATCCACAACATAACAGTTCAGAATGTAGGCATTCGCAGCGACCCGCTTCTCAAATAAACGTATTCCACAGAGCAAATTGGTGAGAATAATAATTTGAGACGAGTATTCAACCAGGCGTCGGGTGTCGAGCGTCGCAGAGCTTACCTTACGTTTCATATCTTGGCCAAAGCAACGTTAGACTTGATTCAAGTTCAAAGATATTTTGGATAATTAATGCGCCGTGTTATCCATACCACATATTGTCTGATAGTAAAAATCATACATATTGCTGTTTAATACATGACCTCTAACGGAATCGTTGATGAGTTATGATCTTCGTTAACACAAATTAATTGAATAAAAACCATAACTTAATTAAGCTCTTTTACAGTCCGATTCGTAGTTTCTTAAAGGTTGCAGAAAAAATGACGAATATTGAAAAGCATCAAAGGCAATATAAGATTATAAAAATATGACCTCCACTGTTCAATGAAATTTAAAAAATCAAATATGAAAAATAGCAGATGATAGCTGAAAATTTTCTGATTTTTTAGCGCCACCTTTATTAGTAAGAATTTATGTATGTGTCATACTATATTTGATAAATAAGTTTGAAATGATTATTTTTATGGTTTTTTACTTTTATCTTTAATTCAAGTTTCTAATTTGAATAAAAGATAAAAGTATTTAGTTATAAAACTTAAATTGTTAAATCTTTGTACGATTCCACATGTTTTATCACTAACGACCTGGGATTCGTTTTTCGGTATCTTCATGAATTCTATCACATGGATGAAACAGAAATGACGTTAGTTTGTGGAATCGTACAAATTTTCAACAATTTAAATATCATATTGAAATTTCATCAAGCACCTTCGGTCGATATCATTAATTTTTAGTTATAAATTCAAAATTGCACATTTAGAAGCTCACTTTTTTAAATACGTTATATTTCAAAAAATTGTGACTTCAGTAAAGTGTTAAATGTTTCAAAATTGATATTTACTATCGAAATGCTTCGATGTATGGATAGGAAAAAAGCCTAGTAAAAATGTTTTTTGGTATTGATTGGTTGGTTGTTATTTTCCTGATAGAGTCGGAAAGCTTCTAAATACGGAAACTTCGTTAATATAAAGAAGTGTCATCTAATTCATTTTAAAATAGTAATGTGAGATATAACAACCTTAGAAATAATCTTAACTGCCATAGGCCGTTCAAAGAGTATTTTAAAGACTTCATCGGCCAAGTTACGATAAGTAAACATACTGTCGGGACGAGCAACCACCCACCCCACGCGTATGCATACATACGATAGCATCCCCTCGTGTCGTACCGTGACGTCATCGCGCTAATCCCACCCCCGGAGATGACGGGGAGGGCGGTCCCGCCCTGGTCGAAGCGAGGACTCGATTCCGAGGCGTCTTTGTGAGATGGGACTGAATTTTAGATGCATGGAAATTTCTCCATAGATAATAAATAAATCAACCGCCTACGTGATTCCGAATGGCATCCAAACACATTTATTAATACCCGAATACTAAATATGACTCATATTATAAACATATAGTATTTAACCGAAAAAATATTGTATTGTATTTATTAATTATTACTTTTTAGAAAATAGCTAGCTAATATAAAAAAATAAATAATAAAATAACGCAAATAACATACACCTAGGCCTCATATAACACGTATTGACATATTGTTATACAACACGGCTTAAGGGAAAAAAATTTAATGTTGAATGAGTCTACCACAATTACTGACTCGGAAAGCAGTTGCAGCGTTTAGTTACATGCTTAGCATTAAAAACAATAATTAAGTGATGGCTTGGTATTGGCTATGAAATTAGATTTTTTTATCGATAATGATCCTATAATGGAAAGGAGTTCGAAATTCAAGAGAGAATTACAAAATATATTGGAACTTTATGAGGAAATATGTAAAGATTTATTAACTAAAAGATGGCAAATGATTTTTTAAAACTAAAACCACCAGAGTCCTCCAAGGATGAAAACTCACAACCTTGTAAAACCTTCATCTTGAAAAAGAGTAAAAAACATGCTGATAGCGATGATGAAAGTGTGGTATATTATGTTATCAAAGTTTATTTCAATTAATATGTCAATGTGTATTTTTTTGCATCAAAAAAATAAAGCACATATTTATATGAAAAATTTACGATTTTATTTTATTTTGGAACGAAAACCTTTATTTTGTATGAACTGGATTACACGAGTTTTTTGTGGAACCATATAAAGGTGTTATACGAGGCCCAGGTATAGTTAGAAAGTCATATATAAAACGTTCGTATTCAAAATATTACTAATTCATTAAAAATTGTAAACGTATAATTATTTTGATTTTCTGTAAAATGAAGTATTTTATGACGTTGCGTAACAATATTATTTTATTATTTATTTGCTGGACATGATAAAAACTGTTTTCAAAACAATATCTTAATTGATTTTTAGTTCATAAAATACATCGAATTATGGTCATGTGTATTGGAACAAAATTTATGTAGTTTCGTTATTTTGTTGAACCAGTTATTCGTGATAGTAAAACTCAGCGCCGGTATGAATTGTATTTGTTAGAAAATGTTGTACAATTGATTATTTTGTTATTCCAGGAAATAAACATCCGCGAAGTTATGGGCAAAGCCATCAACGATATTGTTTTTATTGATTTGAATTATTGGCAATAGTAACATACGTCCAAAAATTTCGCCTAGCCAGCACACCATATCTCGCCGTGAAATTGGCTTCGTTAGATTAATTAAAAGCGGTTGTTCACAATTTCGTACAAATGTCACAAACATATTAATTTATTATTTGCCCAAACACTCAAACGCCGTATGTTCTCGGGCTGTTCATACAGCAAAATTAACCCAATTGATTTAACTCGAGTACCTGTACCGGTTTTCATATCTCATATTTGCTCGAGCAATGCTCTGCATATAGTCCCAATGTCTCATATTGTATTATTTGTCTACAAACAATATGTACAAACATCATATCTCTGATACCGAGCGTGATTGTAAGAATTTTCATTATACGCTGTGAAACTAATTTGACGCGGACTGTGTTAACATAAATATTTCAGCCTAAATGCTTACATCAGATTAGTAAAGTTATTGTTACGTAAATTTTTATAAAAAGAGGATATTGGTGACTCAGGAAAAAAATTGTTTTATCAGGGACGAGGAATAAATTTACAAACAATTTACTTGGTCACAATTTTGTACCATTCAAATAAAAAAAGAATATCTTCTAACAACATCGCACAAAAATTTAAAGTTTTTATCACATCAAGCGTATACAATTTTTCTTATATAAAACACTTATAGTCGCAACGCATACTGGGAGTTTAATTTAATTTACCTCTTATTTTGTATTCGCTGATTGACTTTAAAAGCATAATTTAATTATTTGGAAAAAAATTATACAGAATATTGCAAAAATACAGTTTAATTTCAGAATAAAAATAGTCATAAATATGATAATAGAGGTGTCATAACGACATTTCAGATACAAGTGTGATTTCGACGTAATGTGATATAAATAAAAGTTACATTTTTTAATATTTGTTGTTAAATAGTGCATATTTTTTTCTCATAGAAATAATTAAGGGATGTACAATCAACCCTCCTATAGCGTATAAATTGAGACCACGCTGTAAGATACTACGTTATATGAAAATTTATACGAAATTTGAAGTTAAGTTGAGAAAATCAAACGTTTCCTCAATTTTATATATTTAATGACCTTGTCCTGTGACCAAGGCGATAGGACAAACAGCTACTGACAAAAATGTTTTCAATGCACGTATCTATAATATAAATAATTTATGAAAATTAAAATTTAGTTTTGAAAAGTTAGTGGTCTGTAAAAAAAACTTACGCTATTGGGGGATCGCCGTATGCGCTGTAGGAATTTTTTCTATATGGGGAACGCTATATGAGGTTTACTGTATGTGGTTTACGACAACTAAAATGGCATTCGGATATATATATCACAGAAAATGCATGGAATTGATTTTAATTACAGGATTCTTATAAATAAATTCAGATATATATATTGCGAAATAATTTTTACTAAATTTAGGCATGGATACGTTTCTTCATTTAAAAAGTATTGTCTGTGCCATAGATAACATTTTTTTAGTATCTATGGATATATTATCTGTTAAACTTTTAAATAAATTCAATACGTTTGTTAAGACGATTTGTGTATTGAAAATTTAATATACCGCAAAATCACATTTCAAATATTTGACATTTCGTGACGTATGAAAGAGGGAATTGTGGAAGCGTTTTGTAAAGGAATACAGCTGTTGAAAAATAAGCGTGTTTGAATGATAAAATAATAATGGCTGCAAAATTTTGTTTATTTTTGAATATATTACATTTAAAAACTTTTTATATTCCATGTTTGGTATTGTTAGAATCGTATTCCTAAGAGAGACAGAGAGAGGTAAGATTTAAAATAAGTACTAAAGCTAATAAATGAACGCTGGATCTGTGGTCGAGAGATCAACAAAATTAAGCGAACGTCATATTTAGTTGCTGTTAACACAGGTTTGAAGCCCTGAACAGTCACTTGCTTAAGTGAGAATGATGTATATGATCTTTGCATTATATGACGATTTACAAGCATCTTATAATGTAAATATAAAGAAAGTGAATATATTATAAGTCAATCCCGATTTTATTTTTCTTAAATAATACATACCATTACGTTGAACGACTTTATAAAAAAAAGTTTAACTCAAACGAACATTCGGCGCGATATACGAAACATATATGAAAGGAAAAAAACATCTAAAAATAAAGTTATGTAATTTTTCTAATAACTTTTCACAAGCTTTTATAATAATAAAATATTTATTAAATAAAATAAAGTATAAGGATTCGTACCAAAGGGAGATGTATTGAGCACTACCGTTCTTGATTATTAAAATTATAGTGTACAGTAACTATCGTCAAAAATAATTCTTTCAAAATCCATTGTAAATGTTATCCATTAAAACTATACTCTTTAGAAAGTTTATTTCAACTTTTGAATGAAATTATATAGTATACAATATTTTATCACATAAAATAAATTGTAATTCAATAGCGAAATGATCTGAAAATTAACTAAAACAATTATAAAACGTTAGCAAAAACAAAATTACCAAATCGAATGCAAATTGTGAACATTTCTACTATGATTGAACTTGCGGACGTTACTCATTTTTTTTTCAATTCTCAATAAAACGACTGTTTAATAAAAAAATAAAATAATTTGTAAATCAATTTACTTGAGAGTAGACTAGAGAAAATCGTACAATACTCAAACACTATTTTATAATAACAAAAATCGTTGTGAATTATCGTCAATACTAAAAGTAAGTGAAGTAAGTAAATTTTTGTTACTATATAAAAAACACGTCAGAGTATCAAAAGTTATACTAATCACTGATTGGTTCTTTCTAAAAATTTCTAAAAAAAAGGATAGTTCTGACGATGGCGTGAGCCGAAATAGCTATCAACTATATTTGTTAAAAATAATTTTGTAGAACTAAAATACATTGCTATTTTTTCATCGTGTTATAATGGAGTTCTACCAAGTGAATGCCAATTCAATCAATAAAAAATATCGTTAATGTTTTATTGAATGTTTATACATTATTCATTATATAAGTCTTGACGCCTTTAGTAATACTTAGCAATGATTTTTTGGATGATTTGATACTAAACTTTATTTATGAATTTAACTTAAAAATACCAATATACGAGTTTTTACTTTAGGCCACTCATATATCATATTTGAATTTTTGAAACTTTGATATTGAAATTCCACCAAACACCTTCTCGATATCATAAACTACCCATATATTTTTGTTCTACATGTTTGAATTTTCAGCTTATACGTATGTAGTATGAAAAAATGTCCAATTAAAAGAGTAAGTATTGCTATATATATTTATAAGTACTGTATTCACCATTATACATAAAAAATATATAGCGTCATATTATTTATATTTGTGAAAAGTACAGTTCAAATATTAACAGTTCTTATAAAATAATATTTTTATTTAACTCTGAAACACTCAAACTTCCTGATTACTTTTTGAATAATAAATAGCCAATAACCAATACGTATATAGTAAGGGGTAATTGTTTACCCCTGTTTTGTTCCTTTGACGCACACCACATATAAAATAAAATATATGATAAAAAAACACACATAGAACCAAACAACGGGGTTTTAAACGCATTCAAATTCAATCGCGACTGGCCACCGGGAACGAAAAGAAAAAAGAGAAAAACGAATATACCTTATATCGAAATCCTTTCGAATCCCGAGAGATTTTCGAAGGCAAACCTACGTTATATTAATATATACCTACCGGTCTGTAAGCTTATATGTTTATACAGTGAAAGAAAAAGGTGTTTGTAGGCACTGTGGGAGAAGGCAGGCAATAACAATGTACAGTCAGTCAAAAAGGGTTCACTATATTTTTACCAATATTAAAACAATTACGAATATTACGTGATTTTTAGACAAATTTTGAATATCAACGAAGTTAACATCTCCGCTTCTTAGACCGGATTTTCCATTATACGGAACATCTAGAATTTATTATCATCCCAAAATAACTTTGTTTATTCATAATATGTCAGAATCGTTCAGCAGATCTTAACGATTATCCTCGATGATAGAATCCCATTGGTTAGAAGTTGACGCTAGCAGAGTAAACAATTAAATAATATAAGTAAAGCAAGCACATATTCTAATTCTGGTAAATCAATTTCCGGTAATTTTTAAAAATATTTTGTATCTATGTTATATGTAAGTCTTCGCCAGATTTGCTTAACTCTAATTTCATGGTATAACAAAATATCCGTATTTACATCTAGTACCAAAAAAGGGTTTTTTTTGTAAATTACTAAGTTTCAATAATAATTTAGAAAGAAAATTTGCGCAATAAGACATAAATCAAAAATTATCGCAATCATGATACATTTTACGTTAACATAAAGTAATATTTTATTGGCTAAAAATATATATATTGGAGTGACTCAGAGTTAAATCACTTAATGAATACCTTATATATATTGATTCATAATGATTTTTTTACATTGATTTAATACCAAATCTGTATGGAAAATCCCAATATGGCAAAAGAATTGGTAGCCATTACAACATCATACCATTGTTTTAATTGTAGATTGATAAATTTTGATAACCTAAACATATTGAAAATCACCTAACAACTGACTAATGATCTCTCAACTTCAGTTTTGCCTCAAATCTTTCTAAGAAAAGTGATCTGTAAAATATTTCAAATACTTTGCTTTATCGAATCTTATTAACGATTTGTCAAAGCAATAATACATTTGGTAAAAATATACCACAAAATTATTACGTTAACAAAATTTTTGTGTCCAATACAAGAGAATACAGAAGTTAAAGAAATGTACACGATATCGAAAAATATTTTGTGATTTGACTTTTCTGAAGAAGTGAAATATGTATGTCTTTCACAGTGGGTTAATTGGTTTTATCTTAGTGTTATTTGGTTTTAAACAATTTCTCACTTACTTTTAAAAACCAACATAAATTATATTATAACCCTTAATCAAGTCAGGTGTATTTTTGTCTTAAGCTTTTAGTTTTTTATGCTTAACTTATGAAAAAATATTACAATTCATGGAAAAAATGTTTATGTTATCTTTCAAATCTATTATAAGCAAAAATCAATACTAGGTATAACTTCATAATTTTAGTCATTGCAGCCTGGTTAACACTGAAGTTTAATTTGATTTTTTACATTTAACTGACAGTTTTTAGTGGAAACGCATTATTTATTAAAAACCATGATATACAATTTTATTCATTGAATTGGCATTCACTTGGTAGAACTCCATTATTATACAATTATTAAAATACAATTTTTACTGTATCCATTCTACATTTCCCGGACCTTATCGTAATATTAAATGTAAATTAATTGCATTTAATATTGAGCTTTATTGTTTGTAGTATTTGAATTAGTTGTATTAAATATGCTTTCATGCTTTAAACGCGGAACTTCCACCCAGCGACTTATTGTTCAATGGAATCTATTGGATTTGACATACCTAGAGGGGCCCGAGAATAGGTAAGTAAGATACGAAAGCTACTGCTCGTAGCTACACCTTGTATAGGAGAATAATGTGCTCGGGATTTCTTAGGTCGTTTAGCTTTCCTCTAGACGTATTTGGGGAAAAACTGGAGTCGTTGGCCGCAGCGATGCCTTTTGCAGTAACAGGTATGCTCCTTATGTTTCGATCTTGTGGAAAGCGAGAGTGGAATATTGTGGAAAAGTTTCACACTGATAAGATGTCTATTTCACGAAGTCGAAAATGTTTTGATTGGATGAAAAGGTCTTAGGTTTTCTTTTCATGTATATTCTTTTACTGTTGGATTCTCTTTGAATGCACATGCAACATAATCTTATATACATATATTTTATTAATATATTTTCACATAAGCGCCGTGGCCGAGTGGTAAATGACGCTTTCAACACCGCCAAGTAGTATGAGAAACTATAAACAAAAAAAATATTTTTTCTTTCTTAGGCTTTTTGTTCTATCATGTGCTCATTCTAAAAAGAAATTAAGGTAAAATTATTGAATATCGACCAATTATGGCAAAAACATTAGGTGTCAAATTTTCTATTAAAAAGATCAGAATCAGTTTCATTCGTCACTAAATTACGATGAACGAAACCGGTCCTAATATTATTACTGCAATATTTTGGAAACAGTATCAAAATATTTTTTTTTTATAAAAAAAAAATTAAAATTTTTATATTTTAAGATGCCACAAGAATTCATACGTACCTAATTAGTAAGAAAGGAATCTGAAAACACCTGAATCAATATATATTTGGATTGTTAATTATTATTGCAAATATAATTTGTTGTAACACGGTGAAACAATAGCAATGTATTTTAGTTCTACAAAATTATTTTTAACAAATATAGTTGACAGCTATTTCGGCTCACGCCATTGTCAGAACTATGCTTAAACTAACATTCGCTTATCTATATATAGCTGTGCAGAAAAGGCACACAACACATCCTCTCTCCTTTTCCAACGGCCTAGTATGTTACTTTAACACAATGACACTAAATTTTCAAAATTCTGAATTGATTTTACTAGTAACGATAAAATCAATAAACTGGACAGAAGCGGTATTTATAAAATGTCCTGTGGCTCATGTTTATCCGTTTATATCGTATATCGTATACGTGTTATAATGGAGTTCTACCAAGTGAATGCCAATTCAATCAATAATTTGTTGTTTTTATCACCGTGTACAAAAAATAAACTAGACGCATAAAAATAATTGGCACTTCTGAAAATTATAGTTTTTAAAAAAATGTTTATTAAGAACTATAAAAATTAACGTATCATGTTTTTATATAGCTACAAAATGAAATAAATCTGTTTAGGTAAAATTTTTTGTTTTAATATTCGTGATTGATTAAAACAATCAATTTAAAAATAGTTCATTTTCTTAGACCGATTTATTTCGAAATCGTGCCAAAACAGTATCAGGTGCACCAGTATTTAGAATGATAATACAAACATCTGTTACTGATACCTATATGTATATATGTATATATATGCAGCACGCATAACAATATTCATAGAAATTATGACTTAATTTCCTTACTGCACACTATCTGTCACACGGCGTAATGAAATTTGTCGCGCAATCTACGAGTAATAATATATATCAATAAACAAACCACTCATTGCTATGATTATATTACGAGTGTTCAGATATAAAACAATGCTTCTCAAAACAGCGAAGAGGGGAAATCGACTAGGTGTTCCACTCATTTATAATCATAATTAATTATAATTGTTTTTTTTTTGATTGGATATACATAAGAGACTTTTATTAACAACTTATAAATTTATGATTTTCCCGAAACGTTAGTTATGCATTGAAGGATTTAGCTAACCGAAAGCTTCCTATCAAAGCATGCTAAAATAAATATTTTATTATTGTTTTATTACATCCGTTATTGTTTATCCCGAAAATAACTGAGCCTGTCTATTAGGTATATAATATTAACTTCAAGTATTATATGGACACGGAAAGCTTCTGTGGTAGAGTGTTGATTGAAAAATAAAAGCTTAATTTTAAACTTTCTGACTAAGTCGCAATACTTCTTTGAGTAAACTATAGTGTTATCAGTCAAATTTAACAAGATCTCAAAACACCCAGCAAATCTTGAATATATTGATATTGAATACAATTTATATAAGAAATTTCTAAAGCTATATGAATACCATAAATAAAATGTTAGTTTTACTGGTTGTCAATGAACACATAAAGATACATTTTCTTAACATTTATAGACATTTAAACGAGTTTTTAATTGTTTTTTTTTACAATCAAAATCTTTACAATGTAACACATTTGTATGTACATTAAAAAGTGTATACATTAGTTTTATAAAAGGGCTTACACCACTGGTTTTTTAAATTATTGTGTTACTAGTTTATTAGGCTTCATACACTGTTGAGTTATGTCTATATAATATTTTGATTGTGGTTAAATTTTGGTTTTTTGTACCTCCTATAAAAAAGTATTGGTTACGTCCTTTTGCTTACATAAAATCGAATTATAATTTATTTAAAAATTGAAATTTCTAATCGAATATTACGTTGTTCAACTTAGTGTCTTGTTTTATTTGTTCAATTCTTACTAAGCTTCAAAAAGAATACTCGAATAAATTATTTTCAATTATGGCTTGAAAATGGATACTGTTAATAATATATATAGATAAATTAACGGCTGTGAAAAATGTTTTTTCGGATTTGAATTGAATTTTATTTATATAAGTAAATGTACAGAGTATAAGAATTCAGTTTCCTTAAGCCTGATTGTCACGCATCACATTTGAGGAAACATTGTTATAAACTATTGCAATATATCAAGCTGACGCTGAAGTTCATGAAGAGCGAAAAGCTTGTGTCGCCAATAAATATCGAAAACAATCACTGCGGATGCGATAATACCGAAAAAATAAAACAAATTACCGCCGGCATCGGTAATCCGGTGGAGAAATTGAAAAAATACGGTCACGCCAATTACCCGGTCCACCTTTCTGCGCTCCGGTCGGCGAGTTTTTCGCTCGGCAGGTAAAAAAATTAAATTTTCGCGTTAATATCCGCCGTGCGGAGATGTAAAAGTGTCGTTATCGGTCCATAATCCCACCGCAATTACAATAATTCTTGCCGTAGACAACCGATACAGGTGGTCGCGTTTTGTGATACAGCGGCACGGGGAAATCGGCACAATCATTTAATAATCTAAATATGTACAAAGCTGAAAATTATTGACATTTCAAGTTTTTGAGAAACGGATTCATTTAAGCATTATGCTACCTGGAAGATTTGCATGTTTTTATCTATTTTTTTATTTAATTCAAATGCTTATTATTATATTTTTAGCATTAATCGAAAATATTTACACAAATTCTTTCCGTCCAAAGAGGATTCAATAATGTTTCATATACCAAACCAGAAGGACGTATTTGTAAAATGGTATACAAAATGAAGATGGTAGTAGGTTTGATATTTATAATAATTATAAAACTCTTTTGTTTTGTTGTATAAATCATTAGTAATTGCATAATCACTTAGATTGTATTGCTTCGTTGAATAATTTGTATTTAAAAAAGCGGATTCAAGTTTCTATATTATAATAAGCTAGAATGTTCAGAAAATTCGATACTTTTTATGTGTTTCTATATTTTTGTTCTAATTATAAAATAAGTTTATTTAATTTGGTATGTTTTAGATATGAAACAATAAAAAATAACAAATACTATTTGGTATACAGTATTCCTAAGGCTATTTCTAGTTTTGTTACGTTATTATGGGCAGGCGAGATAAGTATGTCAACAAATCGCTATCATTTACGAACATGCACATATAAAAACACAGTCGAATTTCAAAAATGGAAAAAACCCGCAAAAAAGCAGTCGCGCAGAAGAAAGCGAGCGATAAAAATCGCGGCAGGAATACCAACTGTAAGGGAATAGCGATTCGATTCGAATTTTCCAGGTGGGTGAAGCAGCGCGATTTAAGGATTTAGCCGCGGATTTGCTTTCAATATTAGCTGGTGCCCCCCTCGGTAGGATGGGGCGAATCTCCCGCGTTTTTGCCATATAACTGTGTTATAAGGGCGCCATCTGCATTTTTATTTTTCAATTGTGTATCGATTAGTAAGATTAGCCGCGATTGTAACGGTTTCAATGGCGCCATTAGCGGCTTCCGTGTGTTTTTCGCTCTGGTCGGATGCCGAATGGATACTTTGCATAGGTGTGAATGTTTGTGGTGCTTTTCTGGATTCACACAAAGATAATTCAAACTCTATGTCATTTTTGAAGTGGTACATCCAAAATGACTGGGGAAAATTTGCTTTATTCACGAATACAATAAACATATGTAAATATTTTTTCTTTATATTATAAAAAAACCCAAAAAACAATATATTTAAAATATTACAGAACACCTTGAGAGAAATAACAACAAAAGGTGTTTATTATTCCAATTTACCTGCAATTTAATTTGTAATTATTTTTCATCGATTAAACTTTTCATTAATACGTTAATAATATACTTACGCTGATATATTAAACGAAAAAAGAGTTCTCTATCTACAAGGAAGGTGTTGTTGGGTTATAAATAATAACTCTTCCTATACGACCATTAAATTAAAAGTAATTGAATTTCCAAGAATTATTCCACAGATTCAAAGATCTCTTATACAACCAAAATGGTTTCCAAAATAATTACGTAATTAAGTTAACAACTAACAGTTATACAGCTTACGTCAAGCTCCGTATAATTATTAACTATGCTACATTCTTATTGTGGGCTGGACTGAAATGTGTATTAAATTGATTTCACACCTTTTGTAATCAAGCAAGTTCAATTTAGTGCAGGAAATATAAAAAAGAAAAAACCACATACTTAACTGAATTTTGATTTAAATAATATTTGAGCTATTACTTAATTCAAAACATTATGTATTACATAAATTACACCAGAAACTTTTTAATTGAACTAATTTCAACTGGTCTTAATTAACACGATGAAAAAATAGCAGTGCATTTGAGTTCTACAAAAATTATAAGGTATATATATGATAACTATTTCGGCTTACCCCTCGACATAACTATGCTTTAACGTACATTTACCTACCCATGTATAGCGGTGTACAATGCAATAGTTACAAAATAAATCTTATTTTCTGTTCTAATATCTTAGTTTTATATCATGTCGATAAATTGTTTTATCACAACAGCCGATCATTTAAAATTTTAATAATAATAATTTAAGTCTCCATAAATTTTTATTAACGTTCATATTTTATTAACGAAACATTTATTTTTGTTTTGAAATAATAATGCTAAAAAAAACTTTGCATGTACTTTCTGATTGATTAAACCTGGTTTGTATAGTGAAGAAAAGGGCATATTTTTGTCTAGAATGTATTTTGTATAAATCATAATTGTTGAATGATTATGAAGATGATTAAATTTTTTCGTTCAATTCATTCATATCCAAATATAAACAATGCTTCTCTCATTCATAAAAATACTATTATTTACTTAATATAATAGTTGTATTTGGAGTTAATTGTATTTACACTCACTCATTATACGATGAATGAAACTAAATACACGTAATTACAATTACAAAAGAAGTCATTGTTAAAGTTTTTGAAATTTACAAGTGCTCGAAAAAATTTCAAATAAGTCATAATTTCAAAAAAATTCAAGAACATATCATCTTTTTGATAATGTGTCAAAAGATTTTTTCCCATAATACTATCATTCGCTTTTTAAGCTGTATATTAATCTTGTAGATAAAGAAAATTTTACGTTAAATGTTCTTGGTTTATATTTTCGTTGCCGACGCCGAAATCTTTTGCTCTTTTAAGACTTTGGATTTAATTATATTAGCCACTATTTTATATACGACTATATCACTGTAAAGGCTAACATGGATGCCTCAGAAGAACCTTAGCCCTGCTTGGTGAACGTTCCTGTCTGTGAAATGATACAGTAAACCGGATGATTAGAATCCTCTCAACCGAATGTGTTTGGAGAAATAAATTATGCTATCATATCGTGGTATGAAACAAAGTAATTAGTGGGTGGTTACGAATCGGTGTCACAGGCCCATATGCTCCAAATTAGAGGGAATATGACTGAAGAATTACTTTAATATTTCACATCCGTAATGGAACCAATTTTAGGATATTGCACAGAATTTAAAGCGTTCTCCCATCCTGTGGAGAGCGAATGAATATCAATAAATGATAGCTCTTCGTTGTTATATTTAATTTATGAATACTATATTGCTAATAATTAAAAGTCAAAGAAATTATTCAGAAAAAAAGGTTAGTGACGAATACGAAGTTCTAAAAAAGTTGACTAAAAGCGCCAACGACGTAATCTTTTCTATTCACTTGTTTGTTTGATGCTTCAAAACAAGTTTTTTTCGGTTCCATAAGTATAAAAGTGATTACTGGTTTCAACTATGTTTGCTTTCAATTTAAACTTAATTTTTGCTTTAAATCACTACTTTTAGTATTAGTAGAGCGTAGTCAATAATTTCAAAAGCAGGTCACTGGTAGTGTTTTAAAGTTTCTCCAATATTATAAAATATATAGTGTAGAACATAGTTTCTCAACTAATGATCCGCGAAGACTTTTGGGTGAGCCGAAACAATTCAATTTTATGTTGTACTTTATCGATTTTTAAATTAAATTTTTTGTTACTGTCTGTTTTAATATCCTTAAATATTTTTTTATCAGCACACAATGTTGTAAAATTAATTGTTTTGAATACAAAATCAATTATATAAATATTTATTATTTTAATCCATTGTTGATGGTCCGTAAAATATTTTTGAATTTTTTGGTGGTCCGCGAACGTAAAAAGGTTAAGAAACTATGGAGTAGAATAAATAGTGTAGAATACACTAAGTAAGAAATGTGAGATGACGTAGCAGCTGAGGTGGGTACAACTTTGAGTAGTACATAGTTATAGGTTTGGTACTACAAAAGTTGCTATAACTGTCTGAGAGACTAACTTTGACGTTATTTATATTCAAAAATACTTGCTCACTTCTCGTAGTTCTTATGGCGTTAGGTAAATTTAAAGAGAGCCAGGTGGCTTGTTAGTAAATTTGAAGGCAAAAGTGTCTGTCTTTGGAAAGTGACGCGACATAGGCCGCTCAGAGTTAAGAATCGCACACTTAGAGGATCAGGGGACTCTTAAAGGATTTACCGCCGCGCCAGGAAGGGGGTGTACTTAAAAAGATTAGCCGTTGCGCAGTCAAGACTTTCGGATAAGTGATACGTACGTACTGAAGAGGTTAAAACTCTCAGCGCATTATTAAATATTGTCTATGGTCGCATATAACATTAAATAAGTGTGATTAATATAAGTGTTTGATATATTAGTAGAATTTGGTTGACGCTGAATGAATCGGCCCAGTAAACTAACATTGTGAAATAATTATATTTATTCATATCTTTAAATGATTTATGAATCAGAAAAAAATGTTTAGTTAACTTTATTAAATTTAAAAAAAACGGTAAGACTGACGCAAAAAGTATTCTCATTTATATATTTTTCTTATTTTAGAAGACGTTAATCGACGAAAGCTGGTTTTTACTCGGTTTCTATATCTTTATTTTTCTCACTAAAACAGCGATTAATTAGTTGTTTATTGCTGTTACGATAGAAGAGGAAATCTTGGACATCAAAGAAAACCAATATTTGAGTTTAAATCTAAAAATCTATTGGAAATCAATATACAATACTGTCCGTAATAAGGTTTGAGTCAATGATATTTTCAATTAAAGTCAAAAACTTTCATCACAACATTACGGCCAAGGAAACCAACATAAAACAAACAATAGTTTATGTTATTCTTTTTATATTACATTTTAAAAGACGGAATGGTTCGCCTGCAAAATTACCGTTAACACAGTTCATTAAGGCATCCTTATTACACTGTTATATTCACACACTGAATCGCCAGCAGTAAAACTGTTTCTGTTAATATATAAACCAGTAGTCTTTTGACAACATTAACAATTAGATTATGTATGAGCTTGTTAATTTTTTTAATGTTGTAGCAAAGTGTTTTAAGGAGACTATTTTAAGTATTTAAAATTACATTGGCTTATAGAAAAATATATATAATATAAAATTATAGAGTACTGACATTTTTATTAAAGTAACTACTACATCGATATTAAATAATGTGGTTTGTAATATACGTAGAACATATCTTTATGCCAGAATGGTGTAGATTTATTTTACTACAGTATATTTATCTGATAGCCAATGCATCAACTGTTAAGACAACTAATTGTAGCGTATTGATAGTTGAAATTTAAATATATAAGAGTTTTAACAGTGTAAAAACTGATTAATTCCGAATACTCTATATAATATTCCTGAATTGTTTTTGAAATATTTTGTGATAGTCTTTTTGTTGTTCAATAGGGTTCAAGTTAATACTTACACTGACTTTCGGAAATATGGTATTATTAAATTATTTATTTATTAAGCGATATGTAATTCCTATTACCAATGACAGTAGTGTCATTTGAATAGCAAGAATTAGAAATAAGCCAACCAATTTGGTCACTAAATAATGAATATATTTTGAATTTATACGATAAATATATAGTTTAACAAACTATATTTTTAAATAGTTATCGATTTTATTTTGTGAATTTAAAACATATTATTAAATTTTAATTTCGTTTACTTTATATTTAATGCATAAAACTCCGAAGCCAAGACTCTTCGTTACGATAAAAAGTACATTCAGCCATGAAATTGGATATAGTATTTTTAAAACATTTGGTTAACTTGTTATTTATTAAATTAATTTAAAAGGATGGCATGCAGCAAAAACTGTTAAAAGCTACAACTGTGCAAAGATGTCAGTATAAGTCTCAGTAAGATCAATTTTGGAGCAACATTGTATAAACAAATAACTATATTCCCTTACGTAAACTCTGCATTACTTCACTAAGCCCATCTTAAAATGCTATATTTCTTGCTGCTATTTCCCTATCTATACGAAAATATTCCAACGTCTCGTCTAAGAAAAATAACGTTTTTTAAAACGAGTTCGTGACTTTTTTACGATTTTCTGTAGTGGTGTTTTTTTTCATTCCCTTTTTGAAGCATTTTACCATTGCTTGCGTTTTCCATTAAAAAAACAGCATAAAAATCCTCCTCCGTGTATATTTACTTATCACCAGCCTACATAGCATAAGAAACGTGTGTGCAAACGTCACTTCCACTCGGTCGGGCTTAATTTTTGGAACAACTACAGAATTAATTATAAAATACGTAACAAATCGAAATGATGTGATCAGATATTTTGACGTTTCAATCGAAATAAACATCGAACATTTACTGTTGTAACACAAGATTTAAATTTGGAATTGTAACTCAGTTGTAACGTGATTAATAAAGTCGATAGGTATACTTCAAGTCGTAGAATCTAGATTTCAACAACTTACTTTGACTTATTACTATTTCATAATTAATATTTGTGATATTTTAAATCTCATACTCTCAGTCACTGACGATATGACCCTAATTTTCTGATATTTTCAAGCCTTTTAGAAAACGAATGGATTCGAAATAATTTTAACGAAATTAACAATGAAAATTGACTAAATAGTATGCCAACAAAAAATACTACTATTAATTATTAGTCGTCGGGATAAGTATGCTTTTTTTTACTTGTACTGTTTGAAACTATTTTCGATGATTTAAAGTAATATTAGATTAAAGTATATATTGTGAAAAAAAAAATCTCAAAAGCGATATTAAAATTTTTATTTTGTAGTTTTTAGTACAATATTGTCTTACAAAAAACGAAAAATAAAGGCTCGGTGAAAAATGGCCACCCTAGCAGAAGAACCAATCCGAATCAGTGGCGGGAACCGAGCTGTAGAATAAAAGAACCAAAAGAAAAATAAGAGAAGAGCAGAAAAAGGCGGGAATGAAAAAAATATGGCGATATAATCATGCCGCAAACCTGTCTTGTTATAAATTTTCCCCCACTCTAATTTCGAACTTCCTCTTTTTACAAGCACGCCGTTTCGTTGTCGCGGGTTTCTTTTATTTTGTGCTTTCTGTATGTGGGAGACGTCACGTTGCCCTTTCCCATTTGACGCCATACTTTATTGCTAGGCTTACGCCGAAAAAAACACCACCGACAAGTTATAGATATAAAAATGATTTGATGGGAAATATTGTCGATGACATGAATCAATACGCTGGCAACACGTACAGGGAATAGCTACTCACTTCAATGTCAATTTGGAGTTCTGTCTTTTTTGAATTTGGAATGGGGGCGTAAACCTAATTTTGAGTGAATCAAATTTTTTAAAATAATGTAAATTGTATTTTCTCGTTTCATGTCACGGCCTTTTTGTGTGTTGTAATCACAAATATAAATTAAGGCTTTTCACCATAAAGTGACACATACAATTTCAAAATTAATGAAAACGATTGCTAAAAAATGGAAGCTTTAAATATTTTATAACGAAGAATCACTGTTGAACATTTTAAGTTCTACAGATAAAAATAATCTTACTAAGCACATAATGAGTGAACCATGTCTGTTGATTTTATATTATTTTCATGCATACAATAATTGATCAATCGATAAACAGATCATTGTGTGATCAAGTGTTTTAGTCATGTGAGATAATATTTAAGGTAGAAAATTTAAGGTAGAGCTAAAAATGTTTATTTTGTTTTCCTAATATGGCAATTGGCCAATAAAATTATCATATTCATGTGATTCTAGACTTAGTAAAGAATATTATGAGCAAATAAATTATAACAAATCTGTAATAATCATAATCATCTTGATTTTCCGACAAAAATCGCTCAATGTTACGTTTCAAATGGTATAGAACAACGGTTGGCAAAGTGTGTCCCGCGTAATTTTTTTGACAAGCCCCACGAGTGTTATATTAAGTTGTATTTATTTTTTCTTCATATGGAACTTTTAAACTTTTAATATTTCGTTTGGAAAATTCCGTTTTCATGTTAACTGGACGCTGTTTTTATTAATATGCAGTTTGAATTAACAGATTGGCAATAGAACATGGAAGAAAAATCATCATATCATGATAAAAAGCAATTAAAATATTTTCTTTTGAGGCATATCCAAATATCGTTAAACATGATCATCAAGTGGCATCTAATGTATATATTGAGTATATATAATATATGAATTTTTTTTTTATTATGATCATTAAAAAATCAAACGTGAGATCTAAATTAACAATCATATCGGATCTGTCTGTGATCTGCGTATTCACACTACAATATTTGATCCTTGATTGCAAGATTTATTTTCAAGCAAATAATTTCATAAAACACATAGTGATATGGTGAAAAAATAGCAATGTGTTTTAGTTCTACAAAATTTATAAGGTTTACAGTTGATAGTTATTTCGACTAACCCTCATCAGAAGTGTGTTTAAACGTACATTTAATTATCTATATAAAGTGGTGAAGAAAAGGTACGCAATACACCTTATATTCTGTTATAACATCTAAAAACTAGAATTAACTAAAAAAAATTAACTAAAATATATTGCTATTTTTTCATCGTGTTATAATGGAGTTCTACCAAGTAATGCCAATTCAATCAATTCAATCAATTATAACATAGTACTAATACGTAAAAATAAATATTAAGCACTGAAATATTTTTTTATTTTATTCCCTTTTGTTTTTTGATAACAGGAATTATATACAAAAGAAAGGGTGGTCTATCAAATATTTAGGATTTCAAAATTGTTCCTTTGAAGAAAAAGTTTGTTGACCCCTGATAAAAAACTAACCGTTAACGTTGCGAGGATGTCTTTTTTATTAACCTTTCTGTGAGTCTTATAAAATAATTATATAGAATATGTAAATTTAAACATGATATTTAAAAAGTGGTTGATATTTTTTTCTTGGCATTAACAATCGTCATAAATCATAGTGAAATAAATCCAAATTGTGTCCAGAGTATAGAATCGTAGTAAGTCATTGGCCAAGAAACAAAAATCACATCGCTAAACTGTACATAATTTTACACGTCATATATTATATATGGGATTAGTAGTAAGAGCTCCAATTATTTATGAGCAGTTTCCGTGTTCATATCCTGTATAATAGCAATATCAAATATGATATGTGGTAACTAAAATCTTGGGCATGAGTGACGTAAAGAAGTTTTATTTATAAATAAACTTTTAATCAATTCTTATGGGATAAAAACACACAATTTATTTTTCACTTCTTCCAATTTCAACATAAACAAAGTGTTAACAAGAAGTAAATATATTAAAAACAGATATAATTAACACATCTCATCGATGTAAATAACTGCTTAAAATTATTAATCTTTAATTTTATATGAATTGTCTTGTTAAAATTTTTATTTTGACCAGTTGATAATGCTTGCGATAACCTAAACATATTCATATATCTATAGAAAATGTGTAGTTTGTACAAAAAATTGTTATCTCAAAATCTATTTTTGTAATAAACATTACTTTGATTTGCAATATCGACTAAGGGCGCTTGATGGAATTTTGAATGATTTAAAATGCTGAAAGGCGGAACCCGCGTCGTGGGTGACAAAACATGTAGAAACGTATAAACTATCAACAAATGGTATTACTAAAAATTTCCCTCAGTATGTGGCGCAATTTATTGTTATACTTTGGTTTTCGAATGAATAAATTTATAAAATGGTTGATTGAATAAATATAAAATAAAAGAGAAATGCGTTATTATCCACAACGGCGATGGTCTTCAGGAAATACAAAATAAAACAAATTTAATTTTTAGTACGCGACGTAAAGTTAAGCTGTGATGTCAGACAAAGGGAATAAGTCTATCAAGGGACAAGGGATTTAGCGCAAATTCAATCAATATTCTCATTCGAAAAAGAAACAATATTCCTGTTTTATCCGCGTAGGGAAATTTCATTCCGATTTTATGGCAACTCGCATTGGGTGCTTATTTATCCGAGAAAGTGTCCTCGTATTTTACAATCTAATCATGCCATACGGAGACTTTTATCTACAAAGATGTTTTTCCTGGCACTAAATAGATACACTTGCAGAATATGTGTACAGTCAACGCTGCAGAAAATCAACCCTCGCTTATTTAACATACAAATATTCCAAAAGAGAGCACTCAACCTATTAAAATTGGAAACTTCATTCCACCAAGAATTTAAAATCTTTTATTATATATATCAAATATCTCATGATGACAAACTGATGTCATATCCAAACATATGTTTATTAACATTGTTTTTACACCAATATAGAAGTTTGTTAGTAACGCTTTATTATGTGTTATACGAATTGCAGAATGCAGAAGAATATATTTTATTAATTTGTAATAAATTGTCTATGACTGGCTCTCACTAATTAAATACAGACAAATGTCTTCATTTATGCTTCTCTGATCAAATTTACTAATCATATCTTATGTAACTAAAAGTCTTACATCTTCTTAGAACAATTTAGTAAGACTAAATGTTATAAAAGTAGTTCGAATCAAATTTCATTTCTCACACTTAAGGTGTAAATAGCCGATGCCCATTCTTGATTGAAAATTAATGAAAAATAAATTTTTAAGTTTTATTTCGACAATGTATTTTCTATTATGATCATAAATATTGTATACTGTGGAAATAATAGTAAAAAACATGTTTTTCTTACAAAAAAAACTTCTTTCAATCAAGAATATTTTTAATTAGATAATTTACCAATTAATATACTACATGCATTCATATAATCTAATCGATTTATGTATATTGTTTTTAAATGTTTTTTTTTCTCCACATTAATTCGTTCCCTACTGAGTTACGTAAAAGATATTCAAAGACTTAATATAATATAATATTTCCAAATTGAGGTCAGTGAAGTTTGGTGGACCCCAAACTTATGAATGTTATCTGTACAAATTAGGCTATATTTATATAAAAAAATTAGGTAGAACACGATTTTTTTACACAGTACTTTAATATTTTTCAGTATGAACAATATGCACACTGATTACCAGCCGTGTTAACAATTGAGACGGAAGTGGATTAAAAAATGTGTATTAGCTAATACGCATATCGTAGTTTTATAATATAAAAACTATCACCAATCATGAAATATCAGTAGTAAAGAAACGTTATGTTTTTGCAACAGAAAAACGTGCTTATTCCCCTCTTTATCTTTTATTCAATTCCTTAATCTTAAGAACAAATAGAGCAATTCAAAATATACTTAAAAAAACGTTGAAAGAACAGACGTTTTTTTATTCATTTTTATACGGCCGCATTGAGTTTTATGAAGCGAAACTTTGCGACAAATGCAATATTCCATTCTTTAAATTATTTTATAAGCACTTTGCAGCAATAAATTTCGGCCACTGAGTGTGCCCAGAGTTTAAAACCTTAAATCCTCAATCCGCCATTATTGTATTCATTCGCGCTATATTCCCGGCAATGGGAGAGTCTTCGTTTTATATGGCAAATTTGCGTTTCGCTCCGGTCTTTTTCATTTAAATTTAAAACCCTCATCTCTGTTTTTTACGACCATAGAGGATAGGGCGGGAAAAAAGCGCGCGTAAATATTGACATGGCGGGCTTTTATTGTGATTTGATTACGGTAGATGGTGGTACTTCCCTCGCGCTGAAAATATACGCTCTCTCTCTCTCTTCTCAGTGGTCTGTATCAATGATATTAGACACACCAAACTATAGAGTTGCCTTTAGTATCGTTTCGTGGCAAATGTATACGGCTTACTTCATTGTTTTATTCCTAAAAACGCAAAAAAAATAATAGCCAATTTTATTAATTATATTTATTTGTTTTTAATACTTTGATAAAAATGATTGACATGTTAAGTGACAATTGTCGATTTTATTGTTGGTAAATGATACAAGCTCCTGCTTGCGATGCTGACTGTCATCTTAAATTTAGCTTCTAAACTTACTAACTATTTTTTAGATAAGTGCAGACTATATGTTTATATACCATCTGACAAGTATACATATATGTGCCGAGTTCAAAATGAATCCGTTAGTAAAACACTTACAATACGTGAATCGTTTTAAAATCCCTTTGCGAATATTGACCGTGATTACTAAATATTGGAAAATTTTAAATTTTAATTCATGAAATTTTTGTACGGTTTCACATGTTTTGTCACTAATGACACAGGTTTCGTCATTTGGCATCATCAGGCCATATCAATTGGGTACAACAGGACTGACGAAATCTGGGTCATTAATAATAAAATATGTGGAATGGTATAAAATTTCAACAATTCAAATTTAATTGTGAAATTCCATCAAGCATATTCAGTCGATAACATTAATTAAAAAAAGGAGAGAATATCAATTTAATTATGATTAAACTTTTAATATTTACTAATACACGCGGTCCTTTTTTACGCGATACATTGGTTTCAGAAAAGGGCGCGTAAAAAAATTTCACGCAACTGCATTATATTTCTTTACATACCCTAAAACATAAATTGGCATAATATCCGATACACTTGTCAAAATTTGGCAATTGTATGTGTATTTAAAAAATGGAATGCCTTAAGCAAAATTAAGTTTTGAAAATACGCATTTTTTTTAATTTAAAAAAATAATGAAACGTACATGCCTAGAATCATATATAAATGTCTTCTTTAAAACAAATTTGGGGAAAAAATTGCGTAAAAACGAGTGAAGCGCGTAAAAAAATGTAGCGGTGCCATCCAAAAAAATCGCGTATAATCGATTTCGCGTAAAAATATCGCGTAAAAAAAGGACTGGGTGTACTAGTAATACATGTAATGGATCTATCGATAAGACTTTTTTTCTATATTCATAAAAGGTTACCATATTTATAAAGAGTTTTTCTTCTAAATTCGTCTCTACTTTTTTCTCTGTGGTTTGGGTAGTAAAAAAATACGTAGATATGAGATCAATTTGTTTTCCGTCCATTGATAATATTTTCGTTTTTTTGTTGCTTGTCTTTTTCTCGTTACGTTTTGTTGTTAATAACGATAATCATTTCATATCTGTGCGGATGATGTGATAGAAAATTAGATATTTTTCGTATTGAAAAACATTTCAGCAATTTATTCGTTCGTATTTTTTCACGTGGCAAGGTTATTTTTTACATTTTTTATTCAAAATAGTATGCGTTGATATATTTATTATTCGTATTTACTAAATGACTAAATACAAAAAATAAGGTAGTTAATTTTTGTTTTTTGTATTACAGTGTATATTTTAACAAAAATTTCTTTATTATCCAATATCATAGGTTTAATTTATTATTTTTCTGGTTTCAGTTTTAATTGGCACTATTACAGCTTCATTCTCACTCTGTTTTTAAAAATAATAATTGAATTCTTTAATTTTAAAATTCTAAGAAAGCTTGATGACTTTATTTTTCTCCGTATAATATAAAAAATACTTTTGCTTATTTTATTCTGCTGTATTCAAAAATTGGCCTGGATTTCTTTGATTCGTCCTCACACGGGTCCAATAAGTCACGCTGCCTCGATTATATCAATAGCTAACTCCACGGCATTTAAAAATTCATTAATTTATTTGGTATTTGCCATTTGCTATGACTCCTCACTAGAGTCAATAAACTCGTCTAAAACAACGGCTGTCAGATCCATAGTGTAGTGATCAACTGTGATTCTGTTCGAAGTAATGTTCAAGTGGTAAAGAAAGCGGCAAGGTAATTATTAATTATATTTCAACCCTATTTTTTGATTTTATAATATCTTAATAAACAAGAGGTAGAGCAACTAATGTAGAAAAACTTATTTTAAGATATCTCCATTGGGAAACCATTTGCTTCTCACTGGGAGCTGACACGGATTTATCTAAAGGACTGCACGTGAAACAATTTTAGGTATTGATTTTGCGTGCATCCGTAGTTAGCGTGTGCACTCGATTCACCGAGATGGCAAAACCTGAAACGTGAGTGACAAAACGTATTGCATTGTAGTGTTAAGAGTTTGAACTATTCAAATTTGCTGAACTTTCTTTCGTTAATAAACTGATTAATATGTTTTATTTTTTTATCTTTTTATAATATATTTACTACTGTAAGGATATCAATATTGAACCGGTACTGCCATTCCAATTTGACTGAAAGTACTTAGGATATTCATAGATAATATCTACTAAGTATTGTATGTGCATTTTTATGTATATGTATGTGTGTGTAAGAATAGTATATGAAGGTGTAAATACAATTATAATGTGTAGTGTCCATGTGGATTGCTCAGCTCTGCAGCGACTAACGTCCGAAGAATAGTGCAACAAATAAATCAATACATAAAATATGAAGACTACACGAAGAGCTCTGATGTAAACGCGTTATGGATCCTAACGCTCCATCAATTCGATATCCGAAAAAATGTTTTTTTTGCAGTGAAACTGAAATTCGCAAAATTGGTTTTGGTTATGAAATACTCAACTACCAATATTCATGTATTCGCTCTATATTCTATGTTGTTTATAATTAAAGCAATTTATTTACCTCGGAGGTTTAATTTAGTAATGTATAATTAAACATATAATATGTATATAAAGTATACAAGAGAAATTATGTTCGAGTGTTTTAAAACTGTTTTTATTCGCGTACTAAGATTCGTATTTTATATATTCTGTGAAAAATTCCTCGGACAAAGCATTATGGTAATGGGCGTCATCCGTCCCTTTCATTCTGCGAATAATGGAAAGAGACACAGGGACTGGACAGTACAATGGCTTTACATTATTCAACGTCATTTTAAAGTGTCTAACACACTTTATAGTTTATATTCTTGTCAGTGGCGTCCGATGAATACCTACACATGGAAAAGAGTACAAAATTATTCAAGCGTTATACATATAAATTATTCTTCAGTTGTGATACACCTTTTTGCAAATAATCGTTCAAATCTCAACGGCAGAATTTCGCAGCATTTTTGGCAACGTAATCCCTTTGAGCCGTTTCTCATGTTTTCCATTCAATTACTAAATGCTAAAATAGTCAAGTCGGTGGTGCAGTGGTCAACATCAGTTTTGACTCTTGAGATTAAAAAAAAAGTGTGTTTTCATCAATTGTTGGATGTCTGTTTGAAGATATTCATGTTTTTTAATCTCAATTTTTTTAATCTTAAAGAAAAACGGGACGTTTTGAGAGTGATCCATTAGCGCAGATATAGCATAAATATCTGATTATTTTCTATTTTCATTATATAACAGATTTATTAACGAATGAATTTTAATGAAAAGCATTCAAACAACGATATACGGCACAGTTTAATTAACTGTTGAGTATACAACATAAATATACGTAAATTTTGCTGAAATCAGTAGTTCGAACTTCTGCCACTTGACAAAGCTATGACGTGTTCAAATATGTACTGCTGGAACATCGCTGTAAAAAATGTTCAGTGAAGTGTTGTTCGGATGACCATTGTCCTTAGATTGTAACACAATTGTACGACAACTATGTGGTTTATGGCTTTTTAAGTATAATATATAAGCTAAACATTTTTTTTGTCTACGTATCCATTAATCTGGTATTAACCTTTAAACGCCCAGCGGTCCCGTACGGGACCGGTGATTATGGTGCATTTCGCTATCGAGTTACACTGATTTATGAAAATAGTATTCAAAATATGAATATTAGCTTATATAAATAATGTCTTTGAGATACCGTTCAATAATTTTATTTTCGGTTCCAAAAAATATTTTTATCGTGATGAATAATATAAACATCTGTGTTACAATATTGGCTCTTGGTATGTGCGTTGTTATTTTAGGTGAACCATAATAAATCAGCTTAATCTACACTATTCACTACATTTTGATGGGGAAACAGATTTTTTTGATACAATACATAGAATATTTTTTCTTTGAGGCAGTGGCTCCCAATCTGAGTGCGCGAACCCCTCAGAGAAGTTTTTATTCTTTAACTTTAAAGCGTAATTATATAAAATGTGAAAAATTATGTATAAAGCTTTAGTAAATTATAAGCAATCTTTTATTTCGATAATGTTTCTTATTATACCCAAATATAATGAATAGATTTAGAGATATAATGATTTTTAGAACAACTGCGGGTCGCGCGAATATTTCACAAAAAAATGCTTGGACGGTTAAAGGTTAAAGATCGCAATATAGTCATAACCGGAATTCCGGTTCTTCAAAGTACCGAAACATCGGCTAAGAAAAACAAAACATGATTGAATTTGGCATTGCACTATATAATGCATTTTAATTAATTTTGACGTTTTCAAAACAGATTTAATTTGAGAGGACTTATATAGGAAGTATTTTTTGAAGTATTATTCAACTATCACAAAGCCAATTGCCATTGCTTAATCCTCTACGGGGGCTGTTTTGTTTCCGTAATAGACCATTTCCGTGTCATATGTAAACTTATTGATATAGCCGCCTTTTTAGGTTCATTTACAATTTTTAGTTTTATTGCGAGCAAGAAACAAGCTATGTAGTTAAAACAGGAGAAAAGATGTATTGCGTACCTTTTATACACAACTTAATATAGATAAGCAAATGTTCGTTTAAGCATAGTTCTGACGATGGCGTGAGCCGAAATAGCTATCAATTATGTTTAAAAATATAATTTTGAAGAACTAAAATACATTGCTATTTTTTTCACCGTGTAATTTTTTGAAGATCTGAAAATTAGTTTTTTGGTAATACTATTCAATTCAAATTCCGAACTATTTTTCTAATGTCGGTATTAATAATGTAATATCTAAAAATATAATTTACAAAATACGTTTCTAATTATATCGGTTTTACTTTGTAACATAAATTTTGATATTTGCAATACCGGCGTTTTACATAAAATACTGAAATATTGACATCTTTGTCCGGTTTCGCAAGCTCTAGTTGATGTAACCAACAAAACCTATCCCTGATATTTAAGAGGATCGGAGAATAAATTGAAGAAGATACGCTTATGAAATTTTCCATTAATACGCATAAACGATACAGGCAAGTAACGACATTAGCTGTCACCCACTTCAAAAAGTGATATATGAAATATTGCAACCTGTCAAATGACTTCACGGTGTCTGATGGTTAGATTGAGCGTCTCTAACCCCCACCCTCCTCGCCGCATCTCCATTTTCCTTCCCTCCCATTTTCCGAGGCCGTAATAAAGAGGCGTTTTGTTGTTTTGTTTTTCCTCCGAAATATCGCCAACGCTATCTCCGAGACAGAGTCATCCATCATTTTTTAATATTTCCATGAGAAACTCGGCGGATGCCGTGCAATACAGGGCGGAGCGATGTACATAACAATACTGTCCGTAGAAGAAAAAAAACTTGTATAGAATAATGTTCACCCCGCCTTGGAATAACACGGTGGTTATAGGGAAGCTTCATTAAAATTTTGACATTGTAAGGGTTTGAAGGACACAGAAGTGTATTTTTATTTTTCAAAAATTTTGCATTACATTTAATTCAATTTTAATAAAATCTTGATGAATTTGACTTCTTCTTGTCCGTTGAATCAATTCAGAAAAAAGATATCACTCTCATGCCCAAAGTTCAGATATTAAATTGACTTATGTGGATTAGTTATTTCAGTTTTTAAGAGCTTCTGCCTCTAAGCCATTTTGTTAAATTTAGATAGTGTAACAAAGGATAAATTTATTTGTCTTAATATTCAAAGAGGGAGGGGGTAGTTCTCACTTCGGAACCTCCAAAATGACGTCCCTGTTTCTATTACTGTTATAACATTGTGTATTTCAAAATAATTTTTGAAAACCACGACCAGTTATTTAAATATATATGTATTTTAATATAAGGCTTATCACAACTGAATAATTTCATTTATTGTAAGTGACACCACAAACAATAGAGCATTTACACAAAATTATAAATCAAGTATTATAACTGGCCGTCTTGAGTTTCTAGTTAGTCAACTACGCAAACGTCTTTTACTAATACTTTTTAATATTTATTCGTGTAAAAATGAAAAGACATTCTACATTGTTTTGTTCGCTCCACCCTACTATGGGAAAACGACGAATAAGTTATAGGTTCGCTGGATTCAGATCAAATACCATGATGTGAATTTAGTCTGTATCATTTTAAATTTCCTCTCATAACGTCGATTTTTATTTTATTATGTGAACGGAAACTTATAAACATGCCCTACATATTTTCTTCTGAAAAAAATCATGTTCATTATTACAATTATTTAGTTTATGAGTTTTTTTATCTTGCCAAGATTTTTAGAGTTCAATTAATTAATCAATCTAAAACGTACATTTTTAGGTGTTAAATTTCAATTCTTATCATTATATATAAAAAACATAATTTAGTTTTTCTCATTTTAAAATGATAATAGTTGTAATAATAATGACTGGCTGCATACCTATGATAATTGAAATTTTGAGTATAATTCCTGTTTTGGTCATTTTAATTTAAGTACCGCCAACTGCCGTAACTTTGCCTGAAGAAATTTCCAACAGAAAAAATTGCATAATTTTTTACTACATTGAATTACTTTTTTGAGTTTTTTGTCAGTGACTTATCTAGGCAAAGTTAGATTTACAGGGAAAGTTGCAGTAGTTCACAGTACGAAATAAAATTCGCAGATAATCTAAAAAAAATATGTGTAAATTAGACTTACTTATACCTGAAAGAAATCTGATGTGTCGATAAGTATAAGTGGTGTTATATGTCCAAACACTGCTGGTAACAATTATACATTGTATTATATAATCATTATGGTTGAAAAAATGCTATTATAACTTTTATATCATTTTTTCCCCCCTGAAACATCGTATTTTGTAATCTTGTAAAATGATTCATTCATAGTAGTTAATACATATATACAAAACCACAGTGTTTTCGTTAAATATAGTTTGATATAATCTAATATTATAATCAAATTACAACGATGCATACTTGCAACTAGTTTGCGCTTGAAAGACAATAAATGTAACCGATTAAACTCACACTAAACATTATTCAAATAATCGAACACTTTATGGTTTAGATATTCGATATTCAAAAATGAAGGTAAAGTAGTTTTTGGGAGTATTTTGTAATTTTTGAGGGTTGAATATTATCCAATAAAAAACATAAATTGATTAAAGTTTGGTTTTATTGTGACTAGACGATTCGATGAAGTTACAAACGATATGCACATTATGAGGTTTTTTATTATTAATTATGTTTTCTTAATTCTACTGATAAGTACAATGTTAAAGTTAATCATCATTAAAACTTATACAATTTCATATGAGTTCAAGTGTTAAAAAAGAAAGAATCTTTACTCACAGAAAATACATTTTTATATATTGATTGTACAGTTATTAAATGAAATTCGTTATATTTATTTTCAATGAGGAATATTTAAGAAAATCATATCAACAGAACACTTTTTTTTTAATTTGACATAATTGATTTATTTCAATCATTTGCAATAACAATTACATTACAAAAGATGAAAGATTTTATTGGGTATTAAAATTTAGGGGATGATTAATTAATTTCTATGTTACTTTTCATTTGAATAAAATAAAATACAAATATACGAACATTTGATTATCTTGCAATGTACTAAAGAATTATTTAGGTAAAAAAATGCTTGTAACATTAAAAAATGATTTAAATGATTGGTGTTTATTTTTTTATGCATCGGAAATCAAAGAATGAACTTTTGTTGACAAATTCGAGTTGAAGTTTAGTCATTGTTAGTTATAAAATATGTGAATTAGCTGTGTCAAGCAGAACAGAACTTTGACACACATTTACTGATTATGCTTTACTTTATTTACATAGGTTTGTTAAAAAATTACTTTTTTTGTTACCAAAATCATCTGACAGTTTGGTCTAGTGGTAAAAGCGAAAATTTGACAAATAAATTGGCAATATTCTATAAAATCCTCTATCTCTGCAAATGAAACTGATTGCTTTTGAGTAAGCATTTCTTTTGACAGCAAAATTTTATGTTATTAAGATGAAAAACTATGTTCAATGTCAAATGTTTACATGTGAAATCGATGTTCTGATTTAAATGAAAAGGTAAAAGAATATAATCACGCGTAAACTTTATAAAAATAATTTGATCAAAGATTTTTCGCAGTTACATTGATGAAATATGTTAATTTTATACAATAATTTTAGCCGTATTCGCTTAACTTTTCATTTTTAATGTGTTAACTGTTATTTTTTGATAGAAGGATATCAGTTGACAATGCTTGCGATGAGTAAAACTGCTTCAGATTATAAAATATATTGTAGTAATAATAATTAAAAATGTGTTTTAATTAATTAAAATATCATGTTTTTATGTTAAGAATTGATAGTTTATACATTAAAAGCGAATTTAGTATTGTTGAATTGAGCAGAAAAACTGATTGTAGCCCTAGATACAAAAGGTTACTTTAATTAGTATTAAATTACAATGGAAACAAATCAATTATTTTCTCAATATTTTTATCGAAAAATGTTTTGTGATATTTTGCATGCCATCAGAAAGCCCAAATAGAATGTTCGGTGATATGATTTAGTACTCATTTTAAGGAGTTAATTAAAATATAAAAATATGGGATTGCACAAAATTAATCTAATGGTGAAAACTAAAGATAATACTACAAACGGTTTACAAAATTGTATACTTTGTAAATAAATATTATTTACAGGTTTAATTATTATTCTTTGGGTTTTAAGGTACTTAAACAGTGTCATCATCGTCACACCGAAGTATTGGTAACAACATCAACTCTTTGGAATTGTTACTTATTTTACAAATTATTTTATTAATATTCTATACATTTTCACAATTTCATTATTTTAATCTTTGCTTTATCATACAGTGAACAGTTATAACTAGAATAAAATTATAGCTATTGTATATTGTGCATTCACAATTTCTGACTATAGAAGGGGGTTCTTTTTTAAATTTTACTAAATATTAATTTTGATCTGAAAACTCCAGTTAAAAATTAAATTATTGATTGAATTGGTATTTCCTCGATAAAACTCTGTAATACAACATTATAACACAGTGAAAAAATAACAATGTATTTTAGTTTTACACAATTTATAAAAAATATAGTTGATAGTTATTTCGGTTAAGCCTTCATCAGAATATAGAACCGAAATAGCTATCGACTAAATAAATATATCTTATTATTTTTTTAGAACTAAAATACGTTGATATTTTATCATCATGTTAAAAATTTATCATTGTTTTGTTTAAATAGTCTCAAAATTTATTATATTAGAACCCTCCCATCTCCTAAGTCACTTTTTGTACACTCATGACTATTGTCAAACCGGGAAGTTATATAAGTAATAAGTATTATGAACGATTTTACCAAAAATATTTCAAATACTGATAAAGTTATTTTATTTCAAGTAATATAAATCAACGCTATGTACATTTTTAGTTGGGTAGGATACTTACAATGTAATATTTTTCTTAAAATGTCTAATTTAATATACAAATTTATAATTATTGTTATAATTGCACTCTTCGATTTGGCAGATGTTTTATTTTGGCAATTTGGTAGCGCCGTATTTTTTTAATGATTGTTGTAACTATTGAAGTTGTATTTATTTTATTTCTGTAGCATTCTGTACTGCACAATTTGCCTACTTGCAAAAGACAATATGTTATTCAAATAGTTTTTAAACAATTTACACAGAAAAAATTTTTTTAGAATATAAGCATTTTTCGCATGTTTTTTTGAGGTACCAAAAAGTGTCCTTTTTCATTTGATCGCTATAAACGTATTGAATTTCTATCGATTTTTCTATAAAGACAATTTTAGACCTAAATCGATAGAAATCATTTTTTCGTAAAAATAAAGCAATGTGCTATTTCGATTATTAATAAAAATCAATTTATTTTCGCCAGATTATAAAAAACCGGCAAATGAAATAAAAAACAGATTATTTATGTACATTAATAATTTCCAATATATTGATTCGATAGAGTGTGCTGTTTGTTACTTTGGTCTAATCGTTTAAAAAAAGTTTATTTGGGCTGTAAAAATTATCAATACTGCTTAAATTATAAACTATAATAAATCCAGAATTCCCAAAAAGTTCGGCATTTTTTAAATATTTGTTTTTAGAAAAATTTATGTTAAAATTTGCAATTCAATCAATCACATAGAAACGAGCAATAGGTTTTAAATGATTTAAGTATTTGAATCTATTTTTACGATTGTAAGTGTTTTTTGTGCTTTTATATTTGATCTTTGTTTAGTATTGAATGAATTCATTGGTATGCAAAAAGTATACTTAAATGTAAAGTAGATAGATTTAGTTAAAAATTTAACAATTACGAATTAACGGAACGGAGTTTTCAATGCTTTACGAGAATACATTGCAATAAATTTACTATTTTATATGCCATAGAATTTTTAATGTTAATAAATGTTCTATTAAATAAATAATTTAATAACTTTGGAGCAAGCTTAACAATGAAAAAATAAAATGATTGTTGGTTTATGTTATGCTGTGTGCATATTAAGCCCGGTGAATGATTTTATTTATAATTGTTAAACCGAAAACGATTTGGCACACTCTACTGAGAAAAAAAGCCTAACCCAAATAGCCCGTTACTTCATGAATCATGTCCAGCATTGCGCCTGTCTTCCATAACTGAAAGAGGGCTTCTGTTATTGTGGTCTAGTTCTCCGCTGTCACTCCGCCCTACCGAATCAGTGAGTCCCCGCCCTCCGTGGGCGAGAAGTTCCTCTCAGACAGTCCTATCAGACCCCACACCGACCCCAGCATACTGACATGCCGAGAGTCCAGCTGACCCCGCACGAGACGCAGGACTTGGCGAGGAGTAAACGAACCCTGAGGAATGTTGCTTTGCTTTTAAGCGAAGACTAGCTATGCTGGAAGACATGGCTGCGCAAGGCTCCGCAGGTCCGCGGTGATGATATACGGAATAAGGATTCGGTGGCGTCGTGTAAGGACACGGAGGAGCGCTGGAACTTGATCCAGAGCCCATTCCTCCAGGAAGCATTGACCCTGCTGATCCCATTCCCGCTACTGAAGTCGCTGCATTGAAACAGTTCACTGAACTTTGATGGTGGTTCGTTGGTACAACAGATCCTAATGGGTTTACAGGCCAGGGAAACGATTTGGTACCCAACGGGCTGGGGACCTTTGCCGCCCAGTTGTTGTAAGAGTATGAAGAATAAAGAGAATCCGTGTCTGGGAAGGGCTGCATCAGGCCGTTGAATTGGGATCCAAAGCCATTCTTGAAATCAGCAGCAGCTGCAGCCGCGGCGTTCATTGCGTTTCTCTCGCGTTTTCTCCATTTTGCTCTTCGGTTTTTAAACCAAACCTGTAACAAAAATTAGTTATTTTTTATCTCCATTTTTAATATTATAAGTAAAATTAAATTTAAATCACACAAAGTCTGTGAATTTCCACACCTTTTTCCACTTAAGTCCTGGATTTAGCCTTAAGGCATCTCCAGGTATATTGTTAAACGAGTGCTTCGAAGCCCAGGTCTCGAGTGATAAAAAATCTGGAGATGTATAAAATTTGAAAAATTTCAATAGTTTATTGAAATAACAACAAGCAAACTCAGTCGTTGTCTAAAAATAAAAAGCCTTTTAGTTAAGTCAAGTCTCTGACTACTAACGTCTCAATTGTTGAGACGGCTGATTTTACTGCGTTGATATTTGATATTCGAATATATATGAATTAACAGTGGTCAAAACCGTGTTGTACTCGCTAATTTTTGAGTTAATGCATAGCTTGATTTGTTCCAACAAAATCGATAAGATTGTTTCGCACCAATAATATTCAATAAATTTTTGAATATCCTTTAAAATGCTCAACAGGGAACGAGTTGATGATGAATAAATTTAAAAAAAAAATTACGATCAAGAAAAATATTTACCTTAAAATTCAAGCCCATTACTACACAAGCAGAAAAATTTAAATTCAACAAAATGTATAATATAATATTATATATAACATAATTAAATGATATGTAAGATATTCGAAGATTTCGCTGCAGTCATATCTATGTAGCAATAAACTTTCTTTGAAGGACCCTCACATTAATATCGCCGGAATTAACAAAAAGAAAAACAAAACAAATGCTTTTTTCGTCGGCAAAATATTGCAGCGATTCATCTGAAACGCAGGCTCCGGGCTTCCCCGCGCCGCGACGCCCTTCTCTTTTCCTACTAGTAGCGCCAGTGCAGCCAACGACCCGTCTAATTGCGGCGTCGGAATGAAGATAAACGACCCCTGTGATTGGTCCCGACATTCTCATATACTTTGACTTCCCCACTGAAATTCAGAACACCCTCCGTATTCAGTGATTTCTAACAAACGGCATAAGAAATATGATTCATAAGTAATTGATTTGTTTTCAAAAATACTTCGGGACTATTTCTTTGAAAAACTGCGTATTCGATCAAATTAACAGTGTACTGTTCAAATATTTTTTACTTTATTCATTGGTTTTATTTGCATATCATTAAAAAAAGTGTTAGATAGATCTTAAATATTTTATTTGTTAAAAAAATCTCAAAAGAAAACTTTTCAAAGTAATTTATAATTTCTCTATCAGATGAGTCGTTGTTGTTGCATATCAAATTTAACATTAAGTATAAAATATTTTTTTCCACCGTGTTATAATGGAGTTCTACCAAGTGAATGCCAATTCAATAAATACATATATGTTTTCTGGTATGTTTATAAATAAATAAAGTCACGTCAAGGAAATTAAATTTTTTTGAGAAAATTATAAAATAATCATTATACGGTTTCCAAAAAGAAGCACATTGTAAAATTGACGCGGCGATAGATATAAACTCCAATTGAACTGTTGCAACATTGCTTATTGGGAGTAAATAATTTTTTGAAACTATTACGTATTAAAGAATAGAATATAAAAATCTATGATACTTTTTTTTTACCCAAAACTTTTTAATTTAAGATATTGTCTGAAGGTGTTCAATAAAATTCCAAGACAATTCAAGTACATCCATAAAAATTCCTGAAGTCGTCTCAGTGGTGAGTAACAAAACATATGTATGTAAATCTACTAAATTTGAATGACACGAATTCGAGTTGCAATCCAATGCAATATTCACAATATAGGCAACATATTCATCTATGTTCAAGCTATTCTTCGTCAAACTAAGAAAGGATGCAGTATGAGCCATAAAAAAAACATTTATAATTGATTGTCATTATTATTAAATCGATCGCCTTAGGGTGTGTCTGCTTTCTTTATAATAAACTTCTCTTGTATGTAGTCTACGCTAAATGTTTGTTGTGTGTCAGTTCTGTTGTATCCATATGATAGAATGTCGAAGATGCCGAAAGGCGAAACCTGGTCGTTAGTGACTAAGCATGTGGAATTACACAATGTTTCCATAATTAATATAAAATGAAATGTAATTTTTATTTAGATTGTTAACTCAGTTGGTCTATTTATAATAAAAAAAATAAGAAATATGAATTAAAATTCATTTTAAATTCAAGTACTATTTCGATAAAAAATTAAAGCTTAATTATTTTAGAAAGTTTATCAATCAGAAGCTACAAAAAAGGTTGACAATATCACCTCATAATAATACCCTCGCAAGTGTCTGAAACAATAGACCTCTCCGTCCCTCGCATGATCTTCTGATAGTTTTCTCTCCCTCCCCCTTCTAGTCTCAAAGTGCCTTCGTAAAGACGATAGAGAAGACCGAGTACAGTGAAGTTAGTCAAGCTGATACAAAACAAATCTATCTGTTGTCGAAGCAGGCTATCATGCTCAATAAGTCTCCGCAATATATTTTCATGCCCTCACTTCGAAACCCCTGCCAATCAAGATGATTTTCAACGGTTGTATATAATGGTAATAATTTGTTTGTATATAATAGATAATTAAGTGACTTTTGGCATATTACTGAAATTTATACTGTACAATTATTAAGCGTTTTTTGAAATTTTGTTCGAATACATGATTCTCACTGATGGGTTAACGGCCAATGTTATTGACATCGATTGCGATGCGTTTGGGTTTGTATTCCAGAACGGATTATATCATTACCGATTACCGATTATTGATATTAATTAAATTTACAATATACATATTGGGTGGTCGATGGAATGACCTAATCGCATTTTAATGGTTGTTGATTATAATATATTCTAAAATCTTTGCAATAAAAAATTATTAACTGTATGTATTGTTTATAAAATTATCTTATACAAATTGAATATCATTATAATCAAATTAACAGTTATTAAAATTATTTTACATATATATTTGGATTCTAGCTTTAGTATGAGTGTTTTTCCTGTATGATTTCTCTTGAATATAACCGATAACTGTTTATTGTAAGTCAGTTCTATCGTATTCGTGTGATCGAAAAGCAAAAACCGGGTCGTAAGTTACAAAATATGTGGAAACGTAAACATCAATTAAAATTTTATATTAATATCAGTTTGAAGGTATGTGTTTATCTCTAAACAGCTAGTTCTGAATACAAAGCATAATGAGAACAATTAGCTAACCAGTAATTCTACTCTAGCCTTATAATTATATCCCCAATCTTTCTGGATGAATATTTACTGTGAATAAGGTTTATTTTAATGGATTAAAATTCATTAGGAGTTCATGTATTTAATGTTGGGAGCAGACATTGTAAGAAAAAGAATGTTTCATATAATGTAAATGTTTCAGTAAGAGAAAATATCATATTTTAAATTAATATGTGTAGTGCAAACTAACTGTAATAAACCTAGATAAACTCACAAGAGAAATGCTTAAAATCAAAGTGCCGCATTTTAGACTTTATTAGCACAATATGAAATTTGGGTGTTAAAAAAAAACAGAAGAGAAGATGTATTGTGTACCTTTTCTACACAGTCATATATGAAGATAGGTAAATGTACGATTACACATAATTCTGATGAAGAGTAAGCCGGAATAGCTATCATTTTTATATCTAATACATTTTGGAGAACTAAAATACATTTTTTATTATTATTATTTCCATCGTGTTATAATGGCGTTCTAACAAGTAAATGCCAATTCAATCAATGAAGTAATTGTGTTGATCTTACCTTGCTTGCACACTGTTCAATACTTAAGACGCTATACATTTAAATATATATAAAGTATCAATGATTCATTCGTAACCTATCTTAAGAGAGTAATAAACTATCTAAAAATATTCATCTCTTATAATCAAATCAAATACATTATCGGTAAAACACAGATGTTTTGATATTAGAATTAAGTTTAGTGTTTTCGTATGGTAGCCTCGTACGACATCACGCAGAATTCATGAATACGATAAGAGGGTTATATTTACACAGAATTACCATTATTTTCCAATAACTGTACAGTTTATGCCGGGAAACATTTGCACACAGCGGGTTGTAGCGGAATTATAATGTGGTCAATACATCATGGTGGTAACCCCAGAATGTAACGTATCAAAAAATGCATATCATACATACTATGTTGCAGTTATTTTACGAATACTTTTATAAGATAAAATGAGACCGTTGTCAAGGTAAGACAAAAAATATATTGAATTAAATTATTAAAAAAATTTTGATATAAGATTCTTTTGTAATATGTAATTCACTTCGTAGTTTGATTTTATATTATTTATTTCCTTTTAAGATGTTAACTGTCACATCTTGATGGAAAGGCATGATATTTTAAATAATAAAAACACTTTTTTTGTACTTATTTCCACTATATATTTTTTTATCAGGACCGATACCGACCATGAGAGCATTATCAACTGATAGTTGCAACAGTTGACAATGCTCTCGACGAGCGAAACCGGTCCTGATCAAAAAACATATTGTGGAAATAAGTACTATAAAATACATTTTTATTATTTAAAATGTGATTTTATATTGTGAGATCGAAACAAACTGTTGTTAAAAACCATCAACCATATAATGATATAATATAGATAATATAAGATGAATCGATGAGATGGGAAGATATGGTCAGACTGACCATATCTTCCCATCTCATCGATTCATCTTTAATCGACTTCTCATGTATTAATTTATTCTGTTCCATTAAGTAGTGAGTGTGGGTTATTTTCGTCATTAAAAATTTCCCACTCCTTACATCCTTATTGATTGTTCAGGGCTCCTAATGGATTATTGATTTACCATAATTGTAATTGTAATTCTTAATAAGTGATTGTGAACATTTAATTTTTATACTAATTTACTTTATTTGTATCAATATTGTATGATTTTATGTAAATTGTTTCCTAGTTCTTGAACCCATGGTTTTGTACACCTGCTACCTTTAACTCAAATTAATTTTTTGTTTTGTATAAATAGACTTGTTTGTAAATTGTATTTTATCAGTTGATAATGCTCGCGATGAGCGAAACCGGTCCTGATCAAAAAATATATTGTGGAAATAAGTACTAAAAAAATGTGTTTTTATTATTTATTTATTGATGTTTTAAAATTTTATATCGACATTTTGCGTTTTATAATACTAAAAAAATTAGGCTCTTATAACATAGATCTCTTAAAACTTTTAATACCATTTGAAACGAGAGAGTCAAGGGTAGTAAATAGATATTTTATCTTAGAGATCCATACATGAAACAGTGATATCAAAAAAAGTGATGAATCCTTTTTTTATTTGGAAAATATTCTAGCAAAGCAGACCAAACAAAAAAATGCGTGACATTACTTTTAGCTTATTGTTATAATTGACTTTTTTTCTAAAATTTGTATTTTTGTGTTGCTTAACTCAAATATTATAATTTAATAGTATTTATTGTTCATACCATAAGATAAACAACTATTAGAAAATTATTGAAAGATGTGAATTATTTTTCAAACATTTTATGAAAATTCTTTACATTAAGAGTACATCAACCCGAGAAGAATGCCTATGGGTTTTGAAATTGGAACACTAGTTTAAGTATTGATCTAGACAATTAATAATGAAGGAATTACCAAAGTTTATGTATAACAGAAGATGGATTTTACTAGACTTTTGTATGTAATAAACGAACTAAATATGTTCGTATAATGTTAATGTATTTTAATTATTCCAAATATATATATAACAATCTTATTCAAAATATAATATTTAAAGACAAGCAATTTAACGCCAGGACTTCTATTGCGGCTAGAAAATGGAATTAAATAATACGCATTTTTGCTATAAATTTGATATAATTTAACTAAATATATTATTGTATGCATTTATTACTTGCTATTTGCCATTAACATGGGAACATACTTTGATATTGACTTGAGGGTTGCACCCCAATAGTTGCAAAAGATAAATGTCTTCATAATGACATTGGGTAGTTTTGATTCAGAATTGCAACAAGTAATCTCTTCATTATCTATGATCCATAAAATTATCATTAGGCCATAACAATACTAATATATCTATCTGTATTGTATTAGAACACTTACAGGAGTGTAGTTAATTCACTTTCAAAATCTTTTTGAACTCACGTTCACACCCTCGTAAATTTTACACTTATTTCATTTCACAATTTGTCTAATAATAAGAACTGGTTTCCTTTATCGCGAAAATTTTAAACTGTTTAATGCTACCAATTAAACAAATTTGCAATAACGAAATAGTGATATTAATTTTAAAGTTGATTAACAAAGCTGTGTGGACATAATGATGGTCTTATCTAACAACTACAGTTCAAAATTTTATATTTGTACATACGTGTATATTAATTTAAAATACCAGAAATTTTAGCCAACGAATGCTATGGTAAAATACTGAATTATTAGCATCAAATTCATACCAATTCAGAGAGATTGAAAGTGTGTTAAAAATATCCTTTTATTGGTGTTAATATATATTTATTTAACCCTCTGATGTCACAGTTTCAATTGCTGAGACGTTTGATTAGTGTAGTGTGTTACTAGTTGATGCTCAAGTAAATAATAAATTTGAAATAATTGCGTATCATCAAAATTTTTTGTTGAAATATACTCTGATGTTTCCTGATAATCAACAGTATAGTTGAATTTTTTTTTTATTATTCGGTATTAGAAAATCTTACTATCAGAGAAAATACTTTGCACTCGACAAAAGATGGCAGTTTAATTAATGTTGGTACTTCGATGAAAAATTAAAAATGTTACCGTCAGATGAAAAGAGTTAAATTATAATGTTATTAATAAGATTCAAGAATTTAAGCCATTATTTTTTAAAAATGAATAAAATGACTTCATTAATCGAAATACTGTTTTTAAAATAACTTTAATTATTGTTTGATACTCATTTATGCACTGATAATTGATAATTTACAAATTAAAACTAAGAAATAATTCAGTCAAAATAATTGAAAGAAAGAAACATTTTGCTAACAAGTATAACATATCAGAAATTTGATTATAGTATTTATTTCTTATTTGGGAGTCAAACGTTGAATACTTCGATTTAGATTACAATAACACACACCAGCACGTGATAGCGATACGGATTAAGTAGTACACTGGGGTGCATATAATTGCATTAGATGCAATTGCAATGTTCACACGTCGTTGCAATCGTTTCGACCGGTCATTTATCTTGCAAATTGCATGTTGCGAATCGCGTCAAGATTGGGAAATTTATTCGATATTTATGCACCAACAATCGAAAAGCATTATCAGACATTACTAACAATAAAATCTTTTATTAGATCAATTGTTGATGAAGCTGAACGTCGTAGAATGTTTCAAGTGATTTTAATAACTGTGATAAACCTTCTTGTTATTATCATAATATTATTTAGGATTTTAGCTTCTTTTATCAATTTATAATTTAACAACTTATTATAAAGAATTCTCATATAAAGACTCATATATTTTCAGTAGAAACAAGTAAAAAGTAATCTAGCATTTTAAAAATTAATCATTTAATAATTTAATTTAGGTTTAAAAAGTATGTAAAACAACAACTTCTTACTGTTGAGAAATGTTATATTGAGTCAACAGAACTGTCCAATTTATTTTTTTTGAGAAAAAACAAAAAAAAAATAATATACAATTATGAAAGTTAAAATTTGTATACAAATAATCATCAAACAAAATTTTTTCATTAAAATTTATTTTCTTCTTACTGTTTAGCAAATAAAATCAAAACTATGTATCGATCCTCTTTGTTGAAAGATGCTGAGGTGTGACTGAATAACAATCAATTCTTGTAAAAAAACTTATTTTGTGATTCTTCCATTAAGAGGCCATATGCCCCTCAGGGGGATCGAACACAAATTAAAGCACGGAAAAAAATATTTCTATGAAGAAAAATATTTTTAATTTTTTAACCATAGCTTTATGATAATTGGTAATCACATAACCTGAATTATTATTGAAAAATGACTTTAATATTCAAAAACTTTGTATACAAAGTTTTATTATATACCCCTGTTTTATAATAGTAAGTAGCTATGGCACGTGATATAAAAACACCGTTTAGTCACGGCAGTTACTGGATCACAGATTACATTGGGGCAGTGATTGGGTGCGTACGTCTGTCCGAATCTAATGACAATTTTATTACATTACCGTAAAAGTAGTAACGTTCCAATTACTTGCTTCAATTTTTATTCGCGTCGAAGTTTTCTCACGATTTTTAGTTTAACAAATTTTAAAATGACATTTTAATTTAATATTTATTGTTCTGTTCATAATACTGCTAGTCGCCTTTGATCCTTAGACCTAAATAAACGCTCATTTTTAGGATAATAAATTGTATTTTTTTCAAAATTTATGCTCTTAGAAAATTAGCTAGAAAACATAGATCAAAACATTATATGATACACGGCAGTTAGACAGTAACGCTCACATCGCACACAACACTATTTTTTGTTCAGTTTTCGGACAAATCGGAATATAGCTTATGAGTTCTGATTTGTCAATGATCTGAATTGAAAATATTCTCAATATGAACAGCATATCAAGGTAAATATTATCTTCGTTTATGCTCTCCAATAAGAATTTATAATGTCATATAATATTTAAAGAGACAATTAATAATTACTACCATTATAAACACAAAAGCTTTTAAATTAGCATAATATTGATCAATGTTAAAATCATTATCAAATTGAATTATTTGACAGAAAAAGTGTATTATTTATTATTCATTCGATTTATCTATTTTTACTTATTTATGCGGTAGAGTTGAACTGTCACGTATATTATCTGCTTTAATTTTGAAAATCTTACACTTGAATTGTTACAACTTTGTAGGATTCCACATATTTTGTCACTAATGACATAAGTTTCACCTTTCGGCATCTTCAGGCATTCTATCACACGGATGCAACAGAACTGACGTAAAATAAACAGTTAGCGTCGTCTACATAGCAAAGTTATTAATTACAGGAAAACGAATTTAATAATAATTTACACAATTGCCTGTTATAATTTTCATTAACGAGTCATTCTTGAAAGGGTTTTCAACAAATATCAATCAACTTACTTACAATTTTACTGGTAAAATACAAATGGTTTTTTTTTTTTATGTTTTTGAAAACTGTAATTATACGTGATAATGACAGTATTTTACGAAAGTAAACTGTGTGCTATCTAAAAATTCGAGGCAATAAAATGTACAACGGCGGCATACTCCGACGTTATATCATTTTCCGGGTCACAGTTTTATTTGCGCAAACAAATATCCGAGAGTAATATACTCGCCTGATACTTTTCATTGTGCTTCGGCTCTCAGCAGGGAGCTTTTTAATAACCACACATCACCCTCGTCCACTGCTGTCCTCCTATTCACTATTATTGTCTCTCCGTTTCAAATAAATCCATGTAATGGCTTAACGATTGAGGTTATGTTATGACTTTAAACAAAAATATATACACAATTTTTATTGCAAGTATGTTTCAACCATATCTGCTCTATATATATAGAGAATATGGATTTTAACCCTTTGAGGAATATGGGCATACGTGTATATCCGACAGCTGTGTCATGTACTATCTTTTTCAGAAATTTATACTTAATATATCAATTAATATATTATATTATCTTTCTCAAATAGAAAAAAAAAGATTTTGCATTAAGGTTAATATTTTGATATAAAGCACTGAAGGTGCTTGAAGGAGTTTCAATATCAAATTCGGATTGTTACGATTCAACATGTTTTGTCACTAACTACCCAGTTCTTTCTTGTATTTCGACATCTTCAGGCATTTTTACTACCATTTTCGCAATATAATATTATAATTTGAAACAGTTTCGTTCAATTTGAGCATTATCAATCAATGAATTGATATTATTGAACTGATGATAGATCAGTTAATAATGCTTGTGATGAGCGAAACCGATCCTGATCATAGAGTATATCGTGGAAATAGTATTGAAGCGATGACTTTAATTATACAATGGAAAATATTCCACAGTGAAAAAATAGCAATGTATTTTAGTTCTACAAAATTCATAAGATACCACACATCTTATAATTTTTTTAGAACTAAAATACATTGCAAATTTTTCACTGTGTTGTAATGGAGTCTACCAAGTAAATGCCAATTTAATCAATATAAAGAAAATATTCCGTTGGAAAGAACCTTAATCGTTCTTTATTAACATTTATTTCTAAAAGAGCTTTTATAGATAAATATCTATGAAGATCGATATATACAAAAAGCGAACGTATAAAATGTGCATACATATTGTTCTTGCCCTATTACATAATTTGTGTAGCTAATTGTAGACGTGCCGACCTACGAACGCATAGCATGAGTTTACTTGTTAGAAAAAAGATAAATATTTGTTATTATGTTCTACATCACACGACATTCATAACAAAACAATAATAATTGTAATCGTGCCATCTGTAACGTTCGTTTATTTTATTCTAAACGGGTCACTTCTGATTGTTAACCTATTAATATCGGGTGACACAATAGCAGTTTATAAATACTTTACACGTTTTATAACGTTACACCCGAATTCGTACACAAAACGCAGTTGTATAAATGGATTCCTCGTCAATTTTTAATAGGTCAATTGTTTATCAATATTAATAAAAAATATTTAATTTTGATCATATTTACCAATTTAAATCATTGTTTTGTTTACATCACGAAGTCTTTATCTGCATTCATTAAAAAAATTGTAATATTTAAAAATATTAAATTGAACAATATGTTTAATTACTATTTCAGATTTGAACTTCGTTCTTTAGGCATTCCGTCTTACGGCTGTAATAGAACAGCCAAGACAAGAAAAACGAAATTCTGTCATGAGTTACAACAGATTAAATTATAGTAAAAAGTTTCAACAAATTCAAATTTTATATTGAAATTTCATCAAGCACATTCAGACTATATCGTAAAATATTACAGAATCACATTATCGTCAGAACTGTGTTATTTCTGGTGATGGTGTATTGCATAAATATTATAATTATAAACAACTCTAAGTAACTTTAATATTATAATTGAGGTCTTCCCTGTGTGTGTAAATTCAATTAATAAATAACTAATTTAGTTTTAATTTTTTTCCTTATAGTCTTGAATATATGTTAATGTATAACAAAATATTATAATACGTAGAATCGCATGATAGCTCATTAGGAATGTATTTAAAAAACAATAGATGTTGAGCGTTGTAAAAACAATCCAATTGGTATAAATTTGTATACATCTTTTTTTAACTAGTAATTTTTTTTGACTAACTGGTGTTGTCGTACAGGTATAATAGACAACGTTTTCAACGGGTTAATGTAATAATTATTTTATCGCGTCACTGAATCAAAAGTGTCGCAGTGCGTACGTCGACGACAGATCGGTTATCGTCGAGGGAACACATGTAAAATAAAATAACACGCTGCTTATCGCTAAGTACACATGTAATAATTATTATCCGTGTATTGTCGGTGCAGTCACCCAACAAAGTACTATTTTCCTTCCCAGTACCGTGTTTACACAATATATCATCGGGTAAATCTTCAAAGAAAACGACAGCATAGAGCGGACCTTGTTAGATGCCACACGAAAAGATTATTTCCGTTGACACCGCCATCAGTTTTTTCAATAGAAACTCTTGTCATTTCCTTAAGTCAAATTAATGATTTAAATAAATTTGGCGTTTTGGCAAAATATTGAAACTCTCGTGAATGGAAATTGTTCATGTAAAACTGTCTCATCAAAAAACTTCTATTATAATATGGCGTTTCAATGAATGTATCTTAACAGAAGTTTTTTTTTTATGAAAATTGTTTGTAACTTTATTGCCCAACCTCTTTTTCACGACATGAATAGGAATAGATGGGATTGAACTACAACAGAGCACAAAAGACTTGGAAATTCATAGACGTTAAAATACTTTCAAACAGAATAGATTGAAAATGTATGGACATATAATATGACTTCAATTGTTGAATATTATTATTGACTCAAACGTCTGTATTTTTTCTCTAAGTTTTATATGAAAAAATTTGATTTATATTAGAAAATCGGGGTTTCATTTAATTGGTGCTATAGTGAGTACCAACATTTAATTTTTATTGGAAATTTCATATGGCTTGTATAATTGGACTATATTTATAATAATGATCAAAAGATTTGCTAAATTATTTATTACTTTAAATTTAAAAAAAATCAAACTACTGCTTAGTAAGGTGTAGAAAATACAATGATTTAAATATAATAAATGAAGACGAAAACGAGATACGAAATTTGATAAAAAGTTTTTGAAATGAAAAAATCCATAAATATATTTTTACTGAAGTCGGTTAATAAATTTTATATAAATGTTTTAATTAATAAAAACACATTTTTCTCTAATTTGGTTTTCTATACATGAGAATTATTAACTCAAAATTTTGTGTATACAGCCTTGTTATTAATTTGTACTCTACTTGTTGATAATGCTTGCGATGAGCGCAACCAGTCTTGAAGATAAAAACGTTTTATTGTAGTACTATTACTAAAAATACAAAATATAATGCCTTTCCACAAAGAAGTGACGATAAAACACATGGCCAAGGAGTTTTTGGTGGAAGAATTTTACAATATAAAACAATTATCTACCACTGAAATGCAATCAGGTAATTAGAAACATAAATATATCTACTAATTTTAACTTGGTGGGTTACGGTGGAACTAAAAATCATTTTATATTGAAGTTCTATCGAGCAAACTTAGACGACATCATAAATTAAAAAAACATTTCATTATACTTTGTCAAAACAATATTAAATATTCGTCATTTATTAGCATGTAACATATATTGTGTATAAACAATACACAAATTATATGCACGAAGATAGATATATACATATGTTAATATAGTATAACATGTCCCTTATCACAATACTATTCAAATACTAGATGTTATGTCAACACAAATCTGTTGATTATTAATTGTTTACTATGTTTGAGGCAAATAGCAGAATACTGCGGAAAAATAATAAATTATGAATGTTTTATCTCACATCGTAATTATTGTATACGACAAAAAAATTTGATATCATTACAGTTTCTGGCAATATGTTTGTAATATCTTAACAAATTATAAGTGTTCATTCTTATTTGTTTTCAAAACATTTGTGTTATATCGTCAAATGTATATGTAAGACTCAATATCTTAAATGAATTTGTTCCTGAAAAGAACGTGTGGAGAGAACGAAAATATTATTACTGTACATTTTCTAGTACTAACTTCGAAAGTATTTTATTTTAATTAAAGGTACTAACTTCACCAACTTCAACAAAATAGATATACAGGAAACGAGTAAATATTCTACCAATCTTAGACGAAAAAATAACCTGTATACTATACGTTAAATAAAATAATACATTTTTGAAATGATATGACATCTGATATTTCACTATATTTAATCGTTTTCAAAACATTAGATATTTTTATTATATTTATATTGTAACTAGTGAGTAGCTCGCATGCGAAAGTGAACGCTAGTAATTTCGTTTTTTTTTTGTAAAGATTTTCTTCTAAAATTTAATTTGGCTAAAGAAAAATTGATGGTTTGCAAAATGTCATTAGGAATTCATAACCTCAATGTGTAGAAGTTTCATTAAGTGTAACAGTAATCGAATTAAGTGAGAACTTTTTAAAAAAGAGTTCATTCAGTGAAAAGTTTATTCCAAAATCGATTATAGTTTATTAACAATGGACAGTATGTAAAATTTCATTCGCATAGTATTACATGGTTGACAGTTTCGTAAGAGGTTTTTTGTTTGTTGAAACACTTTTCGGATGTGTTGTTATGTGGTATATTGAAAACATTACACGATATATTATATAAGCAGTTTTATAAGTTCAATGAATATAATTGTATTCATGATTTGTATCTAAATGCGATTCGTTTGACCTACAATATCAGAGTTGAGGTTTCAAACAATGTTTATGGCACATAAAGCAATAAAACTGATAACGTTTACTGCTCATCAAACAGTGTTAGTAAATATAACACGGAAAATGATAATAATTATAATTGTCTATCAGTGTTTGGCATATTATTTTCCTATTGTTTGGATTCCCAGCATTTGACAATTTACTTTTACGACACCTGCGATAGTGGTTAGGAATTCTGCTTTGTTGGCAACAGTGAGGCTTAGTGCCATCATCAGCTATTGTCAATAAATAAAACCTTTAAACGGCTGAGCATTTTTGAAAAATAATTTATAATTGAACTTTAAATCACGATATATTGATAAAACTCATGACCAGGTATATATTGACCAACAATACAGTCGTATAAACCGAATGAAAATATTATTTGTTATTTTTGTCAAGTTTTTCCCTTCCGCAACAATCCGGAAAATTGTTTATTGAGATATTCTGCAAAATTGTCTAACTGAAAAAGTAATCGGAGTTGTCAAAAACGAACGAATCCGACACCGACTCCATATTCCTGCTCATGATTTTCCCGATTTTATCTCGACAGTTAATTGATTGAATAAATTTATATACGAATTGAAAATAACTTATATAATATAAAAACCCCGATTTTTTTATATAATCATGTTAATTAACAATAAAAGCATACCTTTTTAAACAGCTCAGTTAGTATGAGTAAGTCTCTGTGTTTAATAATAACAACATTTTTTTAATACTATTTCCACAACATATTTCATAATCAAGACCTGTTTAGCTCACTGATAGCATTGATACATCATAAAATATATTTTGGGAATAGTGCTAAAAAATGTGTTTTTATTATTTAAAATATCACAATTTTCCACCAAGAACTGACCGTTAAAACATTAGAAGTAAGTTTATCTATAATCTTCTAAAACGCGTTTATTTCATAACGTGTGAATTTTCATCAAATATTAGCTGCTCTCAAATTGTTCTCTATTTCTGGAACAAAATAATTTAAAAACAGTATTTACGTCTTCAAGATTTTGAATACGCAATAAATACATATGAAATACTGTTTCGCATAGCAAAATATGAAGTTTAACAATTCGCCCAATTTGAAGTGTCATTGTTTATCCAAGTGATGTTATAATAAGCATCGTAGGATTTGTACTTTCGAACAAATTTCCTAGGCGCTTCTAATCCTGACACTTTGATTGGCTTGCATATGTTTATTTGGATGCGCATCAAAGAGAACAAGATGCATATTTAATGCAACTCTAATTAGTTTTAGCGGTGCGATAGTACACGCGGATTAAATGCATTGAATTGTGCATGCTCAATCTGGTACTATTTTTGAAAATAATGGAACAAAAGATTATCAATGTCAGACGCAAAAAAAAACAGAAGACTAAACAGAAGACGGTTTTGTCCTTTATTTTTGGAAAATGTGGTTGATTTAAGCGTCTAAGATATCTATTATACGGCTTTGAGCACATGACACTTGTTATTTTGAAAAATTAAGAAATAAACGACCATTCATCAATTCAACTCGGGTTGAACAAAACAGTTATGATTTGTTGATTGAATTAGCATTTACTTAGTATAACTCAATTATAACAAGATAATTCTGATGAGGGCGTAAGCCGAAATAGCTATCAACTATATATCCTATAAATTTTGTAGAACTGTTGCTATTTTTTCACAGTATCAACATTTATGATTTTTACATTATAGCTTCGTCGATATAGTACTAAAATTTTCCTTTCGTCATTTAAGTATAATACCTTTCCATCAATAAATGACGGTTAGCCCCTTAAAAGTGATTTGATTAAAATATCAAAGTATGTATGTATAAAAAATATGTACAGTCAATACTTATTATATGCGGTAGATGTGTCCTACAATATATCGAAAAAAAAGATTATACTTCCATAGAAAAAGCAGGGATATGTTTCATGAATTTAAAAATCAGCATTACCTTGAAATAGCCAGCTAAAATACACCCAGGATAAAATAAAAAAAAGTGGAAAATAACACGAACACATTTTTAAGCTCTCTTTAAGACTTCGATGCACGTTCAGTATTTGAATGATACTGAAATTCCTTCTAATTTGTCGTTATTTTCTGATTTTTTTGTCATGTTATATTAAAAAAAAATCACTCTGAAATCGCAAAAAAAGAGAATTGTCTGTAAATGATTTGCAATAGCTATTTAGACTTTTACATCGTTAGAATTATGATAAGAATTTAATTTAGCTAAGTTTTACAAACCAATTAATGATAGACGGAAAATAGAATATTAATACGCAATTTTTGCACGAAAACGTTTATGTACGTGTATGTATCAAATGTTAAATGTGTAATTGAGTTTTTTTTAACCTTAAAAAAAAGGAGTTCATTATTTTGTTGTTTATTTGCAATTACTTGTGTTCCTAGTTACATAAAAATGTATTTTTTTTAATAATTTTTATGGCTGCAAAATGGATGAAATGCATCAAAAATACAAAAGTGTTGCCGTTAGTTGGAGCTACTATAAATATTATATTAACATTTTATAATTATAAAATTTTAAGTTCATTATTGAGAAAAGATTTGACGGAGTAGATAAATCATTATATTGTTTTGTCATTGTTTTTTGAGTCACAATTCCAACTATCACGAGCGCGATTTGTTTGATTAAAGTTTATTGCATTCTGCGTGGATCACGTGTGCAGATTCATGGTATGTACGTGCTTAATGATAGGCCGGCATTTCGGCCGGGCAGGTGACGAAACGAAGGCAATGTATATCAATCATCGATGAAGCCCTGCAAAAATGTTTGCTGGAATTAACACGAACAGGTTTTCCCGCACATTTCCCGAACGGGCGATGGAAAAATTCAGCAAAAATATGCACTCTACTAACTGCAGTGTTGCATCTACATCAGTATCGAAAGTTTAGATTTAATGTTTTCGAAATTTAAATACCTAAATTTCATAATCAATGTTGACGAGATTGGTTACTGTCATGTAATTTATATTCAAATTATAATTACTAATAATTTATGAATTTATTTAATATTTATCAATTATGAAATTCTTCTGGGTTACCTTTCGGTTGATTAAAATGGATGTTTTTTTACGATTAACATGTCAATAATGTATTGATTGAATTGACATGTATTTGGTCTGAATTGACATTTGATTGAATTGGCATTGGGCCGGAACTAGTTACGGAAATTACGACGATGGTGTGAGCCGAAATAGCTATCAACTGTATCGTATAAAAAAATTTGTAAAACTAAAATACATTGCTATTTTTTAACCGTATCAATAATGTATTCATAAAATTTAACACTATTCACATAGTGTTTAATTAACAATAAACACAATTATCCTTACTTCGACGAAAGAAACGAACTGTTTAAATAACTCAATAAATATATTCTTTTATGTTGAGAGACATGATAATATTTTTATTGAAGATTATTTTTTTTACTTATTTAAAAAGCATCTCATAATACTTTTGAAGAGACTGTGTGTCAAAAGCTTCCTGTACAAATAATGTTTGCTTTCGTCGCTAGAGGCGTCGCGGTAAGCGCGCTGAAATATTACTGAAACGTTAAAAAAGTACACATATCGCTCATAGATAATAATGAACGTATATTCGGTGCTTTACGTATTTTTTTCCGCCACGCCAGCGCATTTTTTACGGTAGGCTTTTTGATAGCTTTCGAAAAGCGAACCATTTTACGATATCCAAGTTTAAGCGGCCATTTTAATGAAACGAATGTTACGATTTTGCATTTATGGCGTGAGGGGTATGTGTAAGAAGATTGAAAAAAGATACCTATTATAGATCTGTCAATTTCAAATCTGGATCCCTTTACAATCACATCATTGTAATTCAATTTTCCGTGTCACTTTCCATATATGATGCCAAAATGGAATAATGGAAAAAAATGTAATATTTAAAATTAAAATAAAAAGGTATGTTTTTACGATATACACTTAAACATCTACCCATTATCTCTATTTATATAATATTCAAATCCTCGAAACATACTAAAACATCAACCTGTTTACGCAGAACATTGAGTGCACTAGATACAAAGCCACTGGAAAAAAAAACACAGCTTAATTCATTATGACGTATCATTTATAAAAGATCTCTATCATATTATGAAGATAATGCATACGTTTTTAAAATCGGCCTATTTGTTTAATTTCAATTCAAATAAGATCATCACTTATGAGAAAAAATACACATTCTGATAACTTGACTTAAGATCAATTAAAATCTGTATTTATATTCGACGGTTGAAGATTGTCATATTCAAACTTAACTCGTGTGACGTTAAGTTATATTATTTTTGATTTAATTTTAGTATGACAGAAGTAAATTTGTTAAAATTGAATTAATTTCAATGAAATGACATTTATCTTGTTGATAGATTTAATATTGCGTATTTTAGTGTCGAAATTCGGTAGTGAAAATCACAGTGTGCGAACATATCGCGAATGAAAATTGGTCTAGAAATTTTATTAAATTAGAATATATATCTCTACACATCGTGTCTTAACCTATAGATTGCTAACCTCCCAATTCTTTAAACGGTTGGTTATATTGTATTGTATACGTGCAAACTAATTTTTGTGTTAAAATATATTTGATTTATTTATTCCAAAAGTTAATGAAACTCCAAAATCATTGAAGTAGTTATTAAAATAATCCGTTTGAGAATTTTTTAATACGTCAATGCGTTAACTGTAATTTTTTGAAGCATATGCAACTGATGGACAGTCTTACATTGATGGTATTATAGAGATGTGATATTAGTGAGAAAATACACTACATATTCTCAGAATAGTCAAACTGTATCTGAAAGTCATGCGTAACCAGTATTGAGATACACTTTATTGTTGCATAGGACTCGTTTATACATCTACAAGGACATTGTCAAAATATTCCCGTTGATACGTCACATTGTGCAGGGGCGTACCAGTGCCGCCGGCCACCCGTCGGATGCATTAATATGCAGCCGTGCAGTCGCCGCTTAATCCCGAGCAGATTTATAGTCTTAATCACAAGGGGATTAACCTCGCAGCGCGGGTGATGATGCCGAATGGTTCGCTTGAGGTTATAAAGTCGGAAGTGAAACAGAAGTCATTGTTTCGGTGATATTGTTTGCAATCAACTTTTGACGGCCGTTATGATAATATTGGAGCTTTAAATGTAAAATTTGAATATGGGATAGTACGTAAATATAGCATCAATAGTTTTATAACACACGATTGAGTCTTGCTGCAATGACTTTTCTCTGATGAAGTGTGTAATAAATATTTTTCCACCAAAAACTTTTTGAGATTTTCAGAATAAATTGGTCGTGTTTTTTTAACAACTCCACAGCCCTGAATATAACTTACAGGCAGTAAACAGTTTGCATCATTTGTATACAAGTGGCATTATCCATAAAATCAACAAACCCGAAGGTTAGAAGTTAAATATGTATCTGACATATTATTAATAGCTAATGATGTGATTATAGTGAAATAAAAATTTGGAAACTAAATTAACCAATTTTAATTCTTTAATTAGCTCTATATCTATACTGTAATCAGCTATTTCAACAATGGGTTAAAACTGTTATTTATAATGAGACAGCAGTTAATATCTCAATGCATGATATCAATACAGTTGTGTATTTTTCAACCGAAGATAGAAACTATTCTACAAAATTTTCCATATTGGGTATTCACATGATACTGTTGTTATTTATATTTGAAAATGTTATTTACACAATATGGCTAAACTTTTCTTGAAACATAATATTTAAAAATCTAATTATTTTAATGTTATACGTATGTTTTGTGATATATATGTAATAATCCTGTATCAAAATAAAATCAGAATCTAAAAAAAATGTATTATATTCGTAACCAAAAAGCTGATTAGTTCAGAGGCAAAAAATAGCTTTTTGCTTACATATTGTTATTTAATATTGTTGGCATAATGTGCTTCAGTGTTTAGACAAGCGGTCAGTCGAGTGGTATTTCCTACATTAATAAAACTGGGATTAATTCTATTAAGACATGGCAAAGTGCTTTATAAATTATGTATTATAATGCAATTCCGAAATAGTAAACCATTTGCGTGGGAAGAATTTTGAAATATTTAACTTTTTTTATTACTTTGAAAGTTTTTGCCAGAAAATAATATCCTGATATTCAATGAGAAATAATACTATACAGAGGTCAAAGAAAACGTTTTTAAAGATAGAATATTTTTGTTTATTTATGATATCTATCGGTGAATGTCTTACACACTCTGATCTCAATCTATATAATTGGAACGATAATTAAATTATATTTTTTTCGATACGGTTGATACGGTTTAAGATACCAATATTTTTAAATGTGAAAATGTCTATTTCAAATGTACTTATATAAAATATATGCATGTCAATCATATTAAAAAATAAGACCAAATGAGACCGAAAATTCATGAAATTTTCAAAAAGTTATTGAATTGGCGTCTTTTGTATATTTTTTTGAAAAGCTAGCTCCAAATTCCTAGCAATATAAAAAATACGTCGTTATTTTATAGTCGCGACTTAAATTATTTGTCTATAAACTCTTTTATGTTAATTTTTCAATCTCTATTTTCAACTAATGTGAATAATGTTAAATGAAGATTGATATTATGAGAAGAAAATTATTAGTTTTGTGATATTTTAATATTGAACGTTGTCTACTGTCACCTGTCATAATATTTTATTTAAGATATACCAGAATGCTCAAATCAATTTGAAACCATAAACAACATGACTACCAAAAATATCGCATTCGGTTAAAATTAGTTTGCATTTCATTTATTTATATATGAGTATCAATAATAAAATTATCCGAAATTGGCACTGTATCCAAGAATAATATTGACCGGACGTAAATTTGATTTTCGGCGCCATGCAAATTGTGCTGAAAGTGTTTTATGGTCTTGAGAAAAAATAATTTCATTTTCAGATTTACAAAATCAACAAATATTTTTCTAGACAGTCGGCGCTCGCAATTTTGTTTTGTTAGCTTTCGCCTCAGATAATACTCTGAAAACTGGGAGATTACGCTCGGCATTAACTTTAAGTCCCCCAAACTTTAAAATGTATACAAAAACTAAAAGCAACGAACTCGGAATGTTTTCGAAAAAAGAATCATTTCCAGTATTAAGCGGTACACTCCAAATACACGTGAGTTCATTACACTATGACAGCTAATTAATTTTAGAAGATCTATTTTTATGAGTGATTCAAAATAACATTTCACTTCTGATAAGACTAACCAGTAACTGGCTAAAGCATTAATTGAAAGACAAATAAACTGAATATACATTGACATAACTTTATAATCGAAGAAATACAACTAACATATTTAAATTCTCGAGTCCATAACATATACGCCATCATTTGTACATTCAACTGTTTTTAATTCGAATTTTGATTCCATGGTTTTTTTTTAGTTTTGTCGCATATCGTCAGATGTCGAACTGCATGACAATTATTAAAATAATTGGCCACAAAATGAAAGTCAATATAACATATATGGAGATTTTTTACGCCACGGCTGCATTTAAGATCAAATTATTTTTACCAAGAAATGATAGTATGTTCAGTTACTGAGCGTCCCCTTTTCGAAGACGGTAATTAAAGATAAATCTGTTAAGGTAAAAAAAGTACAAGTAGTAACGTTATATAACTCTGTTAACTTGTTGTAAGGACCGAATGAATGGAAGGGTGATGTAAAGGTTACAGTCATTTACGCATTTAACACACATACCTCAAAATTTGATAACAAAAAACCAATTTATGTGACATTTGCTCGAATTTTAATATTATATACATAGCTTTTGTATTCACGTCTTTGTTATATCATAGATTAAAAAAAAAGTAAAGTCTTAGAAGAGATTTTATAATAATATGGATTAGTAATATCATTTTTTTTTTTAATTATCTATACATTTTTTTAATGTTGGTAGTTCTTTACAACATTGACTGCTAACGTCGCAATTGTTGAGATGGCTGATTGCAATATATAATATAATACGTTGATATTTGACAGCTATTTATAATTATAGTCAGAACTATAGTTATCTCGAATAGTCCTGACGATGGCGTGAGCCGAAATAGCTATAAACTATATCTTATAAAATGTTTGTAGAACTAAATTACATTGCTATTTTTTCACCGTGTTATAATGCAGTTCTACTAAGTAAATGCCAATTCAATCAATAAGTTGATATTTGACTCAAAAAATAAAAACGTGAAAAGTGTCAAAACTTTCGCATAAGAGTCAATTTACAATTTGTCTGTTCGTTGGGCCATTTACTGTGTAGTGAATGTGTTAATGATAATAACATAGATAAAACAGAGTTGGACAAATAACGGATCGTTGTTGAGTAAATCTGAATGGTAGCAGTGTTTGGAAATATGTGAAAAATAAAATCAAGATTTTTCTCTTACCCTAACTCTCGCTTCAGTAAGGTTCGTCCACATGGCGATCTCTTCTCTGGTCGACATGTCGGGATACCGATTTCTGGCAAAGGTGGCTTCCAGTTCTTGCAACTGCTGCGATGTGAAATGCGTCCGCTGTCGCCTTTGTCTTTTGTTTTTCTTGTCGTTCTTCTCGCCATCGGCAAGAGGTTCGTCGTTTCCTAGGCCAGGTGTTGAGGATTCCGTCTTGATCGTCGGTTCTGAATTTAAGCTTCGGCTGCCTGTAAGAAGGAAAAAATATATCGGTTAATTTTACAGATTTTATTGATTAAATTTGAATTTACTCGGTAGAAAGAACGCCATTATAACACGATGAAAAAATAGCGATGTATTTTAGCTCTACAAAAATAAAAATAATAAAATACTTTGCATTTTTTTTCACCGTGCTATAAAGATTTCATTTATTTGACCTCTTTTAAAATCAATGAAATATTTTTATTTAAAAATATCAATCCTTTTATAAAAATCCACTGTGCAATAATAAAGCATTTTGGATTATATTAATACTTTTGCGGTACTATTTTATTGGACGACCAAATGTACAAATGAAAAACTAAATTAGGAATGGTAATTTCGGCATTTTTTTCATTCCCGGGTTTCGAGATTATTCCAATTAAATCGCTAGATACTAAATAAAAGTGACTTGTTGTTATTTTTTTTATTCTTATTCGTTTTACAAGAAGATGTTTAAAAGTATTTAAAATAATAAATAAAAATCAATCATTAAGTATTTTCATTTTTTTGTCGACTTATATTCCAAAATTCACGACACACTAATATGTGTAAAATAAATATAATCCAATTTTAAATATCCTTCATCGGTCACATTATTTTATATTTTTAATTTTATTTATTAAATAGCTAAAAACCTAAATATAAAAAAGGGCTACTGAAATTTTGTTATAAATCATGTCAATTAATAAAAAATTTAGGAAAATGAACTATAATGTCGTTAATAAAAGTTAATTATTAAATTAAATTCGTTCGGTTAAGATGTTATTCATATTGTTCCTTAATTATCGAGTAAAAATGGCATTTGTTTATGTTAAAATTATTCAAATATTAAAATTATTTAGGTATCTGGAATATTGATTAAAAATATTGGCATCCCTTATTACCGGTATTCGGGATTACTCGCTACTATTATATATCTATAAAGATCTTGTTTATGGAGTCGTGAATGCACTCGTAGACTACGACTTTTATTAGATATCACTTTATATATCTCTGTATTATCTATCATGTATTGAAAAGCGTTTATTTATTGCATAAATTTTACAAATTGAGGTAGATGCTTAGCAACGTTACCTCCTACATTACTAAAAATTGATAAGAAGGGAATATTTTTATTGGCCATTGAGTTACTGATTTTAATATCTACGCACCCCCACTTTGCCAATAAAACGATAATACCTTTCACAATCAAAAAAAGCAAACTCTCTATTGTTGCGACGATAATTTCGCGGGTTTCGATAGCGAATATATCCAGAATAATAGTATTATGTTATGTAACTAAACATGACTCCGCAAAAATTGAGCGATATTTCTTTGAAAAAAAAAATAATTATATGTATAAGATAAGTAAAAAAAAAATTATTTATAGATATTAGATGTCTGTTCAGAGTTCACTTTTGCATTTTTTTCTAACTATGACGAGGTCATTATTCTTATCTCAAAATAGCCATAAACAATCTGATAAGATCGTTTTGATAAGTTAATTATATTGTGGCATTTTTACTTTAAAATTAAATTTTTTAATATTTTACTTTTAATGGTAGATATTTGCTAGATTGGGGATATTTAATCGATCAAGATACGTAAAGTTAATTACATTGACTTTTTGATAACTCTCTTACTAGTTATAACGAGTTTTAATTCATGACCATATAAATAGCTTGTAGATTCATGCAGGTATAAAACCATTAACAAAATATTAGAAGTCATATCACAGTATTGTACATTTTAAGCAGATTTTGTTGAGATTCGAAAAAAATATCGCTGTACATTTTTTAACATAATGAAATAAGGTATTCAATGTAGGCTGCAAATAATGAATTTCGGTTTCTGATTTCTGATTTATCAGCAAATTGTATTTTAAAAAATCTAAGAGCTCGGTATATATAACATGAAAGTAATATTGTCTCACTTTTGCTCTCCGATGAAATTATTATAAGTAAATATTATCCATCGCTTTAACTCTTAACGTCACACATTAATATGTAAATAGTTCATCGATCACTGTAACGAAAATGATGTTTGTTGTATCGTATCTAGATACCCAGTTGTATCAAATTTGAAGTGAGTTGATAAGATTAATATCATAATGTACGGTTTAAATATCGCTGAACCGATTGATATACGTAGTTAAAATATTTTTGATAATCATTCATTCTCTTCGAACTTAAATTATATGTAATTTAAATTTGGTCATCGAAATATGGATAAGGTTTATTTTAAGTACATGCATTATTTTAGTTACTTTCAATGCGATAATATGTTGAGATTACATATGTCTTTCGATGTAAAAATATACCAACTGTTTGGAGGATGAGGATGGATAAGGATTTGCGTCTTACGTTTGTTAATAAACTCATAATTGATAGTGCTTTTCTCGGATAGATGAATAAACGCATAATGTAATTATAATATTTCAAGCAAAATAATCGGTGAAGTATGAAAATTCTTGCTATTATTTTGTTATTGTAAACAATGATCTGTGCATGACAATCACTACATAATTATCGGACTTGAATTCAAATCACAATGCTCATGTGTTGAACACATGTTTTACTGAAGTTTTTGATTCACGCAGTGAAACAGCATCGACATTGGTAATTGCTGGCTTAGATTTGACATTCTAGAACACACACAAATATTATATATTAGCCATATCTGCTTCCTATTCGAAACTAATGGCTAACAAGCAATGCCTTCAAAGTCATCCTCTGCTGTTTTCATGCTTCCTTCCAGGCCATCGCAGCTGCTTCCTGGTTTGTAGAAGTGACTGACAAGATTCAGGCTCGCATCGACTATTCATAGCATATTTCAAACCCAGGTCCATTGCGACTCGGACATATACTACTAATATCAAGAGGTCTTAGCAAAATCAAGCTTCTGTACTCATAAAATTTACCAGTAGCATCTGTTTACTTTGGAAAGTATATTTTACCTTTTCGTTATATGCCATCATTCGTAACCGTAAAACGGAACTGTCAAGGTATATGCGATGTATACATATCTGAATGAATCCATTAGTCTCAGACTTGTTCTATCTATCCTTAAAAATGAATAGTTAAAACATAAAAATGCTTATTATTTCAACTTTTTAAATATTATATAATTGTCGAACAAAAATTTATAAATAATTTTTCAGCAGAGCGACGGCGGATGGCAAAAAATATATTCATAATTGGACGGGGTATATTTTATAATACTCTTGTATTTTTTCAATATCAATCACTTTTCAAAAATTGTGGCATAAATTAAAACCAAAATTGAAATTTATTCTAAAAATATATATATATAACTTTTATGTCCGAAGTGATAAGGTCCATGAACAATCAATCAAGTGACCCGATTATGAAGATAATATTTCCTTAAAGTTATTTACAACAATAAAGTTAACGCTATCAGTTATTTATAAGCCACCGTTAAACTGTTTTGAATAAAAACACCCATTCTAAGATTTATTTATCAATAGAGCTATATATATTTTCATTTACGTAAAATACCAACACTAAATCTTTGAGTGGCAGGCCCATTAGCTGTAATTAACTTTTTACACCTCATAAGGTATTCACTATAAGAAAGTAAGATATAAGAAAGATGAATGAACTGTTCCTCGTTTTTTTAATTGTGTTTCTATTCTTCATAATTTAATATATATAAAAAAATAACAGGTGTAGGTTGAGCAGAGTAATTATTGTGGGTCAAACGTACTATGTTTAATACAGTGAATAATTGAATATGTTAATGCTTGTTTAGATAGGAGTGGTTACAATTATTACTACATTCTCAAGCTGTTTTTTAGAGATTTCTCTTCTACCAATTATTGCTAACAAAAAAAGTAGGCAACAGGATTTCTTTCTATTAAAATAGATCTAACAGTTTCTGGTAGTAAGTCCATTTCTATTATTTTTTTAAGGATTAATCTAAGGATCTAATATAACAGTATCGACTGAAAATAATGAACATTAGGTCACATGTTTTTCTGTATTGTATAATATATTTTTTTTAGGAAATCGTTAAATTTTTTGGTTTAATTTTCTTAGGATTATTTTTTCGGAAGCTGTAGCGAAAACTGATTTTTTGAATATTATTTAATTGCCATACGTGTTAAAACGGAGACATGCAATTTTTTTAATGAATTTTAGTTCAAAGTTAATCACAAATATTAAAATAATACTAACAAAAAACAGTGCGTCGTTACTGCAAAAAACGTTTGATAATTATTTTTTTTGCTTAGCTGATATGCAAGGTGTTATGCCCATTTTGTGTACCTAATATGGTAAAGCAATTTAAACACGAATTAGATTTTATCTTCTGACTTTGATAATATCTATAAAAATATTCTGGTAGTATAAATAAGTAAGGGAAATAATATTGAAAACAAATAAGTATTATTTCAAGCAAAAAAAAAAAAAATACTTATTGACATAAAAAACATAGTTTTCCCCATTAAATTGCGGATAAGATAATTAAAAAACAGATACCTTCATTATCTCGAATAAAATTGGAAATATTTTTTTTATTTTTAAACGCGCCAATGTTTCAATGACGCACTGATAGCATCTACGGAATTTATTATATAAATGTATATTTATAAATATCTAAGCAATAACTCATTGTGCCAAACAGTGTCGAATGTGAAATAAAAAAAATATTTTTTTATGTGTGTATTGATTCTACAAGGATTAAATGAGCTACTCTGGTTACATTTAATACACAGAGAAATCTGATATTTTCTTTCAAATCAATTTTCTAGTAACTCAATTTTAACAGTAAGAAAAAGCATTAATATAGTTTTACATTTTTCTTGCTATCAAAGGAAAATTTTCTTTTGAAAATATGTTATTTATTGAATTGAAATTTAATTGAAATATTAAAAACGAAATTATTTTGTGAGTTGCTTATAGATAATTCATTAAATTAAATGAGTTAATTTTAAAACCATGACATCTATTCTATCTATTGACTTCCAATATTTCGAGAGCATTTATCGTATCGATTTTATTACAGTATATGTAGGCTTACTGATAATCATAACTAAGTGATTTCAAAAATAATTTCAGGATTTTTAATACAATATATTGGAAAATATAGTCGTCGCCATCTACGAAAATTTGGTAACTTCCAGAAGTTGGATACTAACATAAGTTCAATGAAAGGTTTTAAGGAACAATAAAATAAAGAGATTTTAGAATTAGGTCATAACAAAAAATATAACATGTGAATTGTTTATTTTTAAGAAACAACTAACCAATAGTAAGTCGAAAATCCATGTTTAAATAAGAGAACTAGATTTTAAAATTCATTTAAGATTGAGACTCATTTTGATAAAAAAAAGGTGTCTTCAAGATATACGTTGCGGACCAAAGTGTCCACAGTACTAAGAAAAATGACTGCCTTTGCAGTAGACGCAAAGGATAGGAAGCCTTTTGACCTGACTAAATCCCGCAGAACGTACTAAAGCATTTTTTTATGTATTAGCTATTGATCTTTTACTTCTGTTGACGATCGAGGCAGCAAGATGGTCATTTGGAGTCAATGAACATTGGCGTGGACAGTAAGTACTGACCGAAAATGCGAAAATAAAAATGATATCGTACTGCGGACCTGCTGCGACATGTGTTTATTCATTGTTGTGAGTCTCGTCGGCAAAGGGTACAATCGCAAAGGTGTCACCGTTGCGTGATTGATGGTTTACGAGCGGCTAGCGCGGCCACGTTCAAAGACTTATCACGACGCACACCTTTCAAAAATTATCGCACGGAAAATCGAGTTCCTCAGGTATCTGTTATGACTTCCTGATAACAAAATAAGCGTTCGATTTCTTTATGTAAGTTTAGGGGAGTGCTGCAGGAAATGGGACACGGAGAATATCTGGTATAATAATATACTTAATTACAGGTAGTCCTCGACTTACGGCGGTTCGACTTTTGCAATATACAGGCAAAAAAACAACAAAAAACTCAACTATAACTGGATATGTCTTTTAAAAATACTACTACTGCTTCTTCTTCCACTATTGATGAGCCAATTGATTGTACTTATATAAGTACAGATGACGAAAGGTTTTAAATATTAATGAAGTAAATATTTTATTTTGTATTAATAAATAAGTATAAATTTAGCAATAAAAAGCTATAAACAAATACACATGTTTTATTTTAATATGTAAGTACATATATATTTTGTATGAAATTCGACTTACGACGAATTCGGCTTACGACCAAAGTCCAGGAACGTATCTCGGTCGTAAGTCGAGGATAGCTTGTATTTGAAAATCGTTTTACAATATCACTCAAAAGACTTATTCTATTTAAACACAGTGAAAAAATAGCAATGTATTTTAGTTCTACAATTTTTTTATAAAGTACAGTTGATAGCTATTTCGGTTCACGCCATCGTCAGAACTATTATATTTTGATATAATAACGTGTGCTCATAATATTTAAATTTATACATATGTTAAAAAATCCATCACACTTTCTCAGTGAACAGGTATGATTCATGTCACGACACAATATTTTTACACTCTGATATTTAATTACGATTTTAATTAAAAAAAATGAATTTTAGATCTTTGCCTTCATTGTGAAAGAAAGTAGTCCGGTAGTCATTTGCTTCATGTACATGTATGATGAATAAATAATAAAGATTATTAAGCAAAAAAAAATTTACGTTTAGATCCACGTACAGACATCGAGAATTTTTTTTTGAGTTTACCATTCCAATGTTGGGATATTTGAAACACTTCTTATTTATTTATGGTATGTTGAATTTTAAATATTGCTTTCGGTTCAGTTGCAGTAGTCTCTCCTCTTTTTAAAATGTCGTCGGTATAAATTTAGTCACATAAAATATATAATATATAAGTATCTATTATTATTTATTGATAGGTTCTCCTTTTTAAATCTGACAACATATAAAAAGCTAAGTCTTTAATAAACGATTGAGGATCGAACAGCGTCCAATGATATAAATAAATAAAAATATTTATGGTTACTCTGAACGGTAGCAACTCCGAATGTCTACGTCGAAAAGAAATGGTGGAAAAAGCGCGCGCGGTTGGTGGAAATTCCCGCTCGCGCGGACAACTAATGGGTTTATTTATTACCGCGCCAGAGATTGGCCTTATTGAAAATTGGTTGGCTTCGGCGTATTTACATGCGGCTCAACTGAGCAGCGATTGTCGGAACAGCGAGAGAGAAAGAGGAACAAAGGGAATGGGGACTAAATGTCAATTGAGTTGTCCATTATCAGAGCGCGCCATTTTCATCGTTTGAATTTCGAACAGTAGCTGCTATTTTCAAATATCATTTTTGTCATACATAACGAATTCATATTAATTTTAGAACACATGACAACAAATTAATTTATAAAATATGACATAGCAACATTATATTATACGTAATTAATATACATTTATATTAAGGTATGTTTATTAATTTCAACTGAAGGAATTTCAATACCAAATTTGAATTGTTAAAACTTTCTACGATTCCACCTGTTTTGTCTTTAACGACCATGGTTTCGCTTTTCGGCATCTTCAGGCATTCTATCACACGGATGCAACAGAATTGACGCACAATAAACAGTTAGAATCGTCTATATATCAAAGGTATTAATTTAAAGAAAAAAACACTAAATGACAACTAAAATAAAAATTTAAGAACGACGTTTTAACAATTCAAATTCAATATTTATTTCTTGACTAAAGAATGAAATATATTTTTACTGCACATCTTAATAACATATAAACGGATTTCAAAACCAAAAGGTTAATTTCTATGATTGTAGATGAGATTTGACTATATATATGTTATATACTTTTTCACAATATATTATATTTATTCAAGTTGTTTTTAGTAGTATAGATATTACTTAGCTCATAACAGTAAGTACTCATACCTTATTAATTCTAATGTCTATTATAAAGAACTGTATGAATATTATTACATACAAAATAAAGAACGTTAAAAAAAAATTCAAAAAATGCTAAATGAGAGTCCTGAATACCAAATAATCAAAATTGAACCATACAGAAGAAAATAGAAATTTATATATTTGGTAGGATAATCAGTGAATGTTTTTTCTGAGAAAATATAAAGTTATGAAAAAAAGCGCGGAAAATATGATCATTTTAATTTAACAATTAAAGAATTCGCAAATCGTATTGAATATAAAGCATAGCGTACTGTTTGTGTATTTAAATATGATTTAAAATTATTAATTTTACAAACAAATTTTATGTAAAATTGACATTTAAACATTTTGTGTATAAAATAGTTTTAACTATCCGAACCCAATTCGAAGAAAATTTTCGAAATGCAACTTAGTTCTACTGTTCATCTAAACTTCGTATTTGCGCAAAGTTTGCGTCAAGTTAGAAACTAAATAGCGAACGTCTTTTCAGTGCTATCTTCAAGTTGTTCTACCTTCTCAGACAACTTTATATCTGACAACATTTTGCTACTCATACGGATTTCCGAGGCAATGTTTGTATAACGAACCAAACGTAAGTTTAGTTGGCTATTATTTAGCACTAGTGCAATGAAAAACAATATTCAAGATCTAATAAAAAATAATACTTACTTTCATACTAGCTGGTGTGAATGATTTATAAAATTTCAGTCCTATTTTTAAGGGTTATAGAGTAACTAAATGTACATAAGTATCGTGGAAGTAAATGATCGCTTGTTAGCATTTTTAAATTTGAGTTAGGAGGTAAACGCTGTTGAAATCTGACGATGTCATTAATCATTGCATGAGATATTTAAAATGAGTCGAATTTTCAAATCATTAAAAATATTTAATAAGCTGTAATATTATTAATTTATTACATCGACTGAGGATGCTTGAAGTTTCAACTATGCAAATTTTATAATATTAAAGTTATTGCACTTTATATGCATAAATAAGATATTCTTATTTTTAAATATATGTTTCTTTTCTCATTAAATTTGTCAAATTATCTTTATTTGTAGTATTGGGGCTAATTTAGATGAATTTCCACCTCAGACAAGTTGACAGAATTAGTAATGAAGTTAGATAGTTAAAAAGAAATTAACAACGCTATTCCAGAGGATATATTTGACTTCTCCTTTGCTTCCAGCATTCCTGTACATTTTCGAGCGGTGACTCCCATAACTTTGGTTTCGCCTCGTCTTGTTTCGTTTCTCCAGACGGGGGATTACCGCGGGACAGTTTTAAATGATCGGAGTTACTTCTCAAAGACTTGGGCATACTTGACCGCGTATTTCTCGGGATAAAATAATGATACATGTAACCAATTTCCGTGACACATTTACAGAGACAAAAGTTGCGTATTTTGGGATCGCATATAAAGTTTTCATATGCTTATTTCACTCACTGAATTTCCCCATTCTCAAAATTTATGACGAACTTCCTTAAGAAATATTTTTTGGCTTTAAATATGAGCTTATTATTTTTTTTGACGTGACAACGTCTTATAAATCGATGAACGCCCGCTGCACGGACGAAAAAACATGACTCATTGTCCCGTTTGTCGCGTGCGAATAAAATATATCAAAAAAAATTGCAGATTTCATTTCACTCCTTCTTCGTATCCATACAAAATAATGATAATTCAATAAAAATGTGAATCATTTCATCAATGTTTTCTTATGACGTTGTCACGTTTATCGTCCGTAAACCGACTTTACAGACACCAATTTTTTGGTTTTGAAAGTTTTGACCCGTTTGACCCTGTTCTATTAAGGACGGTTAAATTGGTCTTTTGAATTTTTTTAGGAACAGTTATTTTATAAGTCTGCCTATAGACCGAGTAGTTGAAGAGAAATTTCCATCTACTAAATTGTGTTGCGACGGGCTCTAATCCAAAAATTTCGAGTTTTAATCATTGATTACATCAATGAGTTACATTTGTTCAAGATAAAAAAAAAATATTTTATTATAAATATTATATAACTGATGAAAATTTTGAAAATAGACAGTTAGTTGATTAATTTCTGTAACTATGAAATTAATTATGTATTTTGTTTTTAAATAATTTAGAAAAATATTATTTAAATAAATTCGCTCATCGTGAGTATTATTAGATAATAATTATAAAATATATTGTAAAAATGTACTACACATTATGGTTCATTATTAAATATAATATCTTTCAACAAGAATCGACAGTTGACACTACAATAGTGAAAATTCGCATTTTATTTATAGATACCACAATATTTTTTCCTGACTATATAAAAGCGCTCTACACCCAGTCCTTTTTTTTACGCGATTTTTTTTACGCGAATTCGATTATACGCGATTTTTTGGACGGCAGTTTTTCATACGTTTCTGGGACTTTTTCACGCGATATTTCAATTTTTGGAACCAAATTGTCAAATTATATGAAAGTTGTGATTTTTTTACGCGCGGTTTTCTGGAACCAATGTATCGCGTAAAAAAGGACTGGGTGTATATTATATTAAAAAAAAGGAATAAATAGATTTATTATTATTTAAATAAATAAATTATAACTTTATTAAAACTATCAAATATATTTTTAAATTCATAATTTTCTTATCAACAGTTACAGTATATAAACGAGGGAAATATATAATAGCAAATTACTCATAAAAAATGATATAACTATATGTTTTCAAGTGTCAAGAAAAAATATAATACATAAGTTGAGCGTCCCTGGAAAGATTCGTGGCATACTTGAAGTATTCACGACAGAGGCTTTAATTTTTAGACCATTGTTTCGAAAATGAGTGTTTTAAATCTTGGACGGTCTTTATCCAATTTGATGTATTTATGAGGACCATATTCTTTAAATAAAAACACAAAAGACTTCTTTGAGTTTGAAACGTTATTTATTGGATGGTGGGGAATTTCTAAACAAATTTAAACTCAGTCATAAAACGACTTTAAGGTATATAAAGAAAAACTTTTGAAAATTTACATTAATTTTAAATACTCTTTAACGAATATCCCATTGCTGTACAAGACTTAAACAAAGTGCTAAAAATACTTGAAGTTCGAAACGAGTAAAAAAAAAAAAAACAGAACAAATTTCAAATTTAATATTGTATACTGCAGAAAATCGTTTAAAAAATATGGTTTTTTAAATTATTTATAGAACCTTTCCATTTTTCACTGTCTTTAAACTATTCAAATATTATGATAAGTTATATAATTTAATTTTTTATTAAACTTTATTTTTTATCTTATTTTAAATACAAATTTTATCCTAACAACACGTTTTATTGCCGACTCGTGTAAAGTGTTTATGAGTAGTTTTTAGAAATATTTTCAGTATTTGTTGTCACTGATAATAAACATTTAATAATTTTAATAATATAAATTTTTTTTATTCTATTTTCACAATATAGTATGAAGTAAAAATTGTCTTTTTATAATTATTAAAATATGATATGAATTTTATAACAAAAAGTGACAGTAAACACATTGAAACTGAAATACTTGAAAAGAATTTTATCCTTAGTCTGAAGTTCTTTGTCAACCGTTTTAACATTAAAAAAATGTTATAATATAAATTTAAATTAATCACTTTTTACGTCTTAATAACCATTTTTTTTTATAAAAGTAGTGTATTTTAATAAATATGGTACAAATTGTTGCATCAATAGAAAATGCTCGCGTTAAGTGAAATCCATCCTGATTTTTGTAAAAAATCAACATACAAAATTGTTTGTATTTAAATCAAAACAATTGAAATGAAAATAACTTCAGATAATTTGAATATGTAATTTATACTGTCATAAATAATGATTACGTTGAATAAATCCAACTATTTCCTACGATGTTTTAAAACTTTTTTCTTTACTCTTATCAACCGAATAATTTACTACATTATCAAACAAAAAGCTGTTAATCCAGAAATTACTTTATAAACCAATGTTCAACATCTAATTGAGCCTTCCTGTCATAATTATAATCCTATATAACACCTAGTGGCGGTATCTACATATAAACTTTACTGTGTGTAATTCTTTTCCTCTTTATTAATAAATATTTAACAAGAATCACTACTAGGCTTTCTTTATATGATTATTCATCATAACTTTAATTAAGGTTTGTTATAAAATCGATACATTTTTTTATAAGCATCTACGCACTTTGTATTTTAACCTTCAATGACAATGATTTATCCAATTGTATACGAGACGAAACTATAATATATATAGGTGTGTACATCAATATTTTAGTTCTAAAATGATCCATGGCAAAAATTTGTTTTTTTGACATGTGATAATCATTGACTTAAAAAAGTTATAGTGGTTAAAAACCATTAAAAATATATGTTTTTAAGATATTTACAAATTCAACACTTAAATGTGTCAACTGTCACTTCTTTGCGGAAAGGCATTCTATTAAAATAATAAAACGAAATGTTTAGTACTTTTTACAACATTTCATATTATTAATATTATCGGTTTGGCTAACCGCAAGCATTATCAACTGACCCTTAATATAATGTTTTTAAATTATATTAAGGGTTAAGTTAAATTATATTATATAATTATACTGAAATGTATATTTATCCAGTCTGTTTATGTATGCCAAATGAATTTGTGCTGAAAATTTTTTTAAAATTTTTAACATTACGTAGAATTGAAGATTAAGCCTGTGAAATTTTAATTTTCAAAATTAACTCATAACTATGCTTTTTGAGCTGTCACACTTTAGTATCTGTGGAAATTCTAATGAATTACTCAAAACTGTATATACGTTGATTTTGTCTTTTGATTTATTCACGATTACTGTTTGAATGTGGATATTGTTTGTTTTCGTAGGACGAATAATTGAAAGTCAATTTATGGAGGTGATAAAAGAAACAAAATATTTATGTAAATAAATTATGTGTTGCATCTACAGCAGTTGCTAAAGATATTAAAAACTTTGAATGTCTGCGGTCCAAACTCTAATCCGTTGCTTTTCCGAAGCGACCATTTGTCGGAAAAGCGATTTAGCGCCAGACATACTTACACACTACTTTAACGAAATCCACACAAGTAGAACGGTGTAGTTCATTGAAAATTATAATTTTATATTCTTCAAGATAATTGACTTGAAAAAAATATTGTAACAACTTGATAAATAGTTTCATTGATTGGTTTTTTAATACTTAAGTCCTCTTTCTAAATTTTTCTGTCGCCTTTATACTATATTAATTGTTATCTGTAAATACAAACATTTAACGAATAGCCATATTGTATCAAACAATATAATATCAATAATCACTATCTGCACCTTTTCTTTTTCTTTTAGATTTATTATAAAATATTTTTTTTTGTTGTCAGTATGTTAACAAGTATTTTTGTTGATTATAAGAGGAAAAGTATCTTTTATTTCGCCGCATGCGGTAGGAATAAAGTGATTAAATCCAACTGAAAAGCGAGAATTTTATATGGCTTTTGATTTATTGTAAATTTCGTTGATGCTGACTTCCGGTCTATTAACGACAACGTTATCCAAAGTCAAAAACCATTTTAAAATAAAAAGTCATTGAATATAATCTTGCTTCGTAAGGCAGTATTAATTATTCCATTAACATTTCAGATATTTTTTTTTTTCAAGAATGTTTAACATGATAATGCTGTGTTGTGTTATTTAAATACATGTATAAGTTTTTTTTAATCTACAAGTAAATCCAGAAAAAAAGTTATATATTGTATGTATTCAGTAAATATACCGAAGAGTTGATTTAACTTTAAATAAGTAAACCATTTAAATATGAACTATGTAACTTATTTAGTATTTGGAATATATTTCATGGTTATCAGTATAAAAAAAAACTTTTATCACTCACACTGTTTGAAACATACTTTAACATAAAACTAGTATTTCATCCCCCGACAATTCTCTCTGTCTTACTCCTTACAATGCTAATAAGCCCATCCTTTTCCTTTACTTCTTTGATCGTCGGTCAGCAGTACATATAAATCTGACGGTCATTATTGGTATTTTGCAGCGCATTAACTTTAAGAACAGGTATTTCCAGTGACGGTTCGAGATATTACAACGCCCATTAAACGAATATTTTTCTTAAGCCTACACAAGAATTATTGAATAGAGAATAAATATTTTAGTTTTTACATATATTTGTATATATTCAAATAAAATAATGTTTAAATCGTTAAAGTTTTGTACATTTCCATATGTGTTGTTCAACGTTCTATATCTCAATAAAAATGAACTGAATTTGTAGACGATACCCAGGTATTTCAAATAATAAAAACATATTTTTAGTACTTATTTCCACAATATATTTTTTGATCAGGACCGGTTTTGCTTATCGCGAGCATTATCAACTGATAGAATACAATTTACAAACAAGTCTATTTATACAAAACAAAAAAATAATTTGAGTTAAAGGTAGCAGGTGTACAAAACCATGGGTTCAAGAACTAGGAAACAATTTACATAAAATCATACAATATTGATACAAATAAATTAGTATAAAAATTAAATGTTTACAATCACTTATTAAGAATTACAAATACAATTATGGTAAATCAATAATCCATTAGGAGCTCTGAACAATCAATAAGGAAGTAAGGAGTGGGAAATTTTAATGACGAAAATAAAAAAGGAGGCAATATCATTTTTCTGAGAAAAATGATATTGCCTCCTTTTTACTTTATTTTTTTACAGAAAATATTGGAACGCTCCTGACTGACCATATCTTCCTATCTCAACGATTCATCTTTAATTGACTATCATTAAAATTCTCATATATTAATTTATTTTGTTCCATTAAGTAGTAAGTGTGGGTTATTTTCGTCATGGCCATATAAAAAAAATATGCACCTAAATCTATGAAAGTTATTAAATTACTAAAAAATGATCTGTTATTAAAATTGTAATCAATTATTGATTTGAGTTTCAAATTTTATTGTATTTGCATGACTTTCTTTGAGAATTTTTAATTTTAAAGTCACTATAATAGTGGCTAATTGCAATCACATATCATTATTCACGTCGTAAATGTTAATTTACACTTAGCAAGTCGAATAGTAATAATATTGTTTTTTTTGTAATTATAAAGATAAAACTATTCTAATCAATTGAAAATGTTAAATTTGATATTACATTATCAATTTAAATTGAAGTGATTTGAATGTTGGCCGTTCGAAAACACACGACTATTAGATTGTGGTCGATGAATTTATTCCCTTATACAGTTCTGTAAAATTGTCAGGAGCTTTAAAGCTTCCATTGAATCACTTCTGCTGTTTGTAAAGTATACATCTTCTTACTTATTAGAAAGCTCTTTGAAGATTTTGATAGTAATCGCCTTATGTTATTAATATTTATTAAGGAGTAAATAACATATTATTTCGGAATTTAAGAAGATGGCCATTTAAATTAAAGTCATAGTAAGTAAATGAATATTTAACGAATTGTTTGGAAAACGCAACAAATATGAAGCAGTATGAAGTCACGGAAACTGAACAATGATGGTTAAAAATATATTATATTTGATATTTTCAGAATCAACTAACTTTTTTAAGACAAGCTCATCCATTTTGGAACATTTGTTTAAGTTTTTCGACGGCCTTTATTCAATTTTTAAGCCTCTCGTTTTGTAAGATATATTATACAATATTTTATATTGTAGTTTACACAGTACGCTTAGCTTAGCCCGAATACAATTCTACTTGCATTCTGCGCAAGTCAGTTGATGTCTCCTTCTGTCTCATATTGATAAAGTAGTGATGAAATGGGAAAGTAAATAGCCCGAACCGATATCCATATAGAGGAAAGAAAGTGACCCTCGTTTGTCACAATGACTGTTATTTCATTTTGTCGGTTAGTAAATAACGCACTTTTATGTGCCGATATTTAATGAAAGCGTTTTTTAATTCATTTTCGAATACTTTTGCCTTACTATATTTTTTACCATACAAGAAGATTTAAAAAAAAATCATTCGTTAGTATTATAGAAAAAAGTGGCAAACTCCAGTATGCGATGCAAAACCGTTAATTTTGTGATGTGTTTAGTATTCTAGAGACATTTTGGGATACATTACCATCGTCCGTACCTTTACGGTCTCGGGGTCGACTCCTGGCTGCAGGTGCATAGGTCAGCTGATGAGGAGACAGCCCAGCATGTTCAAGGCCACTAGACGAAGCACCAGATGCTCCCGACGCACCAGAGGCACCAGAAACAGACGTCAAGGAACTATGAGCACTGTCTCTGAAGTCGCCGGTTTCAGCCCATACTAAAACAGAAATTTTAGTGATTTTTTAAGCATAATATATTTTTAAAATAAATCTTTCACCCAGCTGAATATTTGTTTCGTAACAATTTCAAATATGAACTGTGATTATCTAAAATGTGTCGTTTAATCTTCAATGAATGCAATTTGATCGCTGCATAAATTATTGCAATATTATAATAGTTTAATTTGAGTGATATTTTCAAAATCTTAATTTTTATAAGTACATAGACCAATGATTCTGTATACCATAAAAATATTAATTATACGACTTTGATAGTAAATAAAATCGTGAGACAATTATTATATATGCCTTAACGCTACCTTTATAATCCTAAGCATAAAATATGTTTGCATACATAAAAATAATAAACGGATATAAAACATTCATTCTGACTAATAAAAATATAAAAGCATTCACTTATATTATTGGTAATTGTAAAATATATGTAAAATCATATTTTGAAATATGATTTATGTAATATTTAATACTGGACTTGTACATTTGTTATACAATATGTTAAGAAAACTGTAGTTTATAAAATGTTTTTTATGCCTACACCACAAGATTATCGAGTGGAATTTTTATTCTATTTGAAATCTACAAATTTATTTCTTTTTATTTTCATGTCAGTAACCTGTAAAATGAAATTATTATTTTTGATATCTCTTACACGATACATAAAAATTACTCAACAAACATTCTTTCTTATTCACATGTCATCTTGCATTGAATGTTTCCGTAAATTTTTGAATAATTTAATAATATACGACGCTAGACTTCGCATCTCTTTTCCCACATTTTTTTCATCTCGTTCTTCCGCCAACAGCTGCCGCTGGGGAGACATAAATCTGACGTTGAAATAGTTTTCGAAACGTCATACGAGGATTAAGAAAATGTCTCGGAGATGTGGAAATTAATTGCTGTGTCAGGGAGCGCACCGCGAAACGTTTGCGGCCGCTTAAGGGATGCATCTCACACAAACGTGTCACCCGGGTTGATTTATTGCACCCTGGGCATGCGTTTTGCACTGCGATTTTTTACTAGGCTGTAGATCTAGAGCCTATACAGCAGATTCTGCACAAACTATCAATTCATTTCTACCATTATAAGATACTCTTGCGAATATATATATTGTGCCTATTTTGAGTATATCAGTATTAGCAGTATAAATTTTATTTTATGATATCGACTGAAGTTGCTTGATGGAATTTCAATATCAAATTTGAATTTTTACAACTTTGTACGATTCTACATGTTTATGTGGACATCACAAACACGTGGAATCGTAAAAAATTGTAATAATTCAAATTTAATGAATTTATTGTTTGAATTAGCATTTACTTGGTAGAACTCCGTTAAAACAAGATAAAAAAATAACAATGTATTTTAGCTCTACAGAATTATATAAATTTAGACTGTCTACAGATACATAATGTGTACTGAATAAACGAGCTTGTTTTAACAGAGATTTCAATTCAATTTTTACGTAATAAAGAAAACCGATAAATATTGATCATTCATACAAAAAAATTCACATTTATATGAGGGAAATAATCGAATAAACTTTGAATAAAACGAAAAATGTAAAACCTTTGATGAACGTAATTTTAATTTGCTTTACTGTTTACGTTCAAACGTTTTTATATAAAATGATCATTTAATAAGGCACTAGTTTAAAATGAGTGCTCACCGATGAAATTTAAATGAATTCACTACATTCAAAAGCTTTCATGTTTATAATAAAAACGGAAAATATTTTACCAAAAGAAGATAAAACTTTTTGATTTGCATATCTATGTATTATGACGGTTACAATTACGATATCAATGAGACAAAATAGCTTCTTCTAATAACACTATTTTTATGTATTTTTTTTCTGCAATACAATTATGGTAATTATCCGTACAATAGCTTGATAGGTAAGAAATCTAATCGAAGAATCAATTTTTTAATGCATCCATTACTTTTACGATATTCGAATATTTTTAAAACATTGGTTAATTATATTGGTATTTAATATAAACTGTTGAATAAAAATGGTAAATTTACAATTTGGTCGAAGTCAACATATCGACTCATGCAAACAAATGCGTCACAATTCAAAATCACTATTCTTGGAGATGAGTATATAGCTAGATTTTAATATCAGAAATATTTTTTTAGTGAAACGCCATTTATATAGTTCGTTAACTCATCTATAAAAAATAGAAACGACACTATTTATTATTACGATCTAGTGTCACTGTAATTGGAATACTGTACATTTTGCCCTGTGAGAGTCTTGGGTACGTAAAAACTGTTATTTTGTTAAGTGTGATATTTTTTTCTTTTTTGTTACACTAAAACCGATGACTCAAGACTGTTAATATTTAAAAACTGAATTTTTTAGTTGAGATCCCTTTCTTGTGGGTTTCTATGAGATATATTTATATATAAATGACAATCGGAATAGTTTTTATCACCTTTAAGTAAATGTAAAAGCTAACAATTTTATATCAACGAATATTCTATTAATTTGTACCTCCTAAGTATATTTGACTTTAAATCATTATATTCCGTAACGATATACCCAATAAAAAATATTTTAATGTTATGTAAGTACATTCACTGACGAATTAGTGAAAATCGTTAAAAAAACGTTTTAAAAAAGAACGCTGAAGTCATTTTAATTTTTAGCTCGACTGCAACAAAATGATTGAGTGCTCCTATCAAAATTGAAAAAAGGAAATGATTATTTAAAAATTCATAAAACACTCGTGATTTTTTTAAATTAATCAAAATCAACCAAAAAAATGTATAACATTCTGTGACACTCGTCAATCCGTACGTAGTAAATAATTGTTCTATTAATTTTGACAAATTGAGACGCTGTTTTTTCTTTTCATGAAAGTGTACCGATTACACTGAGTCGACAAGGTGTCATTCCACTCGGTGGGATAATGAAGTATCTACCTATCTCCCACACTTGTTAACAAATTAGTAGTCGAGTTATTCGACTAAAGGAGCGTGTCGCAGCAGTCTTTAGTGAGATGCTGTGAAACGTTTAGCGACTGTCACATGCCCCATTAATTTCCCGCGACTCGGAGACACATTACGAGGAAATTTATGAATATTTTTTATTATTTTTTAGAAACTTTCGTGAATACTCATCATGAAGTACCTATATTAAATTATTTGTAAAATAAAACTGGAAAAATAATTCATCAGTCGACCGTTCGTGAGCCAAAATGGCTCACAATACGAATTAATCTTGATTAAAGACTAATTTTATTTAATGAATAAAAACACTATTGCTAACTGATTTGATCATTCATTTATTCTAAAAAAAGAAAACATTATAAGAGCTGATATAAAATGATATTTGATAAAAATCTACGCTTTATCAAATGAATATATTTTAGAAAAATCTATATAAAGTAACCTTTGAGGTGTTAATTGTCACTACTTAGTGCAAAGGCATTGTATTGAAATAATAAAACACAAGATTTTGTAAAACTTTCTAAAATTTTATATATTTAAGATCAAAACTTGTTTCGCCTATAGCGATCATTATCAACTGATATGAAGCTTGCCCTAATATCTGAAAGACATAAAATTGTACATATAGTACAAAACGTTGTGTTTTTACTACTGAAAAGAAACTGTGAAAATTCATTCAATGTTTTGTTAAGAATAATTTCATGCGACGTTGAATTACTTCGAGTTGTTACTTTGAGACTACATTAGTTATTTTGGATTTATACATTTTTTGTATCTTTAAATCATTTAAAAATACTTCTATAGCTCTCAACTGCGAGCCAGGAGGATGCATAAAATGTATGGACGTGTTCAAGTTGCATGTTTTACAATTTTATTTCGACAAAATCGGTAGGCGTCGTAAAAAATAGAAATAGAGAATAAAGGGGAAATGCTACAGCTCTTCTTTTAGTTTAGTATCCCGACAAGGAAAACTATCACGTGGGTAACTATTTTGAGATTCTATTACACGACCCAATAATAACACAATATATTATTTTTGTGAGAAGATTTACCTACTTTATGTTGGTATTTAAAATATTAAAATTAACCGTATTTCTAGTTTAATTTTTAGGCAACTATTTCAAATCACTTCTAAGGTATTAGCTGTCACTTTTTCATTAAAATTAAATAACTTAGGTACTATTTACATGTATTATATAATGGCCAGAACAGATGATACTAATTGCGATCATTAAAAACAGATGAAATCGTAATATTAACATGCATAACCGGCAATTTATAAAAATGTTAGTTTTTTAAACAAGGAATATAGAATTGGTTGAGGAATTAAAACAAGACTTTATAGATGATCAAACATATTATACATCAATGAAGTAAAATGATCTGCAACAAAAATGTAAATTATCGATTATGACATCGACACTAATTTATTTTATCAATGGTGTATGTGATGAAGCTTCTTTTTGGATTAATACATAAAAATATTAACAATTAGACATTTTTTTTCGTATGGTTTATAAATATTCGTTAACAAATTTATATTTGCACTCGTTATGACATTATTTATCTACCCTGATTTGTTATTTTATTTGAAAATTGTAAATACAACAGATAGATTTCAATAATTCATATCAAGATATAATGGTCAATATCATACTGTAACTAATTAAATGTCTAAGTATTAATAAAAGTTCATAATAAAGATTACAACAATACCTACAAAAAACTGGCCACATATGTGCATTCTAATTAATGTGGAAAATCTCATAATGTTGCAAAAGCTTCATTTTAAAAATAATACAGCAAAGGTTTTATTTGACGTCCTACAATTTATGTCTTTTATGCAATTAAAAACGACACTAAATACGAATATAAAAGAAGGATTTTTTTATGCAAATTCTGATCAAAATAATTTTTTACGATATAAAGTTTAAAGCATCGGTCATATATCAGTTTATAATGGTCGCAATGAGCGAAACGGGTCCTAATCATGAAATATATTTTAAAAATAAGTACTAAAAGTGTTTTTATTATTTAAAATATCATGCCTTTCCATTAAGAAGTGATTGTTAACACACCGAGAGAGCTTAAAATGTTTGGTATTAATAAAATTTTTCATAAAATTAATAAGGTATTAATAACTTCAAAATGTTTTTCCCCATATTGCTTAAATTTTGGAAGGATTATCTTCAATTGTCATCACAAGTACAATATATGTCTCTATAAACGTTGTCCAATACACTCAATACAGTTAAGAATATGGCATTAAATAATTAATGAATAAATTATAATTGATTGAACTTAAACAAAAAAAGAAAACCCAAATTGACCTCTCTAAAATCATAAATTTTATTCAACAATTTGACATTCCGACTGACTTTGTATATTTATATATGACTTTTCTACATTTGTTTGGCATTTCGACGCAAGCTTCTCACAGGCGGTGATTTTGTTTTTTATGAGCTTTTCGTATGCTACTGTCATTTATGTTTCATACATTTTATATAGCTATTTATAGGCAAAAATATATTTATTCCTTGTTCTGAAATGTGTCTTTAGTCAATAAAATATTTAAGTATGAAATTGTTTTTTTTTTGTGTATTTATTGAACAATGTTTTTATTTACTAAACTGACTATAAACATTACTGTTAACTTACATAATGTGGATAATTCATAACTTAATTCATTTATAAGTAAATTTTAGTAAAATTATAGAGCATTCAAAAATTATAAGACATCTCTTAAACATAGTTTTAGGCTTATTAAGTTAATTAAGATACATTTATTGTATACACAATTAGTAGTAAGGTAATTGCTTTATGCATTATTTAAAAAGAATACATAATTAATTGATTAAAATAGAAGCTCGTTCTGAGATTCGAAGTGGAAACGATGTAAAAATGAGAGATGTGATATGACGTCTAAAATTTCTTATTTTTAAGCAAAATGAAATTTACGACTACTAGAGTGTTTTATTCGTTATAAAAAAGAATCGTATTTTTTCATGAACACGTAGATTAGATTTGGTTTCGAAAATTAATGATGACTTTTATATTCATGCATTTCTTAAGATATAAAAAAGAATACATCTTTACAATTTACCTTATTTTAAAAAATATTCGTAGCATGTATAATTTATGGCATTATATTTTGAGCGCATCACACTTGAGTTTATATTATAATATGCAACACATTTTTTTACGGTATATACAAATTGACTGTACAATAATTCGTTATATGATGTCAATATCATTATTCTGTTGCATCCATATCATGAAGTACCCAATGATGCTGAAAGACGAAACCCAATTCGTTAATGACAAAAATTGTGGAATCGTAAAAAGTTTCAAAAATTCAAATTTCCAATATATTCTTTTCAGCTATTTCTATACATGTTTAATTTATGGCAACATGCTACCTGCAAGGGAATGAATGATGTGACAAATATAAAACCAAATGAAGTAATGGTGTTGCAAATAATACAATAAATATTTCTAAAAATATTACAAAATGCGAGTTTGGAAAAAGTTTAAAATTGACGTTGCGTGTTGCAATATGTTTATCAAAATGTGTATGCGTATAAATTGATATAATACACAAATGACGAGAAAAAAATTTTCAACCCCATATATATTATGTATATTATTTTACTTTTGAAGTGTTAACTGTTAGTTTTTGGTGGAAAGGCATGATATTTTAAATAAAATAAAACAAGCACATCTATAGTAGTAATAGACCAATAAAATTGATTGTTGAAATAGTTTACATAATAAAAAATATTAAATTTTATCTAAGAAGTTTTCGGCAAGAAAAAGAGAAACATCTTGTTTTTAAAAAAATATTCCCTTAACTTCTGCCCCGTTTATTTACTTAACTACGGTCTGATTTATGGGCATTATATTCAAAATTGTTTTTAATAGCCAATTTTAAGATGATTTCCATCAAGCGACAATTTAACGGTGCAATATTTCTTGGAATTTTGACAAAGGTTCAATGTCGTAATTCAAAAAATTAATTTGGGCGTAGCCAAAACGTTAACATATGTTACGAGGGTCAAATTCTGGTGTAGGTTCAGCAGCTTGCTGTCCATACAGATTTTATGGTTATTTCGTGGATCCTTCAATAAGACACTACAGGCAGAAACAAAGTATTTTTTTTAAACTAGAATACGATAATGTAATCTAGTTTTCTGTTATAATTAATTACGTTTCTTTGAAAATTATTGTGACTTACTACAGTCATATTTAGTGGTTGAATGTCATCATATGGCATAAAATAACATTGATAATTATAATACTACTAAAGTCAGATATAATATATTTTCAATTTCAATTTTTAAAATGACTTTTGACATGATTGTGTAATATTACCTTCTATACTATAATAGTTACCGATTCGGTTAAAACACCTCAATACTTTCAGCTGATTTAAGATTTTTTGTATTATGAAAAAGTATTTTTTTATAAATATAATGTATATAATATTCACTCTCCTTTTAAGTGTTAAATGTCACTCCTCTAAAAACGTTGTATTTGAATTAAATAAACACAAATTTTACTAACATTTGCTTTTTTTATGTTACAATATTTGTCGTTATTTTCGTTAATAATGAGCATTATAAAGTGATAAAATATAAATCAAAGAATATTTTTTTGTATGAATTTAAATTTATATTAATTAAGAGCTAATAATTACTAGTTACTAAAAACAAATGAACCAAGAACTTAAATATACCACTAATGTAGAATAATTCTCGAAATATCCATTAAAATTTATAAGTTTTATGAAAAAAATATTCTAATTTTAAAAGTAAATAAGAGTAATGATTTCAATGACAAAGTTATGTCTTAATGGATAAATAAATAAAAATTACATCCATCATCGGTTATGATACAGTATTAAAAGATAAACTTTTGATTAACATAAAACATTTTTAAGGTGTTCTCAACTCTCACTTCTTGTTGGAAAGGCATGATATATTAAATAATAAAAACACATTTTTTTGTACTTCTTTCCACAATATATTTTTCGATAAGAATATTAAACATATTATGAATATGTGTTTACAAATTGGCTATTAAATTACTCCACAAAAACCAACAAACAATTACGTACTAAAACTTCAATGTAACGAAAGGAGCCCTACTTCAATAATTTTATTATTCAGTGGCATGTTACGCTCGTAAACCGTTAATTTTGTCTTTCGTTTCAAATACAAGCCCGATTTAGATATGCGACAGTATCATCTGTCAGTCAATTATATTTTTAAATGTTTCGTATCCGATTTCCAAATGTTTCACATTAATTATCCCGAGCAGTCGCATTTCAGATATGGGTGAGTGAAGACTTCGTCAGACATATCGGCGTCAGGGCAAAGGTGCAGTTTTTGTGAGAACGATCAATTCTATTTTCTTAGGCAAATGGGAACAAAAAAAATGCTCGATTCATTTACTTGGAAACTGATACACGAGATAGTAAAATTAAGACTTAGCGGCGGAAAGGTTCAATGTCAATTAAATAACAAAACAAAAAAATGTTTTTAAATAAACAACTCATGCAAAGATTTATACAAACAATATGTATATCTGTTATTTTGATTCTTTTTAATACTACTTTATTGAAAGTTTTTTTACTTTACAAAATTTCATGATATAGTTGATAGCTGTTTCGGCTCTCGCCATCGTCATAACTAGTTTTGTAGAACCAATATACATTGCTATTTTTTCAGCGTGTTATAATGGAGTTCTACCAAGTAAATGCCAATTCAATCAATAGTTTTTTTAACCTTAATTAATCTAAACATGGTCACGACGCTTAATAGAGTTCGCATGCTTATTTAAATTTAGCCAATTTATTGTAAATGTATATTTTAGGTCTTGATTTAGCACTAGCAAGAAAATTATTTTTGTGAACTGATTAGGTGTTCCGGATAGTTTTTTAAGAAATCGTGTACATAATTTGTTTGTTCTTCCAAAGTGTAGAACCAGTCTGCCAGTGGGGATGCCAATGGTAAGAGTATTAACAATGTTCAACAGTATTGCTTCGGATGTTGGTATATTTCATGTGGACGAAAGTGAGTTCAGACGAATGCTATTTTTTCAGTTAAAGTAGACATTTCATGAGCTCACTTGGTTGATTCTTTTTGCAATCCTTGTTGATTGTTTCACTGTGTATTTGTTGAATTTCTAAAACTTTGAATTTAAATATGTTAACTCTGTAAAAGCAATGAATTGATAATACCGTGTAGTTATAAATAAATAAATAAGTTAGTAATCTGAAATGTTGAAGTATTTATTCCTTGTGACACATTCAAACTTTATTCTCTACAAACGAACGTATGAAAACGTTCCAAATATTCTACACGCATTTACGTCATAAATATATTACCACTAACAGCCTTCTTCTTGGCCAAAGTTAACATCCTCTTCTGGAAAACTTGTGGAACCGTTCTATGTAAGTATAATAAATAGCAAACTTTTTTTTCTTGAAATGGTAACATTCTTCAATCAATCAACTAGTCAACATAGATAAAATTAAAAATATTTTTGAATTTAGAATCGTGAGGCGTAATTGTTTTAAGAGAATGGCTTTGTAGCGAACTATGTTATAGACTCAAACGAGAGATTCATTTTAACAGCCACGATAAATACTTTTTTCTCTATTTAGGAATAGTTGTACCATTAAAATATTGAGCCATTATATATTTGGTTGTGTTGTAAAAATATTCTATTAGGCTTAGTAACGTGTAAATCGATCTGGATTGAAAGATTTTATTTACTCTTGTTTCAATCTAATCCCGGAATGGCCAAGATTATCCCGGAATTAGAATCGCTGTCCCGGATTCTGGATAAATGCTAAATTAATCTAGGTAATGGATGACTGATTATAATGAAGCTGATGTTCAGTTTTGAGCTATTTGTCCCGGAATCAACATTGAAAAGTCGGCAACCCTATTTCAATCTCTCGATAATATTTTTTATATTGGCTTAATTAATTAATTAAAACCCAATAGCTCTGCGATCACAAGAAAATATTTCATTACTCCTTTTAAATCTGAATTTTAAAATAAAAAACATCTAAATAAAATAGTTAGGTTGTAAAACAATCTTAATTTTAGGATATTTATTTATATTTATAAGGGAAGATGCATTTATTATTTAGGGGAGAAATAGTACGGTTGTAACTAAGAGTTACGTGGATTGTGCTTGATGATAAAATATCGCCACCCTTATATTATATATTATCCTCGCTCATGTTGTTTTAACAAGAGTGTTAAACTTAAGAAAAAAGGGATTCGGGATATGAACATTCATTTGATTTATGAATTGAGGCTTTGCTGATTTATAATAAATTATATCAATTTTATATTCACAAATAAAATAAATATTGTTTTGTTAAACTGTTTGCCGAATTCGTAGTGTAGTGAACAACATCGTTTGCTTTCGTTGCTGATTTGATAGTACGGAAAGTGTGCTTTCAATCGATTTTGTTCGAAAGCGTGGGTTTTACCGGTGGTGTTGAAAATTTCCTTCCACCGACCCACGCGAACGTAAAAAATGATGCATAGGAAGAGTGGTTAGCTAATCAATAATCTTGGAAATAAATCTAACTTTATATCCTCGATTGTATCTTCGTAAAATATGTATATGCATACTCTACATTGAGCGGACTTGCATTTAAAAAAATGGACATATATATATGGAATAATTTGTTGTTATGGTAAACTTTATTGTAACTATTTTTTTGTTAATAATGCATTTATATTTCTAGCAAATGTTCTTAATGAGTTATATGATGTTTATATTTGATTTTTTGTAAACAATTTATAAAGAGTTTATTAGGAAACAGAATTCAGTTTAAGAACTATCGATGGTTTCCAAAATGAGTTTTTTGCAATGGTTAAACAACTTTTCAGATGAATTGTCATGTGTTTACAGTAATCTAAAAACCTTTTTGAGGGTGGAAAGAAGACATTTTAAAGCTTAAAATATTTCTTATACTTAATATAGTAACACGCAAAGGGCATACAACCAAACAAACAATCATTTATATTAAACAATATATATATATATATATGCATACAGATGAGAATATCTGCGCGATAAATATACTTATTTGTGTATCGAACACTTGATTGGATTTCTTGGTACTAATAACCATTTATTTGATTAACTTTTTAACACCTTATATTGGACACGAATCACCAAAAATACTTACATATAAAAAGGCAAAATAAATAAAAATATATATACATATAGCACTTTTTCAAATAGCTTGAATATGCCTATACTATCAATATAATTTCAATCAAGGCACAATGCCTTTAGTGTATCCAGATCTCCTTAATATAATATCCATCGTCATCATAATGAATTAATTAACTTTAATGAATTGTACTGAAGTTATGCCAATAAAAAATACACAATAGAAAATAATATTTCGTAAAGGATCTGTTATTTTTGTATTTTTCCTTTATTATTTCAAGCGCCATCAAGTTCGCTGCAAGACAAGACGAGCAACATATAACATTGTTTGACAAATAAATGCATTTCAAACACGTGCCCTCAGCAAACAACAGACAAAAAATATGTATTTTTTCCTTGTATCTTTCATGAACTATTCAAATAATAAACTAAAATCGCATTTTACATTTTTATCTCAGCTATGCGCCAGTATTCTTTATGTGTTGTAGTCAAGACATTTGAATAAATAGTGAATAGGTATTATTTGCGTTTCATTAATAATGGTAATATACTTTTTAAGACTTAAACGTTTATAATTGAAACAATAGAAATCTTTGTATAGTGTCAACAAGGTATAAATCTTATATATAAAAATGAATGTTTATTTGTTTGCATGTTCGTATCGAATGCGTTCATATACTGTCAATCCGATCGCAATGAAACTTTGGTGAGTTCTTGTGCACATGCTCGTAAAGGTTACTGAATAGTACAATCATTATTTCAATACCGGTTTCGCTTACAGACTATCAACTGATACACTAGACGATGTGGATAGCTTCTCACATGGACAGCTTTGTGTGGCTTGCTCACGTGTTGATAAACCTTCCGATTTATTGCTGTGCACAACAGAGGGATAAATAAAAATGAATTATAACACGAACACTTTCTTTGTTTTAGTGGTACTGCAAGGCATCCTGGATACTAGCTATTATAAGATTAAAGATTTTTTCACTCACGTATATTCGTATCACGGTTAAAAAGTCTCACAGACATTTATATTAGTGATTTTGAAATATGAATAGTGTTTTGTTCGTTATCATTCTCCTGCTTTTATTTATTTTATCATTTCACTATATGATATTATTCTGCAATTCGCTTACTTGAATTTTATTGGACAAAATAATGACTACAAATTCATAAGCAAATCGGTATGAATGCGATTGTTGAAACGGAATAAGAAATATCAATTAATATTTTCAGGGTTGTGCAGTCTGAGTTGTAGAGTTACGGCGATATGGCCGAAGACAGAGTTGGAATCGCGAGAAATGAGCGAATTCAACTACTTTTTTCTATAAAAAGATTTTGAAAAATATCGTTCAAAAATTTTTGCCGGAATGGTCGGTTAATTCTTTATTTAATGCACATAAATAGGAGAGGTAGGAAATAAATCTGACAATTCTTTTAGTAGGAATTCCCAGTCTTGAATTTATTATATAAATCGATACACAGTTTTTAAATGTGGATATAATTAGAGAGTTAATTCGTTAATTTAAGAAGTGAAATGAAAAACTTAAACGTTGTAAACTTTAATCATAAAATTTGGGTTATAACATTGTGGGAGAAAAAAGATTCTGGCGGCAGCATTGTTATTCAAACTCAATCGACATTTTAAGGACTGGAATTTTTCATGTTTTCAAACAAATTTGAACCTGTAGATAAAAGTTGTTTGATCTTTGAACTTCGCTCAGTCGTAATGTAAACTGTGTCGTCAAACAAAGAAAAAGTGTTTAAAAAGCAACAAAAAGTCGACCTAGCTGTAAATTACCTCTGCCTTATCACCTGCAAACAAGGCTGTTGATGTATGACGTCTTGAAACGTCATAATATAATAAAAAGGGGTACAAAAACTCAATTTTCTAATTTTTATTATTTTAATTTTAATAATAATTAAAAATACTTTCATATCATTTATTAAAATATGAATGAGTCAATTTTATGCACGAAAATCAAAACAATGTGTTCTTAAAATTTGTTTTTTTGATTTGAGTACTATTTATTGCAGTTTTTTTAAACTCTAAACAGCAAAATAATACATTAACATTGATATATTTCATAGCTTTTTTGTTAGATATATATCGCAGCATAGCAGTATTATTCCACCCAAAAACGTAATCAAATACCAATTTTATAGTGCTGTTATGTACGATATTTAGTAACAAATAGCTACATGCCAAATTGGCATATAAAAGCATTGTTATGTAAAGCAATTACCGAGCAACCTTTTTTTGAGACGAAAGCTTTGTTTTTGAATTAATCCGTTGAGAAAATTTTGAATATAATAACAAATTCTTTAAAACATATAATTAATCAGTTTACTTGATTCCAATTAATTTCGTTATTTTTTGATAAGCAAATAATTTGACTAAAGGCATCGCTTTTGTGGCACATATTAAGTTTTATATTTATGTATATTTACCCTTTTTTTATAAATAAATAATGGTTTATCTCTCACGATTACATCTTTGATAATTATAGTTTAAAATTACATTTTATGTATCAAAGTATTTTTCTTTTCCATACAAAATTTTATGCAGATATCGGTATTTCATTAACATTTGTTTTTACTTTAATTAATATATATCTGAAAACGCATAAAATATTTAAACAACATCGTAATGGATTTATAAAAGTTCTGTAACCCCTGTACAAATATCAGCTATAATATGGTACGAGAATGTCTAACATTTCGTAGTTCGCCATACTGTTTTTGCCTTCAACAATTTTGATATAAGAAATAAACTCTCATTAGTTACAATTTAATTTGAAAGTGTTATTTGCTGTTGTCTTAAAAATGTACGTGCAAATATTAATTAACGTTCTCATTAGGAAAGATACTAGCCGATTACGTAACGAAAAAATTAATTCTGTTTATTTTAGTATCAAATTTATTCATTAGGTGAAAGTTGTATTTTAACGGCTTTCCTGTTTTTTGAATCTATTTATATTATAAAACCTCGTGTTGCTGTCACTAAAGATGTTATAAATGTCATTTCTGTTGCACTGTGTGCAATGCTTGAAGATACCAAAAGACAAAACCGGCAGAGTTATTGTCAAAAAATGTGGGACCGTTTCAGCAATTCAAATTTGATACTAAAATTCCGCCAACCACCTTCAGTCTATATTATAAACTATTGAAATATGAAAAAATAATATGCAATTATTTTCAGGCGTTAAATAACAAAAGAAATCTGATTTTAGCTTATTTTGATGTTTTATTCATTTGGCAAAAATTCATTTTAAGATTCTCTCTAGAGCTAAAACACGAAACTCTTTATCACTCGGTTGATCTCTTACCACAGAGCTGTAGAGATCGAATAAATATACTAAATGAATGTAGGTATATAATTTTAATTATAGTTTTTAACACTACTCATATTGTACCAAAACGTTGAACGAAGCAGAAAATACTATTTAAGAAATATACTCTACTTATATATTCGGCTTATTATACAGTGATAGCTTTCGGATATTTGACTTTCATATTAAAAACAATATGGTGTTTATAGGGCACACAATAAAATATATACAGCATATGGCAGACATATGGTGAAAGCATTTTAATGAAAACAAAAACACTCAATTTTCACTTGTCTTGGATGAAGGAAATGTAAAATTTTTTATGCATTTTGATGAAGAAGTTGAAAGTAGAACTTATTTTTCTAAAACTTTATGACATTTAACACTTATATGTTGTTATTTTAACTCTTAGTTTCTATGTATAAATTAATTGTATTTATAAACACGGTGAAAAAATACATTGCTATTTTTCACCGTGTTATAATGGAGTTCTAATAAGTAAATGCCAATTCAATCAATGTATTTATAAAAGTTTATTATTTGTGTACCACTTATTTCTGTATTTTACGAAACGATCCGGACCGGTTTCAATCATAGCAACTAATTTCGTCAATTGTAAAATAGGGACACGAACTTTTTTTTTTTAATTAATTGTGATATTACAAACATAAATTTTTAAATTTATGTGTTATTCATGCAAAATTATAATTTTTTAATGCTAAAAAAACGGTTAAATGAAAAACCAAAATGCCAAAGTTTATTCGAGTTGATCCCCGAAATTTAGGTCTGTAATCATTAGTATTGCGTCTATCGACCTCCATCGCTCATAGACCACACAGCTGTGGTTGGTATAATAATATATTTATTATGAAACTGCGAATGTGGTGTAAAACATAGCGTGGGACCTTAGCCACATGGCTAGGGAGCCTATCAATTCGCATTAGGCTCGTGTGAATAGTTCACTATATTATGGCACTTCACACCCCTTCGAATAATGTCTTTAGTAGGAACACCGTCTACGCACAGACACCACCGATAACGCCCGTTGAATGAACGAGAATTAATATAATATATTTCCAGTAACGTCGTGTCAATTGGAAATTGAAATGTGTTCAAAGAAGACGCTTTTTTTATTAAATATACTAGTCATGCTAAAAACATATTTAACTAATAAAAACTATTGATTAAATTGGCATTTATTTGATAGAACTCTACTATAACACGGTGAAAAAATAGCAAGTATAAAAGTTAGCAGAAACAGCTATCAACTATATGTCTTATAAATTTTTTAGACCTAAAATAAATTGCTATTGTTTCACCGTGTAATAAAAACTATATTTATGTCAATACAAATAAGAGTTGAAATATCAGTCTTGGCTTAATAATTGAATACTTCTTACTGGATAAAAGCAATCAGTATTCGAAAGGGGTTGTTATATTTTTTCTCTATTTAAAGTTCAGCTGATAAAAACTTTTATGCTCAATACAAATAGCATGAATAATTAATACCGATAAAAGTCATGACTTTATCGATGTCCACTCTTTGGTCATTTGGCTGTTGACATCTGAACCGTTGAGACGGCTGATATCAGTGTGTAAATAGTTGAAACTCAAAACTTAAAACTAAATATAAATCTGATTTGACCTGATAATTTCGATAAGTTTGGTTAGCACCAACATAAATAAATTAATTTTTGAAATGTCTAGATTTAACATATCCTCTATGAAATGAAGTTCACTCAGCAGGGAATTAGTTAAATAATGGTAATCAAGATTTTCAGTATAAGTATGTGTCAAAATATATATTATGATTAAATTTCACAAAGGCTTTCTTAATAAAAAGTTAATAAAAATATTTTTTACAGCAAATAATTCGTAGAATTATTGTAATTAAAACATTTAATAACATATTCAGTCTTTGATTTTTTCTTATATAATATAAATAAAAAAATATGTAAATAGTATATTTCAATTGAAAGCTTTAAGCGCAAAAATAATTGACTAAGCAAGTTTTTAAATCAATCTTCAGCCCAAAGAATTCCAAAAATTTTATTTTAGGTGTCAACTAAACAATTAATTTATTGATTGAATTGTCATTCACTTGGTAGAACTCCATTATAACACGGTGAAAAAATAGCAATGTATTTTAGTTCTACAAAATTGTCAAAGAATCAGAATTTAAATCAAGAAAGAAGAATGAAGAATTTTGTAGAACTAAAATACATTGCTATTTTTTCACCGTGGTAAACAATTAATGTTTATTTTCGTGTCATTTAAGTTCTTATTTTGGGCAAATTTGTTCAATTCTGATCATTTAGTCAGTGTGGAAATTAGTATAGCTACTAGATTTTTCTGCTATTTTACTCAATTGTAAAAAAAAGTATACGAGGCAGGTATCTTAATTTTAAGTAAAGCTTCAATTAATGAGGAAATAATATAGAAAATTTCCAGTAGCAGGCTTTTTTCATGGTGATAAAAACTATAGATAAGTATTTTTCTTTAATATTAAATATTTTTAATAAAATAATAACGTTCAAATATATTACATATTCTGTGAAGATGGAGCAAAATCTTCAACCCCTGATTAAGCAACAACAAATATGAAGAAATGTGAAACCGCTACTTTAGAAGAACGACTATCCTAAGGCAATAAGTGTTATTTTACACAATAAACAATGTTTAAACACTTTGGTCTCTTTATTTCCTATAGTGAGTGTTCGTAAGAATACTTTTTCACAAATAAAATTATTATGTTTTATGTAGTGATATATTTGAGATTTTTTACGTAACATTTTATCCTATATTTCAAATACCATTATAAAAGCTCTTGCATATGTGTAATGTTAATAAAAGTGTCCTAAAATTAATCAAAAAATATAAATATGTTATCGCATTATTTACCACTATTCTTATCTCATGCATTCCGAAATCTGGACGAACGGCGACTATTTCTGTTTTAGTCTTGTGTTGGAATGTTCTTTTGTCGTTCTAGAACTCAAATCTTGTTATGCAGCTAAACATAACTTTAGTTAGTATGCTTTCAGTGAATGGAATTTTATGTTATCATCTTTCAAACTGATACATTTGATATTTACTTTGTCAAATTCAATCAGCTGATGGTTTAAAGTGGGGAAACAAACGAGAATAATGCTAACAAAGAATGTGACTGATATTTCAGTGTTCAGTTAACAAAAATATTTACTATAAATTTTGAGGATAAAAAATATTTGCGTGCTGACCACACATGCCGGCATCGCTGTATATAAGTATATATGGGTCCTCAGGAACTATGTGGAGAACAAAATTATCACGGCGCTGGGTGGGTGAATCGAGTCCCCTTTGACTCCTGGAAACTAATATTTTTAGACACAGTCCGCCACTGTGAAAAAAAATCATCTTATATTGAGTAAAATCGTGGATACTATTAAGCATTGCGTTTTTTATTATTTAAATGTCACTTACATCACAAAATTTTCCAATATTTTATTTGCCACGTAAAGTCAAAGTAGGAGAGTAAATTTAAAATATTGATTTCTCTACTACATAAAAATCAGTAGCATAATAGCGAATTGACGTTCAATTAAATGATAGATTCCAAAAATTACACATTGTATTATTTTTAATTGCAATCTAATAAACATTCTTTTTATTTGTACTGTGATAAAATGCATCGGTGAATGAGTTAAAGAGATAACAATAATACTGTTTAGATAATAAGGCTTCCAAGAGTTGCTCTAACGGAAATATACTCTTCACAGACATAAAATAAATACTAATTATAGCACAATGAATTGAAACTTATCGAGCCACGAAATTATTCTTAATTAGGGCAATGATAATGAAGAGGCCACCCAGATTCATATATACTTAAAAACAGTGGTCACCAACCGTTTGCATGTTAAAATATTTCAGAAGTTCTTCGTGTTGTTGTAATAAAGTTAGATCAAAAGATGTCGTGATTTGAAACTTGCTGACAAGTAATATATATCGATATTCCAATACTGACACCTGTTAACAAAACTTTTACTTATATTTACTAAAGTTCGATAAAAGAAATTTAACTGCACGAAAGAAAGGAATAGATTATAAAATTGTGAAAAGGATTTTATGTTAATTTAGAGTACAAAATTACGTTTAATATTTCATATGTTTCCATAATACATAATTATGTTTCAGCGTTTGCTAATATTTAAAAAAAAAGATACGGGTTATCATAAATCGATATAGTTAAATTAAATAAATTTTATTTATATTTTTTTAATGTATTGTATATCTTTCTAACTGCTAACGTTTGAACAAATAAGACAGCTGATTACAGTGTGTTGATAGTTGATTCTTAAAAATATAAGAGAGTTAATGTCAAAGCTTTCGTGTAATCATAATGTAAATTATTTTTTTATAAAAATCTCCACAAGTTAGTTAAACACCAGGACTACTGAATTAAATTTTTAAATATTGGGCTATTGCATATAATTTACGTTACTCAGCATAGAACGAATAAACAAGTACTACTTTATAAAATATTAGAAAGTACATTCAAAATGTCCAGGAAACATACTGATAGACATCCGTAAAAAAAACTGTTTAGTTTTTGTTTATGGGAAGAATGTCTTTACGACGTACGTTTTTTTTCTCTATATAATACATATTATGACTTACATTTTCCACCATTTGTCGTGATTTATTTTTTCATATTTTATGCATAGAGGGCCTGCTTACGAACATTATTTGTTTGTGTGACTATTATGATAAAACATTTGATACATACATTTCTGTTTTTATAAGGTTAAAGTATTGCTCCGTAAAAAGACGCAGAAAAATACCAATGCATTATAATTACTGGCATTTCTTCGAACCCTCCCCCTTCAGTATACTACCGCACCGTTCCTGAATGCAAAATGTTTGAATGGGAACTCACAAAGGCGTAAAAAGATGATGAATAGGATATTAGAAGCACAAAGAGGTATATGTACGCGTAGGTGTTTGCCCACAAGGAAATACATCATAAAGGTAGTGACACAAATTGAGGTAACGCGGACCTCTCCGCTCGTTCTGCACTCCTAATTCAATAGTCCCCTGTTATAACCATTAATTATTTCCAGAACATTAAAAATTTCAAGTCGTGGCCATCCCACGGTGCGCTATTCAATGTTATCAGGTGGATGAGTGCGAGTGGTGATTCTGACCAAAGAATATGTATCATAAAGCTCGCTGAAAATTGCATAGTGCTCTAATTTGTTATCTTTTTTTTATAGTTTATAAATCAATATATAAAAATAAATATGCAATTTAAACGGTTGAAACTTTGCACATTTCTAGATGTCATGTCACCTTTGGTCTCGACTTTCGGAATCTTTGAGCAATCACACGGGCAAAATAGAACATACATATAGTAAACGGTTTGCATCAGTTATATACTGTTGGAATTACACTGAAAAATACAGACACTACGCAGCTAATAATTTAAATAACTGTCGATTTGATTATTTCAAATGATTATAGCAAAGCGTTTACTATGCGCTAGTTCTATTGCCTACGTGTGATAGAATTCTCGAAGATACCTGACGACAAAATAAAACATGGAAATTTACAAAGTTTCTACAATTTAATGTAAATATTGAAATTCCATCAAGCTATGTCGATATCGTTAATTATTAAACAATTAAATTTTTTTAATTAATGACAACAACTTAAGGTGCTTGGTGAAATTTTAATATCAAAGATTCAACAATTCAAAATTAAATGTGTTTGGTGTATTACATTAGATAATTGACAAAATATTATATTTTTTAAAATCGAGAAGAAAAACATCACGGACAGAAAAGATTTCAAATTTAAATTTGATTTAGATAGTGCATCTTTAACTATTTGATCACTGGGCCGCGGAATCTGCTTTCAAAAGATGTAATATAAACGTACAATATACGTACCAAAGTGAATGATAACGTTGCACATACTACGTATACAAAAATAAAACTTCATGTCAAGAAACATGTTTCATCTATAACACAGTAAACTGGCAGTTGAAGAAGAATATCACATATAATATCTTGAAGTACCTAGTCAGTATTATAGCCAGCTAGCTACCTACTCATAAACGTCCTCGTCTACGAACGCGATCGAACAAACCCGCGCGACGTTCTCCTCCCAAATCCACATAAGCCTCAACTTCCTTTAGGATTTTCGGAAGTCATTTATCAGCTGTGTGTTTTATGCCCTTTTGCAGAACGTTTTGTATAGCGATATTTTCTGTATCAATGTCAGGGAGACCATTTTGGACCAGTTTCGTGACTTTATCTGGCTGCGAACTCTTTTTTTTTCTCTCGTGATATTTTATTATTTCTTTTCTAAGCTATGAACGACCCACTCCGAATTGTCTCGCCCGCGTATTTATTGTATCTCATACGCCGAAATTTATTAATAAATTCTCGACGAATTCGATGGTTGCTATGTCATAGCTTTTTATGATATATTCTTAATCGATTAATAATAAAAGTAAAACAGTAGTTATATTTATTAACTTCGAAAGAGTTAAGAAATTGTTCTGTTTTTTTATTATGGGTTCATTTTTACTATTCGTGATGAGTTGCGTAAAAAATATTAAAACATACTTACTTGAAAAAACAGCTGTGTTTTTGTTAGACAAACTTAAAGAGATTTTAAAAATAAACCGGACTACATTTTAATTTTTAAAAAAAGCTGATGAAGTTATTATCATCAAATTAATTTTATTGTCTATATTTTAGTTTCTTTTCTTTTGTTTTATTTTTTTATTTAAATTATGTTAAATGTTTGTTACTTCGTAAATCCATTTTTTTTGCTAAATGGAATAAAAAAAGATGTCATTTTTAAAGTATTATATATTAAAAATTAACCTCCAAGTCACTGCTGAATACATCGAACATCGTTGTTATTTGTCTCGCACGAATTAAATTTGATTTGTTACAATTTTGTACGATTCCACATGGTTTTACACTTACGACCCGGATTTCACCTTTCGACATCTTCAGGCATTTTATCACATGAATGCAACAGAACTGGCGTAAAATAAACAGTTAGCATCGTCTATATACCTAAATTATTAGTATTAGTTAGTCACAAAACATGTGGAATCGTACAAAGTTGTCACACTTCAAATTTGATATTGAAATTCCACCAAACATCTTCAATCGATATCATAAAAAAATAATGTACCTGCACATACGTTTTAACCGAGTCTTAGTCGGTGAAAAACAAGCGACTACTTTTTCGATTAGAAGATTTTGAAAAATATCCCAATGAACAATTTACTGGATATGTTGTTTGATCTTTGATTCTATGAAAAAAAAAAGGTCTTTTTTCAATTTTGTCTTAGTCGAAGTCATGTTGTTGGTAAATGTCTGGGCTGAAGTTGCGTTTTTTTAAACGACTCCATAATTTTGGTTTTAATACTCTTATAACACTGCAATCATCTGTCTCAACTGTTAAAATGTTAATAGTTAATAGTAGTTAAGAAATCTGACTAAATTGTATTGAGTTTTTATACAGCATAATATTTCATTTATATTCTGTGAGTTAAATGTAACTCAACTGTTATATTATCTCATCCTTCGATTCTTAAGTTCGCTGGAAAATTAGATAGAACAACTGATGAACTATTAATTTTCGAGCAGCAATATACTTATGATGTATTGTTTGATAAAGAATCTTGTTACATTGCATAAATTACATTTTGAGTGGACGTTAATGTGGATTTAGAAACATTGAAGCTGGATATAATTTTTGACCATAACATCCATTTTAACATAATATTTATTCTATTTTTAATACGTCAGATAACGGTTAATAAAGATTTTTTTTTTAATTGAAATTCAGCACGTTCACAAAAGCAAACTGTAAGAGGAAAATAGCTGCTCTCTTAAATGAGAATTAATTTATTGCGACGCAATAAAATTATTATCATGTATTTTATTCATGTAATCTTCAAAGACATAAATGAAACCAATTCGTATAAATGGGTAATTTATTTTTATACATATTTTCGTATTGTCGTGTCATGACTGCTAAAAGACGAGTTGACATATCATTGGCCTCTGGGGAGGACCAAAATATGTCAAAAAACAAAATAAATAGACAGTTGTGGCAACCCACAAACAAAACGAATGCTCTCGTTTCGTTGGGAAGGGGTTGACCGCAGCCAATTTGGTTTTGCAAATTATCTCGGAGAAAATAGGGGATGAAATTGGTCCCATATGTGTCCCTACATTCGGGTTAGCAGATATTTTCGATGCCCATCTATTGATGCTTCGAATGAAATTGGATTAGAAAAATATTTTACTTCATTTAAATCTTACCTATATCAATCTACATTTTTTGTAGTTATTTTTCACATACGTCTTATATAATAGTTTATTTATTCCAATTTTATATAAGCAAGTTTAGTTGACTATGAAAGATCAAAAAATTATTAATAAAAAAATGGACAGTTTTTTCACAACAGAAAGATTAAAGTAACGATTACTAAATGACTCTTATATACATAATTTTTATTATAGCTTTTTGTAAATGTTCTTAATCAGTGTTTCATAGAGCAAATAATTAGAAAATTCAAATTTTGTATGATTCGATTCCACCAATTAATCTTAAACCACGTCAATTAAATTTGCTATTCTTTTTGATCAATAGATGGTAACAGTACAAACGAGTTATCTTTTAGGAGTTGAACTTAAAATTTATCTTCTAATTGACAAATTAAATTGGTAATTAAAAATAATTTATAACACCTCCAACAATATATTCTTATTTAAATAAGAAATTGATGTCTTAAAATATTTCATTTTGTCTTAGAAAATACAAACGTGATGTTATTGATTGAATTGGCATTGACTAGGTTACATTCCATTATAAAACACGGTGAAAGAATAGCAATGTATGCTTGTTCTTCAAAATTTATAAGATACATACTTTATAGCTATTTTGGCTTATTCTTCATCAGAACTACTTCATCAGGCAAAAATAATCGATTACTTTAACTACAGGTAGTACAAAATAATGAAATCCTTTTCAAAATTTTCATAAAAACGGGATAGCTGAAATAACAATTTATTAATACTTTATTCACCAGAAGCATCTGCTTATTATTTTGATACAAAGGGTCGGTAGATATCTAGAGTTTTCCCTTTTCGTTCGGCGATGTCCCACGGGACATGAGGCTTTTGTGATATCATTTTGTCGTTCAGTCACCTCTGCCCCGAGTCCTAAGTCCTAACCAAACCTATTATGTTATCGTTCAACATCCCTCCAAGGAGTTTTTATAAAGAATTACGTCCATCGCGGGGTGCTTTATGTACACTTTAACTTTTATTTATCGTGATTATTTTTTTGGCGCGGTGACACAAGCACATAAAAATATATAATGGGCATTATGTGGTGAACTGTGAAAGAGATTTTTTTGTGTAATGATTTACTTCTACTTCATATTGCACTGTAAACGTTCGGCTTAACGTGTTCAAAAAATACTTTTTTTATTCATCAATAATGGAAAACACTTTTGAACTTTTGTAAAGTTTTCATATTTCTCACGTATTATCTACAAACCGATGAAAAAACGTTATATAATGTTTACTGAGCAATCATTATTGAAACACTTTTTTACCCTACAGAATATTTTATTTTTATTTTTGCTGTCATCGCTAATTTTTTCGCATAAGCATAGTCAGTTGTAATTTTACAATCACTAAATTTCACTTTCAAGGTGTTAACTGTCACTTCTTGATGGAAAGGCATGATATTTTAAATAATAAAAATACATTTTTTAGTACTTATTTCTACAATATATTTTTTGATCAGGATCAGGATTTTAGATTTTTTGATCGCGAGCATAATCATCGCGATGAGCGAAACCGGTCCTGATCAAAAAATATATTGTGGCAATAAAAATGTGTTTTTATTATTCAAAAAAATCACTAAATTTATGGATCGAATCGGCATTTTCTTGGTAGAACTCCATTATAACAAGCTGAAAAAATAGCAATGTATTTAAGTTATACAAAATTTACAAGGCTCAAAGTTGATAAATATTTTGGCTTACGACCTCATCAAAACTAATTTTTCTGTTCTGAAAAATATTTGGAACTAAAATACAATGTTATTTTTTTCATCGTGTTATCACTAAATTTAAACAAAAAAGTAACTTCTTTTTGAATTGTATAGTTATTTTGAGGCATTGATTTTGAACATAAATATAAACTTATATGTTACATAACACTCTTTAAATAAGCACAACTGAGTGCAACAAAAATGGACAAAACGTACAAATTATTTATCCATGAATTTTTTTCTCTTAACTTTACATAAAATTGCTTTAATTTCAGATAGTTTCAAGTCTAATACAGTATCAGTTTATCCTTTACATTGTAATAATTGCAACCGTAGAATCAAACGGTTATATTTCACTAAAATATATCATATTAGAAAAAATTACAAATATTAACATCACACTACGATCAAAACAAATAAGCACAAGAAGAAAGAAAGGCAGATTCATTCGTATTGTTATGCGGCTAACAAAAGTTCTGTTTATAAATATTAATCATTTATTTGCGGCTCCTGTACAAACAGCTCTTTGAAAGCGCGCCTCAGGGGTGTGTCCAAAAGTATACTTTTCACAAAAAATGCTCTAGGGGTAGTCCAATAAAATTATATAAATCATTCCGTGGACATTATACCAAACAAACAAACAGACAATGATAATAAAATCACAATAATAATGGTGGCATTATATATAATATTATGAAATTGTTATTATATTCAGGAAATACATAATTTATATTTCTAACGGTTGTTAGAGCTTTATTTATAAAGCAATTCAGTAATGAAATTTATAGATCAGAAATCACATTATAAGGTTAAATATTTGAGGAGTATATAAGAAAATACGAAATGCTCAATTTGAAATTTTAGTGGTAAACAACAGTTTTGTGTTTTATACTTTGATAATTATTTTCTTTTTATCGTTTTGTATAATATTTCTTTTCAACTGGAACATGAGTTATTTATATCATAATATAGTATGTGAATTTGCTTATAATATAGCAACGTACCTTTTTTTATGTGTTGACAAAATAAGAATTTATAAATTATAAAATTTAGACGACGAATAATATTTTAAGCATATTTTGTTATTTTATAGTAAACTAAATTTTCACTTTCAACATAAACGTCAAGCCCAGTTCGTAATTTTTTGTGACCAACAATTAAAATTATTGAACGAAAAGTTACTTAAATTGATTTATGGATTTGTGTTGTGAAAGAAATAAAGATTGTATTTTTTTAAATTTCATCACATATATTTGACCAAGGCATTAGTTTTAACCCTGTAAAAATTGTTGATCCTTACAATCTTTCAAAAAAAAGCTAGCGAAAAGCTCTCGTTGAAAAATTTTGAATCCTTCATAATGAGTCAATAAAAATTAAAAATATGCTTATTTGGGAATATGTAATATAATAATAAAGCATATTCAAAAATATTTTTGTAAATTTTTACAGTGAAACAATTTTTAAATGACCGATTTCTCCTAATAGAAAAATATTTAAAAATAAATTCTAGAAGAATTTACAGTTACTCAGTACCACATTCTTCATTTTAAGATCGAATGGATAGGGTCAAAAAATCGTTCTCGCTAAATTCTTTTGTATGGGAGAAGATGTGTTGGAGGAATCCACCACTCAGTGCTTCTAGTTTTAATTGGATTTTAGACTAACACTTTGTTTTTATATAACTTCTGTGAAAACGTTTTTACGTACGTCTACATATATCACGAGCAATTTCTTACCCTCAGCCAGTAATTCATTAATCGTATCACAGAGCAACATCTTTTGTTTTTATATAAATCCAAGAAAGGACAGAAAGTAATCTCAACCACCCCCGAGAGTAAAGCCTCATGATATAATCGTTTCGTTCACCGCCTACCAGATAGGGTTGTATAAATTGACGCATGAAAAAGGAGCGACGGATTTTTTCATTTGGCCCTGCTTAAATATTTGTACCGACCAACATGCCTTAAAAGTTTTAACATACAATTATATAAGAAATATTTTTTTTAGAAGTTGTTAATACCGAGATAATTAATTTATATTCAAACAATAAATATTCTAAAAATTCATCCGGTAATGTTGGTGTTAGATTAACTTATTAAAATGAACTGTACGACTTAGAATATATATTTTAACACATCATTAGCCGAAAAAAAAGAATTTTTACCACTTTCATACTCTTACAATTTTGATAATCTACAATTAACACCTTGCAATCAGCCGTCTTAGTACATAAGACGTTAGTAGTTAGCGAGATATTATTATATTCCAAGTCTTTTTGCCAAGCTAATATTTAACAATTACAGCTTGTCTATGAAGGATTTAACAAAATAAAGTTAATATTATTGAAAGAGGTTATATATTACCATATTCACATATTCTTTAAAAAAATGATCCACAACAGAGACATCATTTGAAGTCCCCAAAAGAAACATTCTACCATATCTGAATTAAACTATATACATTAAATTTATTTTAAAAAAAACACACATCCGTTATCGGTTTTTTTCACTACCTTGCACGTATAGAAAAAAAAACAAAAATGAACGTTTACACCCTCCTGAAAAAAGTCACAAATCTAAAATTACGTCGTTGATATATAAACTTTAACTCTCTGATTGCTAACGTCTCAACTGTTGAGACGGCTGATTTTTCTGTGATGATAGTTGATACCCAAAAATACATGAATTGACAGTGGTCAAAACCTTCTTGTACTCGCTAAATTTTGAGTTGATGCATTGCATGATTTGTCCTGATAAATTCAATAAGATTGTTTCAAACCAATATTACTCAATACATTTTTCAAGTCTAGATGTTGGAATATCCTTTGAACGGTTCAGCAGGGAATGGGCTAAATCAATAAGTGATACTACAAAAATACGAAACCTTATGATTACTATAACAATCACAACATATGCAACGGTATCACGAGTAAAGAGTTTAATTTTAATTTCAATGAAAAAGCAATAAAAATGTAATGCAAAAATTATTTCTAATCATCTGACACTTAATGATGAATGTATAAATTAAAAAAAAAAATACTTATTTGAAAATGAATTTATTAGTGCATAAATACAACTTGTAAAATAAAAATACACGCATTACTCACCTACTTGAGTAAATGAACGAACAAACGAAATCTACAATATAATGACACTTCATCGCTCACTTCTAGCGGCTCAAACTTGTATGGTAGTGATTGCGGACAGTATGCGTTTAACCCTTCAGTAAGCAGTACAAACATTTATTGTCATTTTGACTTATTTAACCCGGTATCCGTTCACCCCCATCTGACGCCACCTACCCTTAACACTGGTGTGTGCAATGAAATATTGATGAGGCACACATCTGTCACAGAATTTTTCCAATTAATTTGATCTGTCACTATCTTCCCGGAATCGTCTGACTAATAGTTTGTCGCTAATACAACCCGTCCACTAACTGCATTGTATATTTTTATGATAAAGTCATTAGAGTTTGGTGGTATATATTATTAAATTTCATCAATCACTGATATTTCATTACGCACAATGCTTTTATAATGATATTTCCTTGAAGGTGGGAAGCGTTGAATGCATCGATTAAAATATTTGCGACTTTATTGACTGGACTGGAATTTATAAATTTACTTAACATAAGTTCGTTAACTCTTCTTTCTAACTAAATGTGAATTTATTTTCGAGCAAAGACAGTTTGTCAAATCAATTTCATATTTAAGTATTTTTGAGATCACTATGACAATGTGACACGATTTATATTTTCTGAAACTTACATGTAAATTTGAATCATTGAAACTTTATAACTCCATAAATTTTGTCAATAACGACCCGGGTTTCGCCTTTTAGTATATTCAGGCATTCTATCTCGGGTCGTCAGTGACAGAGCATATGGAATCTTCCAAAGTTTCAACATTTAATATTTACTTCTAAAAAACGACTCTTTTAAATCACATGTATTGCATACATATCATTGCAAAAAATATATCAAATATTTTTTTGCAATGTATCATGAATATGAAAAGTTTTTTCTATCCAAATACTAGCCAATAATGTAAATATAGTCAATGAACTATTTTTGAATGTAAGTTACTACTACTTATGCGTTAAATTACTTTTATTGACAAATATTAATAAGTATAAAAATTAAAAGAGATAATCAGTATCATATACAGTATTGTGTGGTATATGTAGCGTCACAAGTGTTATTTGTTATTTTTTCGGCGAAGCTTACTAATTGTATTTTTAAATAGCTGGTAATTTTTGACTTCATTTCTCTGGTAAAAGAAGTCTATAACTACCGAGAAAATTCTATATAATAAAGAATTATATGATTAAATTTTGCTTTATTATTGATTATATTTAATTACTGAATTTTATATGTTTTTTTCCACTAACGGCCCGGGTTTCACCTTAAGACATCTTCAGATGTTCAACCACATTTTTACATGAGCTTGCTTGGTTGACTTTCTTGTTATACTTGTTTTTTGTTTTGTTTTTTATTTCATTAATTTTGAACGTTAAGTTTTTAAATAGTTTGACGTTGCAAAAGCAATTAACTAATATAATGTAATTTTTTGTAACGTGAATTTACCAAATAAACAAATAAATATACTGAAAGGCAAAACTCGGGTCAAGAATGTAAATTTTGAAAATGCAAAATGTCTCAACAATTCCAATTTGATATTAAAATTCTATCGTGCGCCTTCGATCGATATCGTATTTTATATGTTTATATAATGGTTTTATTCGAGTTTATTATACAACGATCAAAAACAGCTGGCAATGGAAAAGCAGTATTGATGTCTCGTGTTGTCGTAGGGTTCAATTCTGAAAAGTTAACTTATTAAATACGAAAACGCATACTCACTCATAATGGCTTTTGATAGAACAAATTGTATTAACATAATAATCAGGGTGAACAATATTGGCTTCATTTACACATGTTAGACAGATAGAGCGGTTCATTACAATAAAAATCGAATAAAAATAATGTAAGCAGCAAATGCTTGGCATATTGCGACGGATGATAGTATTAATATGATGAAAAGAAGCAATTTGACTACTAACTAAAATATATAATATATAGGCGGGCGTGGTTGCAATAAATTTTTGACAAAGTGCCCGTAAAGCAAACATCCCGCCGGTTATTATTATAGCTACCCTGTCGGTATTATCATCTTCTGATACTTTCAACATCTGACAAGCCCACTTGAATACATCGGCGTGCAATATTCCTACTAGAAGGGTCTGTAAAATAATAATTTAAGCGCAGCATAACTAATCTAACACTTTTCAGGCGTTGTAAAAAAATGCGACACATCCTAATCTAGACTTTGTAAATTTTTCAGTAATATCTAGTTATTAACATTACATACCAGTGTAAATTAGTCACTTTAATTGAAATTAAAAATAAGTGTAAAATATTTAAGTAAAAATTAATAAACAGGCAGGTATATTAAGTGTGAAATTATTTCCCTGCAATTTAAGACGGCATGACACAGTTTACCCATCTTTTCCTAAGATTTGTTCTAAAATATATTTATCGATTATAAATATAAAAAATAATATTTTGTATACTTCTAAGAGAAGTTAAAGAATTTAAACAAAAATAATTTGAAAGTAGTATCACGGAGCATTTTCCAAATAAATTTTATATTCTGCCTAAAATGAATCTGTATTTTTTCATATAAATGACAATATTCACTCACAAAAGTTTAAAACAAAGTATTAGTTTGTTTTATTTTGTAAATACACGTTACAACAATTTTGAATAATTAGTATATATTAATTTTGCTACATCAATAATATTTAGAAATTTAGTGTTGAAAATTAAAGGAATAAATAACAAGACAGTACAAACAAGGATAGCTGTATGGATTAATTCATCTTTCAGTTCTCATTATAAAATATAATATTTTTGAAGATTTGGTTCATGAAGTTACGAGGATTTCGTTGTAAATTTGCAAATGTTAATAAATACACGTTGTATGCGAATTTAAAAAAGTGTTTTATTTAAATAAATAAAAGTGTATTCAGTTTTAGATGGCATAAATTATGGTTTATCTTTTTTTGAAAATGTATAAGAGAATACTAAAACATACTTATTCAAGCAATAAGCTGTTAATTTCAGCAAAAAACAATAAACGGCATAAATATAGGCTTATTGAAAAAAACCGATGGCACGCCACTTATCAAATAATATAAAATTTGTATGAGAATCATGTGTGTATCAGATTCAGTCGAGTTTTTAGTTCCATACTGTTATCAAAATGTTTATTTAATTTTTTGTTCTTTTCACTTAATAGGCGTAAATCCAACATTCGAAATGATTTATATTAGGACGAAAAATATCTTGCATTTTGTTCCTCTCACATTACAGATTGGTTCTAAGCTAATTTTAATAGATTAAGTTATTTAATACACATTCAAAAAAATAATAAAAAATAAATGAATCTCAAATGTTAATTTATCTGCAGTGCTTAGTCTTTACTTTATTTAAATTTTATTACAAAACTGATAAATGTATGCATTGTAGTTATTTTAGATCGGATGATAATGGTTTAAGAATGTATAATTACTGAAATCTTGCTTATAGATACAAACCTGTAAATCAATTTAGTATTAAATAATTTAATCAATTGGCTGATGATGCTCAATGGAATTTCAATATAAAATTTTATAGGTTAAAACTCTGTAAAACGGTGAAAAAAATAGCAATGTATTTTAGATCTAAAAAATTAATATTGACGAAGACGTAAGCCGAAATAGCTATCAACTATATATCAACTATCTTATAAAAAAATTTACAAGTAAAATACATTGCTACTTTTTTCACCGTGTTATAATGAAGTTCTACCAAACACATGCCAATTCAATCAATATAACGCTACATTTTTTCTGTCATTTACAACCCAATTTTCGCCTTTCGACATTTGTTATATTGTCAGTTTAAATGCATCATCCGTGTATTAGAATGTACGATGATGTCGAAAGACGAATACCGGTTCGTGCGTGACAAATCACAAAGCTTAAGCGGTTCAAATTCGAAAATAATTATTAAAATATATATAATCTATGATATCGACTGAAGGTGTTTGATAGAATTTAAATATCGAATTTCAATTCTTATGTCACTTCTGTTGCCACCGTGTGATAGAATGCCTGAAGATGCCGAAAGGCGAAATTCGGGTTGTTAGTGACAAACATGTGGAATCGTACAAAGTTGTAACAATTGAAATTTAAAAATATATATGTAAAAAATATTATTGGTTTCGATTATCGCTACAATTTCAACTAAAATTTAAATATGTTACCACTCGAATACGAGACCGTCAAAGTAAAAATACTGTTGTTTTGTTTTATTTTTTTCTGATAATGATAGAATAAAAAAAAAACAGATTAAGCCTAACACAGTTTATTCGAGAAGGAAATATTTGCAAATAAAACGCCAATTCATGTTTTAGATATACGTCTCAACTGAAAGTACGTACCCAACCTTGCGGAAAATTGAATATGTTAAAACAGACAGAGTAACTGAAAAAGTCTATGGCAAGCAGGTAATACTTTTCAGGAGGCAGTAGCGAAGAGGCTCAGACGAATCATTAACGCAGGCTTAGGCGTGATCCCAGGTCTTAGCCTCAAGTGTGCTACGAATAATTGGCTGAGGATAGAGATTATGGCTTTGGACGTAGACCGACTCGATGAATTATTCTGGAAAGTCGACGGATTGATTTGGTAACAGAAAAAAAGAGCAGGTGAGAAATTATCTTTCGACGTGAGCTTCTGTTAACTAAGTTGGTAAGTTTTGTGTTTCGAATCATTACTCCAAATATAAGTTTTACACTGCGGATTTGTATCACAAAAATATTTTTTTTTACACTTTACAGTTTTTTTTACAATACTTCATGGATCAAAAAAAAATCTTCACACTTCAATTATTTTTAAAAATAGCTAAATTTTACGACGGAATTTGTTAGTCTACATTATCGAAATTTACAAGAACTTGAAATAAATAAAAAAATAAATATCTTTCGACATTTTTATATTACGATTAAGAATGTGACTTGTATTTTTTTATTTATTAAATTTTGTCAATTCCATTCGACAAAGAAGCATATATAAGTTTTTCTTAATTTGTAAATTATCTTAGCAACTGTAATTATTGTAGAAACAACATCATACTTTAATAGTGGTATTTAAATGATTCTCTTTTAGAATAAAAGAATCTCATCAATTGCTATTGATTAAGCAAGAAAAATATTTGAAGTGAATATAATGATAAATGCTAGAGAATAATTTAAGCATTTTTACTTGAAGTTACTTGGTAAAATTCAATATTTAATAAAAAGCAAATTATTAAGTTCCTCCTCTGCGAAACAAAGATATTCAGTAGCTTATTACTAATATTTGGGGTTTTAAAAAACCAAAACTTCTTTAATCGACCATTCAATGTTTATAAAGAATTTTTAGTTGAATATTTTAAATGAAAACTAGTCTTTATAAAATTAATGCAGTCTTTTGCTATCAATATGTTTATTGTGTAATCTCCCGTTTAAGTTTAATATGCGTGCTTGATTCCATACTACACTCTCAATATCATCACAATGCAAAATGATCGTGTAAAAAAGCACAATATGCAACAATCGTATTAGCTTTATTCATTCATTAAAAGGGCTTTAAAATACTCCCCCTTTTTATTTGATAGATTACAAACTAACACCTCACGCATTTTATTGTATAGTTCAAATAATACGAAAAGTGCATTTTGAATATAATTATTCAATAACATTTAATGTTAAATAAATAATATATTTCATATTATCGATAGTTTACAAAAGCGATTTAAGTAATTTTAAATGTGGTTAAGGAAACAAAAATATTTCATATAATAATGTAACAAAATGAATTATTAGTCAAATTTGAACTGTTACATTTTTGTACGATTCCACATGTTTTGTCACTGACGACCCGGGTTTCGCCTTTCGGCATCTTCAGGCATTCCATCACACGGATGCAACAGAACTGACACGGGTCACGGGTTAGTGACAAAACATGTGGAATCGTACAAAGTTGTAAAAGTTCAAATTTGATATTGAAATTCCATCAAGCACCTTCAGTCGATGTCATGAGTTATTAGTCGATTAAATGTATCTTCATGTACTTATGATTTTGCTATTTTTTTGATTCGCAACAGTGAATTAATTCACATATTGAAAAAATTCTATTTTATCAATTATGAATTCATAACACGAGCAGAATTTACTTTTTTTGCGATTCTGTTTCGAACAAAATATGTTTTAACGACAAAAATATCGATATAATACATCTATATAAAGACATATCAACATAGTTTGCATTTATAATATCGGGTGTTTTAGTAAGATTTATTCGTTTTTAATAATGTATTTTATTCATACGCGAGCCTCCTGCTACTTTGGTGAATCTGTACACAAAATACACCCCACCACAACTAATTGCATCCCTTAACATTGTGCACTGACAAAGTCAATCCCCCAGGGGGGTTATAAGCTTATTTCACTATACAAACTGAACACATTAGACATATTAGGAAAGAAAACTGTCGTACGTAGATATAACATGAGATATGAAACATTATACAAGGGGTATGTAATTATATACAAGCATATATGTATACACGAAGACGATAGCAACCATTTAATAATAGAAACAAAATTTTCAGTACTATTTCTACAATATATAATATTTTACGATCAGGACCGCTTTCGTTTAAAATACGTATTATCAACTGATCAGCGGTTATATTGTGGAAATAGGACATAAAAATGTGTTTTTGTTATTCAATACAAAGATAAAGAAACCTATCACAAAAAATTATAATACAAATAACATATTAAAAATGTGATAGTTTTGTTGCAAGTGATGTATGATTTAATTGGTCAATTATATACAAAAAAAATGACAATATTCTGTAACCTTTACTAGGCCGCGATCAATCAAAATAGTGACTTGACTTAGGGATTAACCTTGTAAATTGTTAGAAACTATTAACCATTAGAAATAAAACAAACGGTTATGACTAAATCAGATACAATTTATATGGGAATAATATGTCCATATTCTGGTTAAGGGTTGAATTTGAACAATATTGGTTTAATTTTCACCTTGCTGGTGCTTGGAGCCCAGAAGCACCCGTTTAGTGGTGTTAAACTTTTACCACTAAGCCACAGATATCGACAAGTATGAAAATTATTAATCTAAGACATAAAAAATAGCAATATGTTTTCTGTTTATTAGTAATTTTGCCTGGCTGTATGAATTTTCATGAATGTACTTGTAAGCTGACAGCTTTACTTATGTTTCACAGTTTTGAATTAAAAATAAATAAATGTCCAGTTGTTTACTTAATTAATTTGAACTTTTAACTAACTTTTAACTATTAACTTAATTATTTTAATTGATTGAAGGGGTATTAAATTGTTTGAACTAAATTATACCAGGATAAAAATAGTAACGAATTGGATTACATTATAATAAATGATGAATTAAATATCTTATAATTTATACTGTAGTAGCATAATATACATCCATATCGATTAACTCTCATTAATGGAAAATATATTCAATGGTTTGATTTCTTATATTAGAACTACTAAAAATGGTTCTAAGATTTGTTTAAATTTCATTACACCGTATTTATATCTTAACTGCTGTATTCTTGTAATTTATAACCGTATAAGATTATCAAGTGGAATTTTATCCAATTGTTCAATTTTCAAGTATTTAATAGATTTATATAAACTGACAGAATATATATAGCAATTTTAGTATATATAATATGTATATATTACAAATAAGTGAATCGCTATTCTCCCAAAACAGATACCGTTTTCCCAATTCCCGCAATTCCCGACGGTAATAATATTTGGAGTCATTTTCCTTTAAATCGAGTATATGAGAGATTTCGAATACAAGCTTTTATTGAAATACACATCATTAGTGTCCTAAACATTTTTCTATTTTATATCCCACTTAAATATTTGAATATTTCTTCTAAGTGATTACAATGATCCAATGGACACTTTCAAAGTAACAATTATAATGATATGTCCAATATTCCAACCTGTCAAGCGCAAAGTATTATATAATAATATTTTATATTGAATTGATTTTAGCATTGTATAATGTAGATTATCACATTCGCTACTGAGCCGCGATAAGTATATTCCAATACAGAATATTTCAGTAGAACAGGATGCAAATAGTTTCATAGAGATAATCAAGATATATCAGACTTTATTTATGTATTAAAGTTTGACACTAGTAAATTTTTAAATATCAACTGCGAACATACTGTTATCAGCCTTCTCAACAATTCAAATGTAAGAAGTCAATGAATAAAAATTGATAACTATTTTTTAAATTGTACATAGGACATACAATAAATAAATTTACTTTTTATCTGTCTTACAATACAAGCAATATCACATTATAATTTCCGTAGTGCTGTTACAAATTTAATGCGACAGTTCCACCTATTAAAATTTTCTCAATGAGTACGATACTCCTCGTGTGTCTGTATATTTTTGGTTTCATAGATAAAAAGGTAGACAAATGAATAATTTTTTATCCATAATTAATCACCACTGTAATTTTAATTCAAAATGATATATATATAAATATATATCTCAACTCAAGAACAATACGAGTTAAAAAAAAAAACTATTCACTCTTAATGTTTGTGGTCACCACATAACTTTCTCTGCTGTGATCAAAATATGTTTATAAAAATATTTATAATCATTTCTTCAAAAAGAAGATAATTTTTGTGTTACCTTGAAATAAAAACAAATAGTAATTGAAGCACAGTGTCATAAAATTTTAAGCTTTTGAATTCGTTTTTTTTTATATTTGCCAGATAGGGGGGCTAATTCAAATCGCTTTGCTGTGTGTGTGTTTATTATTATGCAGTGTACTGGGTGTAATTTGTTCTTCATACTTTTATTAGGGGATGCAACCCTAAATAGCTACCCTATTCAAACTGCTCGCTTTGATGCCCAACACCTACACGGTCGGTTAACTGAATAAATGAATGCGGCTCATTTTTTTTTAAATGCATAATAAATAAAGTAATTTGTCAAAATTACCCTACTTGAATAATAATACATTGTCAAAGTAAGTTTCGACTATCTTTTATTTTCTTCATACTGATGTTATTTTCATTCTGATAATTTAACGTTAAAAAGATGCAAAATTAAGTATTACTTAATTACTTTAACATTCAGTGATTTTGTAAATATCACGGTAAAAAAATGTTACTGTGTTAAGCATTTAATTACCTTTATTATATATTAGAAACATCACGCTTTAAACGAGGAATTCTATGAGAATATACAATAATGGAGCTATACTCAGTACGTAGAATGCTAAGCATATGATCGCAAGTACAACTGTCTTCAAATTAATTATATCAAGATAATGCAAGTAAAGTAAGACGTTGAATATAATGGCACTTCAATGTAGTTGACATTACTCTTATGATTCAATATCTGAATTATATGATTCTGTACGGTATGGAAAATAAAGTTTTCTGGCGTCATGATCCGGATCATATGCCATATATTACGCTACAGTAACCATATATTAAATTTTATCTGGCCAGTTCATGGATCATATAATATTTAAACACCAATAAAGAATTACTATATAAAACTAAGTCATAAATACGTTTGTCTTTCTAACCTTAAAATTGACGTTGGAAAAGAATTAGTTATAACCTCATTTAAAAACTAAGTAAATAAACTATACAGAAGGTATCAAAATCGATTTATGAATTCACTCATACATTGTTTAACAAAGTATTCACTTAGTACAGTTTAACTTTAATACCATTCTCGTGTTGTAGAAGTATTTTTTTTAATAAAGTCTTACTCGAATTTAAATTTTGAGTTTTATTCATAGCATCTGACATTAAATCATGAATCAGGGACATCAATTATCATTAATTTTTCAAGACAATTATAGTAAGAGATGAGAGATAAAATAATTAAGCTCTTGATAAGATATGACTACAGTTGGGTAAAAAATAAATAAGTGAAGAGTTGGTAGATATAACTATCACAGTTCCACGGGAAATTGAAAGCGATATGAAAAGCTCTGCTTAAATTTAAATTAATAAGGTAAGAGTACAATAATTTGATTGAATAATTTTTTTTAATAATAATCCAGATATGGATTATGCATGGGATACAATTTAAATCGGAAATAAAACAATACGTAATTTAGTTTAAATATTTTCATAAGAATATAAGAAAATTAAGAAGCTTTAGTTATATTTTATTTATGCAACGGGTTACAGGTAACGAAAACGTATTGCAAATTTTTAAGTGCTCTTGAACCGTTCTCTGGTGAACCGTATGAAGAATATTCCAACAACAGGGTGAAAAAAATAGCAATGTATTTTGGTTCTACAAAATTATTTTTTTTAAATATAGTTGATAGCTATTTCGGCTCACGCCATCGTCAGAACTATAGCTATATTACATTGCTATTTTTTTCACCGTGTTATAATGCCAATTCAATCAATAAATATTCCAACAGTTATCTTTTCAAAAATTGATTGAAGTGTTGATGTTAATCAAACTTGTTGAGACTATTTGCACAAATTAGGCTATACTTTATTATAATAGTTATGTTGAACCATCATTCTTTAGCAGTTTCAGTAGGAACTGTAATAATTTTGAGTTTTAACTATTAAAAACTAAACACTTCGATCAGCCGTCTTAATGCTTGCAGACGGTGGGTTAGAGTTTTTGTATTTTTTTAAATATAATTTTACGTCATACTTAATAATGAAGAAGTTATACCTTAAAACAGATGAAAAAAATATAAACTCACATTTTAGCTTCTCCAGCGGTTCGTGATGAGAATGATGCGGTGGTGGATGCGCATGCTCAGCTAATGAAGGTGCCCCCATTAGCCCTGTTATGGCCGAGCTGACCGAAACCGCTGCAGCCGCGACTGGATCGTGGAGATGCGAGTGCGAGTGGTGAGAGTGAGGATGCGCAGCGTGCAAGGCATGCGCATCCTGCTGCACCAGGTCCTGAAGACAGAGACCAGCCTCCCCGAGCGGCTCCATGGCCACACCCGGAAGGTACGACGTCAGTCCACTCGGGAACACGTCCTTGTACACGCGTAGGTGAATGATTAGGCCTTTGACTGACTATAGAACCAAATTGGTGACCAGTCGCAAGACTATGTCCGGCGAAGTATTCTTTGGATTTCGCTAAATATTATTCAATCAATAAAAATCACTTCAACATTTTAACGACAAGATATAATAAATTGTTCACAATTTCGCTAGAAAGACTGCTTTGATTGTCAAAAAATCATTTTGCTTTTAATCAAAAATTTACCCAATCACTATGTTTATTTATTTAATTAAAAACAATAGTCAAATAATGTATAACTCTCTCCTTAGAGTTGGTAGCGTTTATACTTTTTAAATGTCAAAACTTTAAGACTAAACTGATCTTTTATATCTGTAAAATGTTTTTGATAGAAAAAAATCACCGTCAAGACGACATAGTGTCGATTTTAAGTTTTATTCATTTCTCTCATCTACTTATGTCAATATAAGTAGTGCAGAAATACTTAAAGAATAAAATATTATAATCTCAAATTTATCACAACGTTCCTATTATTAATTTCTACCACTTAGCCAAAGATAACTTTTTAGTATCCAAATTCACTAGTACCAAGAAGTGTTGCAGTTTTTTCTGAAAACATAAAAACATACATAATTAGTATTTCTAAAAATTAAAACAAATTTCTGAAATCAAACAAAATTTCTCAAATAACAATTGTTTAACTCGGTGAAAAAAATAGCAATGTATTTTAGTTCTATTTTTCACTTCGTTCATTGCTATTTTTTTCATTGTGTTATAATAGAGTTCTACCAAGTGAATACCAATTCAATCAATGACAATTGTTTAGTTAACATCAACGTCATAGTAAACTTTCATTCTTTAAAAATCTTGTAATTTTTCACTGTGTATATGTGTTGGAATTTATACAATTGTATCAATATCTACTCAAATACCTGAGAAGCCTGAATGATGTCATTTTTTACGCTGAAAAACTGACGAACTTTGTTTTATAAATAGAAGAAAAGCAAACTGGTTGTTGATCTATTATATTGGGTTTTTTCATAAGGAGTACGTAGTTAAAAAAATTGTTATAAATTACCCATGCCCTTGAGAGATATAGCAAATCAATCGGAGCAGCAATCAAAAATGATGTATTCAAATCATAAACAGCGAAATGAAATCACCAAACACTACTTCTGGGACACAGTGATCGATTAATATTTTATTTAAAATATGATATAACAATTTAATTATAGTAGCAGTCAATATTTTTCTATATTTTTGTATAAAAACTATTTTATTACAGTCATTCTTTGATTATAATGCTTAGAAATAAAATGTAAGTTTTCTTGTAGTATGGCTGGTAGATACAAATCATTTTTGACAATGTTGATACCGCATGACTTAAACTTTTCAAAAGTTTTTTTCTAATACCACCTAAATTTATAACAAATAACTAGAGAAGAATTTTCGGAAGCCGGGACGGTCTGTTGATCCTATTTGTAACGGAAAATTAGACGCACAAAGTCGCCTCTTGACACGCCTTTTACATTTAATAAACTTAAGTTTAAAGGGAGCTTTAAACACCTATTGTCTTTCGCAAAGTTTTTCACTGCGGCACTCCGCCGTAGAGCGAGAGGCTACAGCGTAGAGGAGCGCTACGGCCGAGACGCCCGCTCGCCCGCAAATCCACCGTATAAAAATCACTGAGCCGAGTCCTTTAAAACGTGCTAAAACCTCGATTACTTGACTTAAACCCGCGACTCGACGACTTTGACTGCTCGCTTTGTTCCGTTTCCAGGTGAGTCTGATTATCATAGGATTGTGATTTTGCTCGAAAGGATTTCTGGATTTTTTCGCGTAGATTTTCTCAAGCTAAAATTATCGTATAAGAAATGCTTTCCCGAGCTTTTTCAATCTTAAGAGTTTTCGTAACGCTTCTCAAATACGACAAACACGAACAAATTATTATATAATATTTATATCGCTGCACCCTAAAAACGCCAGTAAATTTCAGTATCTCCCAACAATTATTTATTCATAACTAAACCATTCTATCTAAAATTTTACGCTAATAATTCTGACACGGCAAAAAAATAGCAAATATATCTATAAAAAAACATTGCCATTTTTTCATCGTGTTATGATGGAAGAAATACCAATCCAATTGACTAGTAATTCTGTATATGATAAAGGATCGATGATTTCTTTTTGAATAATTTTCCGTGGTGACTGAGGGTTATAAGTGTAATATGAGTTTTTTATTTCAAAATATTTAGGGATTCTATCACACAGATGCAATAGACTAACAAAAATTGAAAAATTTTCAAAACGCTGGTCGTGAATGACAAAATATGTGAAAGTGTACACAGTTTCAAAAATTTTAACTAAACTTCTTTTTAGCTAAAACATTTTTATTATTTGATTTATATATGTATTTGTATTATACATTTTCTTAAGTAAATTATCAAACTATATTTTTTTGATCGAAGGGTATTGCTAAATTGATTGTTTATTATTGTGTTAATATGCTTAAAATGAACTCATATTTTGGAACTCTTTCAAAACCATTATATCATTATGATTTATTGAAATACTAACAAAAACATGACATTCCTCGTAGTGAGAGAAAAATAAATATACTCATAACTTACTTAAAAAAGTAGTCCAACAAATTATTTCAACAGAAATCTAGCCACCATAAACAATATACTACTAAGATGAAGAGATTTTCTTTTTCTTGAATATTGTGTGTCGTGTTCTAATAGCGTATATTCGTCCTTAAAAGTTATATACGTAATGATATACCAATAAAGGCAAGAAACTTACTCAAATCCAAGGATATTAAAATTCCAAAGCAATCAATGCAAAAAAAAAATAATTGTCATTCATTACCACATACAATTTAGAGTAAAAAACTCAGGGATTGTGTTTAATATATATTGAATAACAATTTATGAGCGAATCAATTTTTTTATCACGATATAATATATGATTTATCAACAAATGAAGTCCGTTATAAATTTATAAAGATATTCAATGTTTGTACTTTGAGCTGTGCTATACATCCACTTGTATTTGAACCATACTTGAATTTTATGACTTAAAATGTCATCAAATAATAATGGTATATGGTATGAAATTAACTTCATATAAAAAACAAACGAATATTTTTCGTGGATGATAATTCAGGTATAAAATATATATGAAATAAACAAATCTATCGCTGAAGTCAATTGACATATTGAATAAATACATTGATATATTAAATGAACCTTCTCGTATAGTTTAGTGTAAGTCAATGATATTTTTAGTGTCCAACATTCATCCTGAATAGATACAATTCGAAATAGCTAAAGAATGATAGACAATGCCAATATGTAAGAACCGTACACGTCTGTACGTTGTAAAACAATTCGACTCCAGTGAAGATGGCGTTCAAATACGGTTTTTTTTTAATAAAATATGTGAAAAATAATGATTGGTCTTATTCATTACAAATTCCATAATGAAGTTTTATTGATTATTTATGATCATAAACAAATATTTATAAAACTACTTAATGATAATATACACAACCATTTCTTTCGTTGCAAATGCTTTTTATTATTATTCGTTTAATTACTTTTAGCGTTGCATAAATAAATTAAAGTTCCACAGCACATGTTCATTGTAATATTTATTTATGAAAGATTAAAAAGAAAACTTGTAGATGTTTAATAGAAATGAAATGTATTATTTTTCTTGAAATAGGAAAAAATCGGTTTTATAAAGCACAAAAACGATTAAATTTATATAATATTTATTATCATTATTAACACAGAAGCTATTCATAATTAATTAAAATATACGTATACTCTTTTATATATTCTTTTTTGGTATCATTTTATTGATTGAATTGGCATTAACTTGGTAGAACTCCATTATAACACAGTGAAAAAAATCGCAATATATTTTAGTTCTACTAAATTATTTTTTTAAATATAGTTGATAGCTATATAGAATTTATTTCATAGATAAAAAAGTATTGATAGAGCAAGGAACTATTCAAGTGTGAAATTTTTGATACTTGGTATGAAAAGATATATTTTTATGTTTACGGTAGTCTTTTTCTTCTTAATTGGGAGATATTTCGTGATTTATCTGATACAAATATTCTATTTGCACATCTGCAGGCCTTCTACTTCATAAAGATTCCGATTCGTATAAACAAGCGCGACATTTTAGTTATTTAGTCACTATCTCTTGTCAACTGACATTAAGTAAAAATAAGCTGTAAACGCTTAACTGCAGCTGAAGCAGGCTTCATAAGTTTTTTCTTTATCTGTTTCCTATGACTTTAGTTAACGCTATAGTCAGAAGTTTTAAAACAGACATATGACATAATTCACAACATAGTTGCAGACAGTCGAATTATTAATTTCAGGTTCCCTTAATAAACAGTCTAACAACGCAGAATTCCGGATAGAATGTTGCTGAGAATATCGTAATTAAACCGAAATTGATTACATCGGCACGTACCTTCTTAGTGGAAAATTAGATAATAATTGAGTTACGTCACATATGATTTCGGGTTTTATCGCAGAACTTCGTTTAACTGTAAAATCAGTATCAAGATAATATCAGAAAAATCAATAACGCAAAAATGACGAAGATATTAGCCAAGTATTTTGCGAGCTGTTTAAATAAAATTAGGTAATTTTGCATTTTTCAACTAATTTGCCAATGCATAATTTTATGTGTCTCGCAAACTGTTTGTTGATAACTTTAAGTGTGTATAATGCGTTAACAGAGAATATTTGGCATTATTACATTCAAATAATAAAACACAATCTGAGTACTACATCGGTACATACAGTACTACTGAGCAATACATAGACCTTATTTCGCACAGTAGATCAGTTGATAATTTTCACGATGAGTTTAACCGGTCCTTATATTATTAATATTAAAGCGTAGAAATAACACAAATTACCATGTTTTATTATTAATATATGATAGTTTGTTAATAATATTTCTAAGAAATAAAATATTATTGAAGTAAGTATGCATATTACGAACGAAAATTTGAGCCGATATTATTCTAAAATAAAACACGTAACAATTCATACTTTCTACGTCTTGATCTATGGTATTTTTTACTTCTCAAAATGGCGAAATAAGATACCAGTAAATTTTATATTTGGCATACACTATTACTTTGTGCATATAGTCTCTACAGAGCATTATCATAAGATAATGTAATGCATACAATCATTTCTTTATTTGACTACAGTTTTTAATTTAAATGCACGACGCAACTTTTCAAATGGTTTCAGGACAACTGGAAACACATCCGAAATTTCGCAGTTTCACAAACTCTAATATTGAATAAGCAACTAATGTAGTTGGAAATATTAAAAGTAACGGGTTTTTCTGTGACCGAGGTGACATTTTAATATTTATAATTGTGTTGTACAAATAGTCGCTATATTTTTCGCGCTCAGTGTTGCGAATGTTTTGGCAAATTGTTTGTACAAGAAAATGCCTTGCTGGGCGTTATATATTAGTATATACATAGATGCATCAGAAGGTAGAGAAGCGAGTAGCAAGTAGCAGTGGGCACAGCAGATCAATACGCGATTTTCTCGCGGGAGACGAAAAAGATATTTTGTTGAGAAGAAGCGACGTGAACGTTTTCACAATAAACCTTCGGAGACAGACTGCCAATAACGATGCGCCTCACATAAACCTATACATAGCCGCCTGCATGAATTGGTGTAATATGCATGTATGTGTATCATATACATGGGATCGGAGCTTTTTTAAAAAAAATAATGGAACGGTTAGTTCTTCTAGTTTTTAAATAAAATTTGATAGAAAATTGTAAAAGTATTTCTGATCAAAAAAAATGTAGAAAACTTACACACTCAATTATCAATTGGTGGGTTATCTTTGCATAAATTCAAAGCATTAAAAAATATATTTTATGAAATTAAACTTTTGTTCAGTGAAAATACAATCAAGGCAGCTATACTTAATATACGGCCTGCGGGACACATGCGGCACATTAAGCTCTACTACATGTAATATATTGCAATTACACACTTTCAACGATTTTTTTTCAAATAATATTTGCAGAAATTTTATTTTTGGGTATTGCAAGCCTTTTTAAAAAGAAGTTATTATCTCTACACATTGAATCATTAAATATAACATTGGGTATTGCAAGCCTTTTTAAAAAGAAGTTATTATCTCTACACATTGAATCATTAAATATAACATTGAAACAAGCTGATTCGTAAAAAATTGTGATCATGCACAGTTTACATAAGTTCTTTAACAGTTTCGAATCGATATAAAAAATATATGAGATCTATTGTAAAATCAAAAGCTTAACATCCGGTTCCATATTTTCGGAGGAATTTATGGACGGATAGTGGTCGAAATTAGCCGAAATGTTGTCTAATATATAATATTATGAATGAATGAAAAAATAAAACACTTCATCACACTATCGCAGAAAAATTGCAGGATTAAACACTTTTTCTATTAAATTTGAATTGTTGAAACTTTTTACGATTCCACATGTTTCGTTAGACGGGTTTCGCCTTTCGATGTATTCAGGTATTCCGTCACACTGATTAACCATAACTGATAGTCACTTCAACTACAAATCATATGAAATCGTACAATGTTCCAACAATTCAAATTTGATACTGAAATTCCTTCAAAAACCTTTAGTCGAAACCATAAAATATAATTTATGATATCGACTGAAGGTGCTTGATGGAACTTCAATATTAAATTTGAATTGTTGCAACTTTGTACGATTCCATATGTCTTATCACAAACGACCCGGGTTTCGCCCTTCGGCATCTTCAGGTACCATCGCGCGGATGCATACGGACATATGGAATCGTACAAACTTGCAACAATTCAAATTTCATAAAATATATCTTTTAAATGACACGGCAGACTATTGTCAGATATAAAAAAATATAACTTTTTTAGTGATATTTTTGTTCTTTTTAGACTTAAAAACGCCAGTCTTTTAACCGTAAAACAAATAATATAGTAGTATTGTGTGAATTGACATTTATTTGATAGAATTCCATTATAATACGGTCAAAAAATAGAAATATATATTAATTCTAGAAAATTATAACTAAAATTCTTTGCTTTTTTTCACCGTGTTTAAATACTATTGAATGGATTTTTTTATATATATAATGGTAGCCAGTTTATTACTTGCAAAAAATTTAAAGATATACCTAAAAATACAAATACAAAAAACTGTAAGAACTTTACCGAAACTTTATTGTTAGATAAATGATTTTTTTTTACTTTTATTCGCTAACTTTATTTTTGGCTTCAAATAACATACTAGCAAAGCGAATCTTATCGTTACTTCTTCAATGTACGTTCCGGACATTCTAAATATGTATATCGTTTGATAAAGGGAGTGATATAATATTTGGATGTTTTTCAAATATGGCATATCAATATTTTGTCGTCTATACAGCATTATGAATAAATGTGTAGTAGCATTTTTTACCTATATTACTTCAAGTCTCATAGATATTACACACCAACAAAAACAATATATTTTAGACACATATCTTGTAGCTTCGTACCTCATCAAAAATATTTTGTGTATTTTTATAGCAAATTTTGGTTGTATAATGAATTCGTTTTAATAAATTAAATAGCTTGAATTACATTTGTGTAGCTATTAGCTTCGTGCTTCTTTGTGAATATAAGAAATAATAAAACAATTTACAATAAAAAAACGGCAATAATTCTTCAGGCAACTTCACGATTTTACTTAAATAGTAAAAACACAATATTAAGCACTATTTCTACGATAGTATATTTTTGAAGTCATGAACCGGATTTGCTCATCGTGAGCCGTATCAACTGATACAATACAAACTAAAAAAGACTACTCATCCAAAATGTTGAGTTAAAAATTATCAAGCATATAAAACCAAATGTTTAAATTTGACAAAATTATTTACAGATTAACATTTAAATATTAAGGACCTCTGGGAAATTTTTTGTAATCAAAATAATATCAAATTAAAAGTAAATTACGAGTAAAAATTATTATGAAATACTCATAAGCTGTAATAACTAATGGGAAAATTTTTACAATCAAATAATTTATACTTAAATATTTTAGGTATCTTAAAGCATTGAATAATTTAAATTTCTTGCTATTCTGGTATATATTATATTTATTGTATGATATGCAATATTTTTGAAGCATAATCATTCTTATTTAGTATTTCTTTATTTAAGTAACTCTAGTTACGGGTTTATAATGTCAAATCGGTGCTCAGATTTCAAAAGCCTGTAAGGCTGTAAATAATTAAATTCAATCGGATTGATTGTACAATGAATATTTTTTCGCATCAAATACCGTTGGATCTTCTTCTAGTGTTCTTCTAGTTCTAGTGTTGTTCTAGGAAATCTTTTTTAAGTATTTTGAGAGCTATAATTCTTATACACTATACTAACGATAGAATAATGTTTTATTATTATTTAATTACGTTTAATAAACTGAAATTTTTCATAACTTTTCTCTTCTTGACATAATTACATCGTATGATTTCTTTTATATTTGATGCTTGAAACGTCTCAATATGGTTTTCAAAAATAAATTAATCGTCAAATGTACTCAATAAACGATTAACATTTGAATCGTTCATTTTTGAACTATTAAAGGCTTTACTTTTGTATATTCTGGCCAAACTAAAGACTAATAAATAATTATTATGGATAACATAAAGTTTCAGAAATGTATATTAAACACAATTAAAATAGTTTGATCAGAATGTGGATTCTCATTGCTTAATATCAGTTCGACTGTTTTTCGTATATAATTTCTACTTAGAAAATTTGACAAAACATTCAAGATTGTTTCTAAAATGACTAATAAATATCAAATCTAGGCGTGTTCATCACATACAATGAAAATTGCCAAATAAGTATTTCGAGAGATACTAATTGATATTTGAATTATGATGAAACAATATCCGATCACACATCTCTATGAGCAGATATTATCACATATAAACAAAAAATTAATTAATTAATATCCGCTATCACCGCAACGAACTGGTTTTGTATAATCAAAACTCGTCATATTACTTACGTAAAACCATTGAAAGATTTAGTATGAAAATAATCAATTACGCTTTGCAACGTATTACAGAAAAGTCAATTAATTGCAGAAAATAAACCTTTATTGTTATTCTGATGAAACAAGGTTCCAAAACATAGTATAAAAACTTAAAATGTGATCAATTTTATTACATAGTCCATGAAATAATTTTAATAAATATTTTTTTAGTATACTGGCGTATGAGCAAAATATTTGGGCTATAAGAGTACTTAACGAATCATAGTATTTATCATTCTGTGCCAAAAGTTAAATCAACTCCCTCTACTAAACGCGAGACTCAAACATAATTATATTGGCATTTATTTAATAAACGCAAATTATTTGAACTATTTATGTATGACAATTGGTTAATAATAACTTCTCCCACCCTTTCTCTGTAAAATGAATGCATCATTTAATTTATCATTATCAAAACACACTTTTAAAAGCAATTTTTAGAGATGTTACCGTCGTTGAATTTAATAACAATAAAAATAGTTGGTGCCATCGTATTATTGATGTTCATTTGTTTATTATATATGGTTTCTATATTAACATATTTATTTAAATTGTCTTCTATTTTTATAACGGTATTTGTTTATATATACCGCACACACCGTAAAAAGTGTAACCTGCAAAATGCACTATTATTTTTGTGTTATTTATAAGTTCAGCGATTGTATTAATTGTTTACCTCAGTAACTGTTTTTAGGTAATCTCTTGTATAATTTACTTTTTTATTTGCTACGCATTTCTATAGGATGAGCGAAATGTATTGACAATTTTGCCTAATCAGTGATTTTAAAAATAGTAAAGAGCCGTCAAATAACTATTGCATATATTACAAAATACAATGATTTGAAAGTAGATTCCTCACACATAAAATATCTCAGTTAATATAATATGTATATAATAAAATGCTTTTTTTCTTTAGAAAAAAGATTCAATATTGTAGCAAATGTTTGCTAAAATAAACAAAGCAGATTGGTTTTTTTTTTGTTTCTTGTACATACGAAGCGGACGGCAACAAAAAATATCATCTGTTTGCGACGGAAAGTGTTGCGTCAAAAGGTGTGAAAATTAATATCACACTGCAATGTCTCTTATCTTTAATAGGCCTAAAATTGTTTGAACTGTACGAAAATTTTGACCCGTCTGCCTAAATCTTACACTGATTTTTAATTGCCACTGCAAAGATATGTACCAAAATATTTTTTTCTTCTGAATACTGGGGTTATTTTCAAGTATTTAATAACCTTTTTCTAGTGTGATAACTACTCGCAGATTTTTTGAATACATTATTAATTTACACAAAATGAGTTTTAAAAAAGAATATAGCATCGAACAACTATAATAAATTGAACATTGAAATTGAAATAAACATGTAGAATCGTACAAAGCTGTGACAATTCAAAAAATATAATTAATTGATTTTGAATTTCATGGATGATAGTTTGTATGTTTGTATTGAGTATTACTTTGCATAAATATATTTTAAATAGCAGCAAGTAATAATTTGGTTAAGTATGATGGTTTTAATTAACTAACTTAATGATATATTCAAACTTAATATGAAATCACGTATTTGGACGGTTAGATAGATTATTATAATAATTCTTTTGAACGTTAAAAACAATATGAATATTGAAATAGAATTTGGTAGTGATTAGAAGGAGTTCAAATATTTACTGATTATTGAAGACTTTGTGAAATCTTTCACGCTTATTTATTTTGTCAAGTATTTTTTTGATATGACAAGTATTATGGAGATGTTAACAATTTTCTTCTAACTGGTAATTAATTATTGGCGTCAGGTACATTAAATCTTTTTATATAACTGTGAATAAGTAAGTTGAACTATTCAAAAGTATTTTTTTATTTGGTATTCATAATATACACGTTGGGAAGCTTTAAGTTGGATAAAATAAAAAAATATTTTCCACTCACCTCACTTAAGATTAGAGATGAAATTGTTTTGGATTTTTCTTTCATATGAATTTAATTGAAATTTTGATTTACTGTATCTCTTCTGTGGAACAGTTGAATAAAAAATTCCAATAAAACTGTCAAACTTCACTTTTGTCTTGATAAATCAGTAAACGTCAATGACAGGTGTTTCAGGACACGTGGCGAAAATCCTCAGGCTCGTCGCGCGAAAAGAACCACGATCTCGCTGGCTTTCCTCGGTGCGATTTATTCCTCACGAAGTAGGCATTCAACAACAATAATAATTATTGCCTCTAAATGTTGTCAACACAATCCGGCGAGCCCATCCGTCAAAAGTTTCCAAGGAAGCTAGCAGGTGGCGCGCCACTCTTCGGAGATCCGACCGCCGATTTGTTTACAATAATCTTTTAAGTCCGCACTCTAAGCAACGAAATCCTCGGACTTAGTACGCGAAATAAAAAAATCACCGTCAACAACAACAAACAAATTCGCCGACATAAAACATCGGGAGTTCTTCAAATAAATAATAAATTTCACGCACAATAATAAACCGAACGGTCGAGGTATGATTTGCGGCAATGCGAGGGTTTAGCGGCAAATCCCATATAAAAGTATTAAAAAAGTCTTATGTGAGCTTACAGCGGCCCAGTGGCTGACTTTGGCCGGCCGTCTCTCCTCTAATCTCGACCACTTCCCACCGAGCTTTAATGCTAACTCCTCTACTCTATATATCATCCGGCCCGCGGGCCCGTCGCTGTCGTATCACTGTGTATGTCACGCGTACACACACATGCGCGCGCTGACTGTTCTCCCCGACATTTTGCACCGCAGCCCTGGTACAAAAACCGCCCTAACCGACAAACGAACACCTCTCTCCCAAAACCAACGCGACTCATACGCGCTGAAACGAGACATCCATACATTCTTTATCTGTAGCGTTATCCTTTTGACGAGATAACGGTATCTGATGCGAGATAGGAGTATCGCCATCGCTTTTCCCAGTAATTTCATCAAGTATGGGCGTCGAGGAAAATTTTCTACCTAGAGAGAGACAGCCGCAGTTTTGTCGGTAGCTTTCAGGATTTTCACGAAGTATATTTAGACCACGCCTTTTTGTTAGATAATGAAGACGAACATGTGATGTTTTGGAAAATAATGCAAGAAGACTCGAAGTTTTGGGAAAACAAAACTAAGCCTGAAGTGAGTTCTGTCTCTTTTCCTTTTCCTAAGTACAGTTGGCTGCATCGGTTGGAGGGTTATTTTTCTCAAGACGCTGTTTTCTTTGCGCTGAAGTTCATTTTTGTTGCTTCTGTTTGTGTAGACGATTGAAAAGTCAACTCTCTGATGATTTGATATGGTCCCCTGTTTCGCGCGGCTTATTCCACGATTTGACAAGTGCATCTGGAAAACTTTGTTTCCAGACTGAATCAATTTATGGTTATGGCGCCAATAATATGAATTACTTTTTATTATAAAAGCCATACGCTTCTTTCTCTATTATTTTATCAGAACGTATGTTATTTTCTTGCAGCAGCTATTAAACAAATATTGCAGGCGTTTTTGATCAATTAATGTGTAATTTTGCATTTGAGAAAAAACAATTGTATTTGCCTTTCTAAGCCATGTGTTAAGTTAATTTGTCATATGGCATCAATTGAAAAGTATACTTAATTCGCTGAAATATACAAGAAACTAAAGACAACAGTATTATCCTATACTAAATATTATATAACCAAAAATAAGTAGAAATAATATATTCATTTAATTTTTATCAGTACTTCCCTGTCGTTATTTTATCGACTTCATCAATTACTTAGAGAATTAAATAACAGAATCTTTCGTTTTTCCAAGAAATAAGCGTATTAAAAATTCTTACATATAAAATAACTTTTTAAATTTCAGTAGTATTGTAAGTATTGTAGATATAAAAACATTAATGAAAGAATTACAGTGAAAATAGTTAGTAATATCACCTTTAATAAATAAAAGTAAAATGTATTAAAAATAAAATCAATAAAAAAGACACGTACGATCTCTAATTCAAATGTTACTGGAAGGTACGATCAGAAAAGGAAAAACTTTTTCCTGTCTATATAGTGGATACTAAATAGCTTGTTGTCTAAAATAGTAGCCTCTGTATTTTGATGTTATGACCTGGGTTAGACGGTTTGATTACTCAGGATCAATCTTTTGCAAATAAATGATACCAGAATTGTTATTTTAGTTTTCTTTTCTGCTCAAGTTGATCTTACTTGACTTTTTTAAGCTCTGGTTGTGCTTACAATCATTTGGTTTCAATTATTAAAATACAAATAATGCATTGATAGTAAATCGTGCAACAATTCATCTAATAAGTGATAAATGTTTTTAATATTCTTAATCTATCTCTTAAAATTTACTCTACTAATTATTTTTACAGCTATAACATGAAACTTGTCAGGATACATTATTTTATCAATTAATACTGTGGCTTTAATAGACTGCTGCTTCGTGATTTTTCATTGCTGCATTATCGCGTTGATTTTTGATTAATTTTTCTATTTTGATAGCTCAGCACATACTTGTGAAGATTAGAAATAATTATTCTTGCCAAAATACCAATACATGTAAAAAAAATAGGGAATATTAAAGATAACAAAAAGTAATAACAACATTGAAGTGAACATGCACTTAAAAAGCTAAATAACCCACCTGCAGGTAACATATTTGTTATGAAATTATTAACACGTACACATTAATGTACTTTCATTATCATTGTATACTCCAGTCCAACACTAGGCACTTTAGTACCAAGTTTTTTCTCCAACCGTTTTATGTAAAAGAATCTAAATTCTGAAATGTTACAATAATCTTCAGTATAAAATTTCTGATGATAATCGATCTAAAATCAAAAGGTGCTTTTCTCATTGCTGTTTAAGGATCGCTTATACTACAAAAATAGTCAAAAAAGTGCCTCAATATTGTTTATTTACATACAGACGTAACCGTTGTATAGTTTGGTGAGCTCAGCGTAACTTTGTTGCACAATTGAACCATTTCGCCTTCTAAAACATTATTTCAATATTTTTATATGGATAATATCTATATTTTTTACAATAAAATAATACGATATTACAATAATTATTATTTATTTTAATATTAAATTATTCTCTGTAGTACTGTGGTCCGTAAAGAATTTATCAGGTATTTACATGTAATATGCCGATTGATAATGTTTTTTTTATATTTCCGTCATTTTTACATACAAAAGCAATAAACTTATGGCTTGTTTTTTTAGTAAATAAATAAGGTATAACATTTTCTTATTTAGAAAATTTATATTCAACATTTTTTCATGGATTTTTGTCAAAAGTAGATCTTTTGACAAAAATCCATGAAACAGATGAAAATAGTATTCATAAATCGACAATCTATACGTAATTAATTCATAAACATTTTTAATAAAATGCTTAATTACATACTTTGAATAAAATCTTTAAAATATTGAAAATATTTTAATTATCCCCGATGTTTTATAACTTGATAAATGTTTTATCTCCTGAAATATATTAACTGCCACCCATTTTATTATTTAATAGCTATAATTTTCCAGATTACAAAAATATATTTTAAAACGAATAAAAAATACCCTCTTTTCAATTTGCAACCCTCGCGGAGTTCTTTCAGCGGGGCGTCTCCCCTCCAGCGTCGCGGCGGCGTCAGCCAATCAGTGAGCGGGCGGGCGTGGCTCGCTCACAAACAACATGGCGCCGGAAGCCGCAGGACGAGGCGCTGCTCGAAGCTTTTTTGTTTCCGCCGTCGAAACTATTTTCGTCCTGACGTTTCTCTCTACTATTTTTATCTATTTGATGTTATTTCATATATCGAACGCATCGATCAACGCTTGTTTGAATTCTTAATCGATCGCTTCATTATTTTGACAGTTCAAGTTTACACCATTGTTCCTTTTTTGAATTATTTGTGCTTCTTATTCTGTGATGTATTGGAATTTGTGTGTGGTAAAAGAGAGGTTATGTTTATGATTGTGTTGTGAAAACAAAAGGTATAACATTAAAATACTAAGCGATATTGATTGTTTTAAAAGATTATTCTGTTGTCAAAAATTAGAAAATTAATTAACGATTGATTTAATAGGTATTTACTACTTTTATTTAGCGTTACAATTACGAAACAATTTTTTTGTGGGAAGTAGTTTTCAATTTTTAAAAATAATTAATAACGTTTTTTTAACTCACAGAAGATTAGACAAAAAATTTGTTAGTTACTTTTAATTAATTGTTGTGTTTTTGGCTAGTTATTAATTTTGTGCTAATGACATATTTTTTTACATCTTCTAAGGCAAAATTCAATACAACTTAAAATTTATCGAAGTAAATGGAGCACCACCGATACCTTTAATTTTAATTAAAAATGGTGAATTACCACCTTTTCAAAACATGAATGAAAAGCTATTATTTCTGAAAAAGATTTTCAGAAATAAAATTCACATGTGAAATTTTCTTTAAAAAACTAGAATCATTGGCATATTGTAACAAATAAAACACAGACCCTTAAAATTTACGATATCGATTGATGTGATGGAATTTCAATATCAAATTTAATTTATTAAAACTGTACATTTATACATGCTTTTTTCCGAAATTTAGATTATAAATTATATCACATGATATTTAATCCCACTGCAACCCACCAATTCAAAATAATTGAGTATCTTTACGTTCCAAATTAATAAATTAGACTTTAATGATATTTGATAACTGTTTGTACTGTAAAAACCTTCATCAAAAACTCATGAGATGAATGTACTCTCCATAAAATTATCATAAAATATACAAAACTTAATCTTATTAAAATTAATTCAATAGTTTTTAAATTGTTTCAGATATATATATTTGGCTCCTTGCCCTAGGGCTTACATTTTCCCTGTGTAATTCCGTTTGTATAATATATAACCAATGCAACCCATTTCCTGTGAGTGAGTTATATTGCATCCGTGTGATGGAATGCCCGAAGGTATCGAAAAGCGAAACGCAGGTCATGAAAAATGAAACATGTGGAAATGTACAAAGTTTGAAATATTTATATTGAAGTAATTTATTTACATGACTTTTGAAAACGGTCTATAACATTGCAATGAATGAAAGAAAATAATGTTGGTTTGTGGTTCTATACCTTTCAATTAGATATTATATGCATCATGTAAGTGGTCAAAATTTTGTGCCAAAGCCTAATCCTGATAAATACATTGTTATTTATCATTGAATGATTTGATTATTTTTAAAGTATATCGCCATCGCTTAGCAGCATTTTTCAATATATTGTATAAGTAGATGCCAAACACAGGTTTACCTATCAAGAATTGTAAAATATTTGAAATGTTTTTAAACATCTTGATCTTTGTAATAAGAGTAACAGTATTAAATGTTGAATATTAAACCATTTGAATGAAAGTTTTTCTATGCATGTGACTATAAAGAAATGTTATCTACATTCTAAATAATTAAAAGACTAAAGAAATATAGTTTGCATAGAAATCAAAGCATGATGTTTTCAAAAGCTTAAGAAGAACGATTTTTTTTGTAATTTGTAAAATGTTCATATATTTTGATACTATTTTTATAAAAACAACCCATTTATAATATTTCACTATGCTTCAGATCTGTGATGAACTCGGAGTTAATAAATAAATTCAACAATAGAAAATAGTGCCTCATCTGAATATTTTAAATAATAAAACACATTTTTTAGTACTTATTTCCACAATATATTTTTTGATCAGGACCGGTTTCGCTCATCGCGAGCATTATCAACTGATAGAATACAATTTACAAACAAGTCTATTTATAAAAAACAAAAAAATAATTTGATTCTATCAGTTGATAATGCTCGCGATGAGCGAAACCGGTCCTGATCAAAAAATATATTGTGGAAATAAGTACTAAAAAATGTGTTTTTTTTATTTAAAATATCATGCCTTTCCATAAAGAAGTGACAGTTAACACCTTAAAAGTGATCATCTGAATATATTTATTTATTTATAATTATGCGTTACAAAACTTACAAATTATAAATTCATTGCTTTTGCAACGTTAACATATTTGAACATATAGTGTTGAAAATTTAACAAATACACAGCAAAACAATCAATAAGGATTGCAAGAAAGTCAACCAAGTAAGCTCATGAAACATCTACTTCAATATAGTTATACATACTTTTAATATAATAGAAAGTTTATATACTCACACATTTTTTGCGTACCGTATTTATTTAAAATTTATGATTTTACGTCATGATAAATAATGCATATGACATGATTGATATCATAATAGATTAAAACACCTTCCAAATGTTTAAAGTTTGACGCCACTTGAACGTTATAGAAATAAAAAATAATTATTGGAAAAAGGCTATAATTTACGTCAATAATTTAATATTTGATATAATAAGATATATTCAAAGAAATAAATTTTTAACGTTCACAATATTGGCCGCACCATCATTAAATTATTTACATGATAAATTGTATAATTATATACAAATCGCGACATTTAACAAAAGTAATTAATCTGCTAAAATTTTTAAATAATAACCATTCTCCAGAAATTTATCCGGTCACCGTTTTTACAATAGTGCTTGATAAGCTATAAGTAAACGTTGATACTTATTGCCTTGTATAGAAGGAGCATATTGATGAGCTTTAAAGAAAAAAAATGAATAAAAAAAATGAATAAAATAAATTTAGAACCAAATTTTTTCCATTATATTTATTTTATACGGTAGACAGTAAAAATAATTGCATTTTTTTATAGAGTTTTCCATCTAATTGAAGAAATATAACAAATAAACAGTATATATAATAAATGAATTTTACAAGGCTTATCAATTAAATTTTGATATTGAAATTCCATCAGTCACCTTCAGTCGATATCACAATTTAAACAGTGTATAGATGAAAATCAACACTGCTTTGTTGTTAAGTGTTTTTAGGGATACCTTATTTAGGACCAAAGATATTTCATATTCCAAGCAGTCCTTTTTTTGTATACGGATTAGTATTATTTTGTTGATTGATTGAATTGGCATTTACTAGGTAGAACTCCATTATAACACGATGAAAAAAATAGCAATGTATTTTACTTCTACAAAATCATTTTTTTAAATATAGTTGATAGCTATTTCGGCTCACGCAATCGTCAGAACTATGCTGAAACGAACATTTGCTTATCTATCTATAGCTGTGTAGAAATGGTACACAATACATCTTCTTTCCTGTTTTGCGTTAAAAATATTGTCGACATCCAATGATTTTAAATTTAAAAAAATGATTTTAGGACTAAAATTGTGTAATATTTACCTACCTAAAGTTAATGATCCACTGGTGTGTCGGTTTCCTACTATTTTACTCATTTCTAGCTATTAATTGGTTAAGAAATGCTGGGTTAGGCGCATTCATTTGGTTAAATTCATCTCATAATTATTTTCCATAAATTCAGATACGTTGCAAGTTTAGCTGATAATTTGGCGTCTCATAGATACATATCTGGAAGCGTTATCTATAAGAAAATAAAACTGTCCACCAATAAACATATCGAAATATAGCACGTGTGTGTGCGGATCTAAATGTGTGAGATCCACTTCAAAAAAAATGTGTAATCGCCGGATTGATTTACAACCTGCTGTTTGTTTGGTCTCCAAGACATCAGTCTTTTTCTCAGAACTTCATTTTATCTGACAAAGATGCTATGCTGTGATACCACACTCATATAATGTACTATTTGCCATTCAAAATTGTGTAAAACAGTGCTTCTAAAACTATAGCAATCGAGGTACACCAAAATCTTTTTTGCCGATTTATTAAAACTAAACACACCTTTATTTATTCAGCTTTCATGTTATAAAAATTGCATGAAATTATTGTCGCTAATTTTAATGGAAACTGTAGAGCCAGGGCAAAAATTGTGTTTTATTTTTAAATAACAATATTTATCAATAAAATATCAATGACAACGGTAGTACTTTTTTCTTTCAATTTTTGAATATCAATACTAAAAAATGATATTAAAATATCGATAAATAATATTTATTATTACAAGCACTTTATAAAATTGCAATTATAAAGTTGTTGATAAGTAAGAAACTATTATCTAAGTTATAACGATGGCACGAAGGCGAAACAGCTGTCGACGACCATATAAAATTCTGGTGGACTTTTTTTTACATATTATAACGAAGTTGTGCTAAGTCGATGCAAATTCATTTGTAATAAAACAAAGTTATAAGTTATTACCCGGTGAAAAAAAATAGCAATGTATTTTAGTTCTACAAAATATTTTTTTTAAGATATAGTTGATAGCTATTTCGGCTCACGCCATCGTCAGAACTAATTATTTATTTTATACATCCAAGTTATATCTGTGTTTAAAGACCTTTTAAATTATCTATGCGTATATTTTCATAATATTTTAATTATATGTTGATTCTCAAATTAGATCAGTTAGAAAAATGATATATTTTCTTGGATAGCACAATGATTCGACAAAAATACCTTTTGCTTTTGTTTCCAGGTGCTAGGACACAGCCAACTATTTGAGAAATACTGTTGTAAAAGACTCTTTAGTGTCAATAAAACAATAAGCGTTGTATTCTTTCAGCAGTATATACTGTTTTGAAATATAAAAAAAAGAAAATTTACGTTGAACCCGTAATTAATAAAGTTATTTTCTACTACATAAGTAATCATCTACTTTTTACATAACTAATCAAAAATCCCAGTCAGTTTTGTATATTATTTTATGAATGATCCAAAAATTTACCCTGTATTTTAAAGGAAAAGTTTACCCATTTTATTGTCATTGTTATTGTAAATATAAATATTAAAAAAATAAGTTAATTTGCTAAAACAAAAGGCATTCACTTCATTATAATAAGAGAAAAAGTAATACTTTGACATGCATAGCAGTATATAAATTTACTTTTTTTTTATACATAAAAAGCTAACGTTCTTAAAATTTTGCCATGGAATCAGATTTATCAAAAAAAATGCTGAGATGCAAAGAAAAGAATATATAACCCTATCGATAACTAAGTGATTGGCTTATTCGATATTATTGTTTAGATATCTTAAGGGTAAAAAAGGCTTGAAGATGAACTATTTAACTTCTGTATTTTCTGCACCTTTAATGTGTTAGAACAAATCATTAAATCGTTCCGATTCTTTCGGGAATAAAAACCCGTTACTGAAAAAATTCGACGAAAGCTCTACAGCGTTACAATTTAGAAATCTGAATTGTCTAAGAAAGGTTATTTTATAAATGTTAGTGTTTTAAAATAGTTAATGATAAAATTATGAGTGGTGACCCACAGCTGGCAAAAAGGGTACAATTACTTTATTTTAACTTTTTAGCTCTATCAAAGGCTGACAACCTTTTTGAGGTTTAGAGCTAATTTTAAATTAAATTTTCAATGCGATTGGCTTCCAACCAGAATCGTACAAGACATTTGGTTAGTGTTCTTTAAATATAAAAAAATTATTGGAAAATTCAAATTATTTTTATATACTTATAATTTAACTATTTTCGTATTTATTTACCATACTTTAAAATTTAAAATATAAAAATTCCCAATTGTAATTGGGATTGACCAGATTTGGTATCGCGATCGACCGTTGTCCACCCTTGGTCTTGATTAATGGTATAATAGCACAGAAAAAGTCAAAATTATTAAGTTTTTATAATCTCAGTAAAAACATAAAACATTGTTTCGCAGGATTCCATTTTGAGACTTCAAAAATATTAAATATCAAGAAAGGTGACACCAGTCAAGTGTTCAAAACATCCTTTACGTGCCAGGCCAATAACTATGTTTTAACCTACAATACAATTTGAACTGTAATCATTATTTTATATAAAAAAATATCTTATAATAAATGAATTCAGTGTTAAAACAATTGTTTTATTTATTTATGTGTCTTTAATTTGCATGATTATGGAAACATATTTTGATGTGTTCACAGATTAAAAGATTAAGTAAAAGGTACAACAAAAACGATTACATAGTTTCTTCAAAACCTTTAAAAAAAAAAAAATATTTTAATTACTCAGACAATTCCATTCATCAAAAAATCGTTAACATACATTTTTAAGGTACTGTTTTAAATAAATATTTGAAACATTGCCGTAATCTCCATTATTATAATTCTTTTATGTTCTAAATAATTGTTGATTGTTTATCATTTGATTCAGATTCATAGTTTATGCTTAGTAATATATTTAATAATATATATTTTCAGAAAGTAAGAATTAATTACATTTTTAATCAAATTAACAAAAGCATTTTTTATAACTAAAAATATCTATAGTAAATTATCTAAGTAATAGTTAATCGTTTTGTTAGCCATCATTAATAAATTGTTTCTTTGCTAAATTGATTTTTCATTCATATTCAATTTCTTGATTTTAAGATTCTCTTTTATGTTCTGCTTAAAACGTAAAAAAGTACATTGGATAGCAAGAAACTTTTTGTTTTACCCATGAATTGACATTCAGTTTGTTAATCTCTTAGAATCTATAATAAGTATTTATTTCATAAATAACATTTAAAAAGTGTCCATAATCACCACCATCAACCATTTTTTAAATAGATAGAAACTTTCTGGCCGCAATGGTTATCTTGTTACAATGTTTGATGATGACATCTTTGAATTATTGTAAATAGTATGGACACGTTTTATATAATTAAGTCTATATTTGTCAAAACAGATAGTATTTGTTTTGAAGTTATTATTTCAATACAATGATTAGATTACTGATAATTTTTGAAGTTGAAGATTGTATGATTGATTAATGTCTGTACGTTCAAATTATTATTTATTACATGTAGATATGTTTATTTAATAAATAAAATTAAACGGTCATTTTTTATTTTCAGCTTATTATGAAATAGTTACTACATTTCAGATGATATATTATAACTAATTTCAGTGTGGAGTGTGGAGACGTCATAAGGGTAATGAATTTCCTATATGTTTTTGGTGGAGAATCGGTTTCTTCTATTTGAAGGCTGATAAAGGTAAACAGAAGCAGATAAAGAGATTATATGATAAAATTTATACGCGTCGTTCTGACAGCAATGTCAATTTTCAATGTTGAATAGACAATGCAGGAACTCAATCTAATAAACAACAGATAAACAGAATTTATGATGAGCTATTACTCAAACAAATTTCTAAAGATTCGTCGTAACCAACATGAACTTACGTGTATTGTTGGATGACATAAGTCTTCATAGGTAACATTCAATCTCATTTCTCTTAGGAGATGATGTAATAATTATTTTTATAAAACTAAATGTTTGTTTTATGCATCAGAATCAATATTGGTCGGGGTGGAAAATTTTAACTCATTAGTTATTGTCAATAGCTTATATATATATAATATTTATAATAGCTTCTGTAAAATACTTACTTTAATAAAAATAAACTGAAAAGTCTTCATAATATAGCTATGCAAAAAGTCGGAAATTACAAACACGAAAACCATACTAAATATTTAGTCATATAAACACAGCAATCAGCATGAAGTAATAAATCAAGAACAATATTCATATTTCAAAAAACTATTAAAAAATTTTGTTGATTGAATTGGCATTCACTTGGTAGAATTCAATTGTAACACGGTGAAAAAATAGCAATATATATTAGTTCTAAAAATTTTAAAAGATATAGTTGATAGCTATTTCGGCTCACGCCATCGTCAGATTACTCCACCTATACAACAAAATACTTTTGTCGATCTTTATATGTGATTATTTTAAAACATGACTTTTGAGAGTGAATTTTGATAGTTGAAAGTAATAACTGATTTTATGAAGGAGACACGTCGTCGCATTTAGATTATATATATATATATAATCTAAATGCCAATTTTCGCCGCCCCCAAAATATCTCTTACACGACAAAATCCAAGTTTGCAAAAAAACTTTGCTTGCACCTTATATAGCTTATTTGAACCAGTGTGTTATTCGAGATATTATAACCCATTACTCTCTGAGCCCCAATAAGGATATTTCAGCACCAAATATTTTTAAAAAAAAATTCAGCAAGTTTGAGCTATACAAAGCTATGGAGATTTCCAGGATAAATTAAGCTAACTATAATATATTCCAGTACAAAACACACTTTTCACATGAAATTTCCAAGAATATCAACTCTTTTGTTTTTTAAAATATCAATCAGTCTTCTCAACAGATTATATTTTGCCAGTCCAATGGTTAATATCATTTTTTGGAAGAATTAAGGCTAGATGCATTGAGCTGAGAGTATTAGGACAGGACCAACTGTTAAAAAATTGTTTTTACTGCATCTCGTCTATAAGAACAATTCAGTAAAAATGAATTTAGATCTCTATAAAATAAATTTGAATATTAATTTATTAATTGATCGAAAAATAAGTTTGATTACATGCAAGGACATAGCTTAGACACAAACTATTTGATAAAGAATTTCTAGATTATTTTATTATCATTAAAAGTCACATTTGAAAAGTTGATATTTGTAAAATTCCACATATTTTGTCACTAACGACCCTGGTTTCGCCTTTCGACATTCCAGGCATTCTATCACACCAATGCAAGGTAACTGATACATTATAAATAGTAAGCATCGGTTTTATACCAAAGGAGTTAATTACAATCGATAAATACAGACTCTAGGCCTGGGTCCAAATAAACAACTGAAATAATTTTCAATAATATTTATTAAATAATAATGACACTCAATCTCCTGTGACAACTTTATTAACGCTTAATACTGTTAATAAGTCATTCATGAAGGGATTCTAAAATAAATAAGAATCAACTGTCATTAAAATGCAATTGAGTAACTTTAGACTTAGAAATATCTACTGATTTCAAGTTGGCGGGTAACAGTAGAATTAAAAGTTAATGTTTATCAAAAACTGTCCAGTGCATCAAATAATGCATGTAGTAAATTCTTATTGACGTTTTTGTAAAGGTGGCTACACACAGCCATTTGGTGAGAGTGAAGTATGGAGCTAAATTAATTAAAAACTATTGTTCGACTGTCAAAAACGGGCACCTGACGCTGTCGTTAAATTATTTTTAATATATTTTTGTTGCGAGTTATCCATTATCATTGAATATCCGCTTCGCAAACGACAAAAGATTATTTTTTTATCCACCCGACTAATTGATTGATTTTTTTGAAAGCCGTATTTGAATATAACAGAGTGCATTGTTAACGTGACAACACTTCGTCCAATCCAACAGGCCTCTTTTTGTGCTATTTGATTGATTGAATTTCAAATTGTGCGCGTACATCGTACAATGTAAGCGGCCTATATCTATTATTTACTTGCACTTAATATTCAATAGTTAAATTAAAATATTCGAATCTACGATTATAAAAACAGTTTATTTATAATATTTAAACAACAAATTTTGTCAGCATTGCTTGTTCAAATTTGTTCATAGTTCTGGAACCATTTGTTTTGTCTACCTGGTAATTATAAGCTCTTAATTGAACTCAAAATGTCTTGTTTTAATTTGTTTTGTATCATTTATGATATCAACTGAAGGTGCTTGATGGAATTTCAATGTCAAATTTCAACGATTCAAATTTATGTTGTATCAAATTTGAATTGTTAGTCAGTTCTGTTGCATCCGTGTGATAGAATGCCTGAAGATGCCGAAAGGCGAAACCCGGGTCGTTAGTGACAAAACATGTGGAATCGTACAAAATTGTAAAAATTCAAATTTTATATTGAAATTCCATCAAGCACCTTCAGTCAATATCATAAATTATATGTTGTATAAGTCGAAAATACGAACGATTATCGAAACTGGAACTGATCTTTTATGTTACGGAAATAGTGTTAAACTTTATTTAAATGTAATGTTTTTCCTTCTAAAAGTAACCGTAAACACCTCAAAAATCATAACAATACAATTATTTCAAGACTTTTCATTTTTTTAACTAACAAATACTCACAATTATTCTTCGTATAAAAACTATCTAAATGTGAAATGTCACGATGTTTAAAATGTTATAGAGATTGTTAAATATGCTTTAATATGTCTATATTCAGAACCGTACATCATATTGTGTCGAAAATATAAGTAAAGTAGCTATTTTACAGTGCAAATAAATATTATTGGAAAAAAAATTAAGCCTACATATAAATGATGATGAATGAAATGATGAATTAAAATATATACTAGCAAATGGAATCAGAAACGAATGTTTTATAAGTTGCAAGACAATTACTTTTTTCAATTCATTCTGTTTATAAAGTTTCACCTTTTTTGTTCATGTTGTTTTATTATAATATTTCTTCCAATCATTAACCGTATCCTAAAAATTGGACGTAACAAGAGCAACTAACTAAACACTAAACCTGCCATTCCCGTACTCCTTTCGAACTAAAGAGAGAGGATGAGCGACTAAATAACAAGCAGTTTTCTTAGAAAAAAACTTTTGTTGAAAAAGCATATGGAAGAATATGGCTACAATGATTTACATTATCAATTTTTTAATTATTTATAATATATATATTTATATATATAAAACAATTTATTCCGTTGTCTAATTAATATTCTACCTCTGCAAGAAAACAGGTTCACTTCTGTTCGAACAATATTTACTTTATTGCAATATTATAACAAATTCATAAACAATATATGGCCTTAGTTAATATTATAAATGTATCACTCGACAAATTCATAGAATTAATTATATTGGTCGCTACTATTGAAAAATTCATATTTTTACAACCTTCAAATGATATAGGTAAAAATTTGATAATATTCCGGCAATTACTTTACAAGTTTTAGTAGCGTAAGTGAAGTTACTTCTGCAATTTTAAAAACATTGAAAAAATCTTAATCTCGTGTGTTAATAAAGCATTGCTTTTTACTGGGAAAAATACCGTTCAAGCAAAAGAATACCTTGTGTGGATGTGTCATTCGGACTATAATGCGACGCTTTCGAATAAAAAAATAATTGTTTGAATATATTATAAATTTAATAGCGTTATATTTAAATAAAATGCAAATTTACAATAAAATCTGTACCCGTTTTGCATGCGTGATTTATCGAGGCAAGAAAATTAACAATGGTGAGATTTAAAAACTATTAAATAAACCGCTTCTCGCACGTGGGGTAGGATTGACACGTGCCGTTTTCATTCTGATTGAAACAATATTTAACTTTGGATTCGACGTGGCATTTTGAGGCTAACCAATATTTCCGACACGGCGGCAAATTGGTCTATTGTTTCCGAAATTGCCAGGCAAATAAATCGCTGAATTAGATAACTCAATTCTCATTTGGCGTATAACAAATTATATGCGATTATTAAATGCAAATAAATTATTTCACTTTATGCGCTTATGTAACATCTATATCTGTACTTATGCTTTGGATAGCATTATAGAAGTACACATTGCGCTCGAAATTATAGAGAATTTTACAATATAGAAATTATAAAATATAGAAAGGGCAAGATCTTCAGAGTATGAATGAGTGGAAAAAATAGTATTTTTATGGAAGAATATGGGAAAAAATTTATTTTTTTATGATAATATTAGAGTTAATATTAATTTTATTTAATACTAGCAAGTCCCCGACATGCGTCGCTTTATCAATTAAAGAAAGAATGTGTTTGTATTTTAATTGTGTTCACAGAAGTGTTTTTTGTATGCACGATATATTTGTTTTATTGTAGTACACGAATAAATCAGATGCTTTTACGACGCGTGAGCAGGCCACATAAAGCTATCCGTGTGAGAAACATATCCACACATTCTAGTGTATCAGTTGACAGTGTTTGCGGTAAGCGGAACCGGTCTTGATTTAATGGTTGTATTCATTTAGAAACATTCGCGAGCATGTGCAAAACAACGTAATCGGATGAAAAAGTAGATGTTCGCGATGAGCAAAACCGATCCTGATTGAAGGGTTGTTCTGATTTTTAAAAAATGCAGGCGTGTTCACAACAACCTACTAATTTTTTATTTCAACCGAATAAATGATATAGAAACGCATACAGCTTATACAAACAAACAAACATTAATTTTAAATATATAAATATACGATAAGATAACTAAATAACTTTTCAATGGCAACGCAATTATGTCTTATAAAAATTTCAAAGGAAATTTAAATATATTAATTGACTTGTAAAAATTAATAAAATATATAAGAAAAGAATAACCTTCGTTATAACTTTCACAGGTTCTGATGAATATCGGCTGCGTTTATTAGTGGTGAACAATATACATATATTAAATTACCATTGATGAATATCCGAGTGTGATTATGAAATAAGACATCGTTTAAATTCCAGTATATGTATATTTTGAATGATCCCATACTTATACCAATACTTATTTCAATCGGAGAAGTTTTAAGATTTTCTTCAATAACTTTATATTTCTTTTTATAAGTTTAATTACAGCAAACACAGATGTCTCAAGTGACTAATTAAAATATTATTTAAAATATAGATGGCGGATGAATTTCCTGGAGAAATTTTGTCACCATCATCCAAACCGGAAGCTGTTTCATATATTATTGCTGCCATATTTACATATTTCATATTTATAAAGTCAATATTTTGTATTGTATGAAATTACGCATCGATTATTAAATATAACATTTTTATATAAAAAGTCGATAATCTACGCGAATTTCAAAATCATTTGAGGGTAGTCCAACGAAATATTTTTTTTATGATGTCTCTGATCATTTGGTATTTTTCTATTATTATCATGTGTAGTTTAGTAAATTTCTTACTGATATGCATAATTTAATTTTTTTGTTTATTTTTTGGGAGGAAAAAATTCAAGCAAATCATAATTACCCAATATAAATAATGAATCATTGTGCTTTCACTCGACCGGGCCACGAACACTTGCATTCCATCAATTTTCAAATAAATTTATGTTATTTTTTCATAAGCAATCAATAACTTTAAATAAAAAATACTGTGTCAATAACTTTTTATACGATCCTCAAAAAACTAGGAATAAATGATGAGGCTAGCTTATTAAGTTTGAACGCATAATCTCTTAAAGTGCAAGTATACAGGCATCTATACCGGTGCCATAAAAGTTAATACCCTTTTTATTATTCGGTATTCTCAATCTTATTAATTAGTATATTTTTTGCGTCCAATCTCTGAAAATTTTCTGTATTGAAATTCACATCTTTTGTCTCTAACGACCCGGGTTTCGCCTTTCGGCATCTTAAGGTATTTTATCACACTGGTACAACAGAACTGACCAAGTTTCAACAATTCAAATTTGATTTGAGAAATTCCATCAATCACCTTCAATCCATATCACAAATTATGTTATACAATTGCTGAAGATTCAATAAACATTTTTATTAAAATCGAATACAAATGATTTAAAAAAACTTCCATTGATTAAACGGTTATTTTTGGAAGTTTATTTTGATAGTAAACAAAACGTTACACGTGCTTCACTTATTTATAATGCTCCTTCAAACTTGCTCTAACGGAAAATTTATTTATATACGATATGGAATGAATAACAAACTTATAAAATTTAGTTATATATGAGAAATAAGCGTGCTTTAATATAAAATTCTTCATTTTACTGACACTTGTCGGAGCGCGACGCAGAAAATTTCACTTGCATTTCCTTGTAAACAAGTAGACAAGCAGCTAAGGCGATACTTCCCCGTTTTTCCTCGTTCGGCAGGCTATTCTTTCATCATGGGGTCGGGTCAAATTTAGCATGACGGGTCGCATATGATGATCGAGGCATAAATATCGCATTATGTCGCGATGGGGCGTGCTGCGAAAGGGTCGCAATGAATAAAGGGTGACCATTAGGTTAAGCAGTATATCTTTTTTTTTTTAATTTCAGATAATTTTATTTGTTTTAATATTTTTAATACAACTAATATTCTTATTTTAAAAGTGCTTCAAATATTTGAAATCGGAAAATCATACAAAATAAACTCTATGGCTGGCTGGGATATCAACACAAGGATTGGTGACACTACATATACTTCTGTAAGTCGAAAATCACAAATATAAGTTTTTAAAACAATATTATTGAACTTACCGAGAATTTCACTTAGACCACCTGATCACAAGGCCAAAGATTTCATCATTTTTCCACAATCGTTTAACAATTTAACTCGTTTCCTGCTGAATATTTTAAAGGATATTCCTACGCTTTGACTTCAAAAGTTTATTGAATAATATTCGTTTTAAACAATCTTATTGAGTTTGTCAGGATAATCCAAGCAATACATTACTGAAAATTATTAACTGAAGATTAGCGAGTACAAGAAGGTTTTAATTACTGCTAATTCATATATTTTCGGGTATCAACTATCAACACAGTAAAATCAGTCGTCTTAACAGTTGAGACGTTAGCAGTCAGGGGGTTAAATAATATAAAGGCGGTGACGTTTGATTTATTTCATCATTACCTTTCATATGCACAGATTTATTATTTTTTACATTAAGCCAATTGAGGTTTTTGCTAAATATGAACGAAAAAAAATAAATAATTTTTTAGGTAAAATATATAACAATGGCTTAGAAACAGATTTAAAACGATTTTGACAAAATTTCTTTCGTATTCATAAGATTTTCAAGAAAAGATTTATTCTTTGAAACTTCATCGATGCAAATTTATAGTTACCCTATAAGTGGCAAGGGTGCATACAAAAGGCTGTCTCACCCTCATTGTGCAGAGTGACACAAGTGAGGAACTCCCCAATGACACCCCAACCCTGAGCCGCATCTCCCGCGGGGGGTAATAGCGTTTGCAGTTATGTAATCTTTATAATAATATTAGAAATTTAAGGGATGCACGGTGTCGCAACCCTCTGAAAAAATTGTGTTTTTAATGCATCCCAAATATAGCGTTTAAAAAAATATACTGCTTTTATCTTTTTTTTGGGGTTTGGATATGATTAATTATTTGTAAAAAATTTTGCGTTTTTATTTCACTACTTTTGTGATAAAAAATATATCAATGATAAAAGTGTGCGCATAAACAATGATTTTTTTTAGTATACCAACATGTGATAAAAAAAACAAAATTTGCTGTTTGTTCGACGGTAAAATTCTGAGCTTCTGTTGTAGTTTTCGGGGTACGAAAATCGTACAGCACATATTTGTATTTTTATTCTTACTTGTGCGATTGACCTTACTTTAAATAAAATTAAGGACAATCGCACATAACCGTATTTAGTAGCCTATTTAGCATTTACTGAAGCATTATATAACAGTGGGAAACTAATTTATATAAGAATGCCGCATTCATTTATTTGAACTTTATTAAGTAAAACTCCATAACAGGAAAATACTTACAAATTTAGGAATACTATTTATTAATTAACGAATCTTGGCTAAATTGAACATGAAATAAACTTCCAACGAAATATAGTCAAAGAAAGATACGAAAACTTCATCCCTTGTAAATCATAACAAACAATATTTACTGAACCTGTAGCCTATGGATTAACCTCGTTTTCGTCAGTTGATTTGTCCAGGAGTTTGATGTTATTTCTTTAATCTCACACTTTCATAAATTGATTTTAGCCAATCAATGTACTTGTGTCCAAAAGAATGGATCTCTGTGATGATTTTATGATTTCTACACAAAAGAAAATATGGTGTAAGCTATTTGTTAGTTTGCAATCGGCCTTTTTCATCACTCCATTTAAATAATATATTGTATAATATTGGAATGTAATTAAATTAATGTCTTAGATTGTCTGGACAGTCAAATATAAAATATGTCTTGAATTTTGTTGGTTACATGATAGAAAATAATTTTTGAATATTATTCAAGTCGAAGTCAACCATTGTGCATATTCGGTAGCTATTTTAGGACACGACAGTGACTAATAGGTCTTTATAAAGAGGCAAAATTTAATCTCGTTAATTAAGATGAAATAATGAAGATGCGAATAATTGTGTCCGCTTTTGTCTTCTCTTTCAAACAAACCTCTTCCCTCCAATTTTCCTTCAGTATCGTCTACAGTGGCGTCACACAAATTCTTTTATGCACGTATCTACTGCTTGAATAAATATATCACTATCTTTTCGGAAAAAATGACGATAATATTATATATAAAATAAGCCATCTATTATGATCTCACATCATTGCGAAAATCCAGGTTTTAACACTTATTCCTTTTTCCTGTCTTACATGACATACCAGTCATCTAAAATCCATTCTATAGATAGGTCAGCCAAATCCCACTGATGGATGTAACAGTTAAACATAGTGTACATTTTCCAAAGGCCTCTGCAGCACCGACTAGTTTTAAAGTCTCTAGAAGACTAAAAACAACTATGGACACTTCCTGATTCATTCCTTTGTTTCCAATTCTTTCACAAGTATTAACCATACATGCATCTACTATCATAACTTGGTACAAAAACTTTTTAACTCTTCTTAAGGTTAACCTATGATTCTCTACCGTAAAACAGCAATGATGAAACACAAATGTCAAAAAAAAACATTTTATAAAACGTTATTTAACATTATATTAAAAAACATTATATGAAAATTTATAAATGACTTTCCAGCATTCCTCTCCAGTCAAAAAAGTTTTTTATTTAAAATTTATCTCTCATTAATAAGTTTCTTGTTATATCACCAATGCATGCAATAATTTTTGAATTGTTGCAACTTCTTCAGGCATTCTATCAAACGGTTACAATAGAACTGACACACGATGAACAATTTGAATCGATTATATACAAGAGGAATTAACTACTTATTATTCTCTATTAAATGTTGTAAAATCTTCACATCAAAGACTCATTAATGGTATTTATTGTTAACTTAAGCTTATCATATGCAATTGAATACCGGTATAATCATTTCGTTGTACTTACACCTCTACCACGCTATATTTTATTTCGTATAATAACATAAAATAAATAAATAAATAATTTGTCAGCAATGAATCCTTTATCAAAAATAATATGTACTCCATTGCGTTTCGCCCTATACTAACAGTATAGAAGCGCCGAAACAATAGCTCCAACGTCCCAAACAAAGCGTTGAGATTTATTTCTAAAGCAATGTTAATCTTCGTTCATATTCATGGATACCTTGTCACTATGTGGTTATCGTCTGTGTTTTAAATTAAAGCATTTTTGAAATTCTACTATTACTTTTAATGAAATATGTAGACGTTTACATACACCAGAATTTTATGCAAACTTGTGTTGGATGAATATTTTATTTATAATTTTCGTTTTTAAAAAATGTATTTTAGTAATTTCGTTTATCACATAAATCTGTTGACAAAACTAATGCTTGTATGCCTAAAGTCAAAATCTCCATATGAATAATCAAAGCTTTTTTCACTTCAGATTTTTCTCCAATAACGCATGTAAATGAATATTAGATTGTCAAGCAAATTAATGTTATGGGTAATATAAAAAAAAAATATTTCCACACAGCCTTTTCGTTCGAGATCTATACATTCGTATTTGAGTCGCTCTTTTAAATCAGCTTGCAAAATTAAAACAGACTTGCTACAGTGATGTCTTTAAGTTTTATATTACATTATAAACAATCTTACTGAACACTAAATGTCAATATTTGTAAAGGGTTTTCTTTTCTGTTTTCTCTATTAAAACATAAACTAGACGAACTCATTATTTATGGAAGTTTTGAGGTTAAATACACAAGGAAAAAGAATAGAACTAATAATAACCCACTAAAAGAAAAATAGAAAATTTTAAGCTGATAAAAATATCATACTCAATATGTGGATAAACTCTATTGGAGTGAGTTTATAGTAAGTAATGAAAAGTAAAAAAACCTTATTAAAATATACTGATATATCAGCACTAGAGATTCAATTATTTAAAGCCCAAACTAACTGTATCTATTTAATTGGAGTTTTTTTTTATTGTTCGCTAAAATATATTATAACCATTATGGCTTTTGTATCTTGATTTAGACAAAGAGGTGCATTTAAATCAAGAAAGGTTATCAATAACTTAATAAATATGAACAATAATAATTTATTACGAATTAAACTTCATAAAAAAAAAATTTAACACTGTGCTAAATTATTTTGGTCAAAATATATTATTTTGCCGTCTAGTATTTACAAAAATAGGTTTCCGCAAGATAATGTGATAACAGTACCGAGTGTTTCCTTCAGTCAAATGATATGATTATCTATAATATAAAAGGGTTGATCCGTATATACTTTTAGACTCTTTTTAATTTTATTATATATACAATAATTAAAAAGATATTTATTACTTACCCAATTTGTTAGAAGACACTGATATACATAAATCTGCAACTGTTTTATGTTCCTAATATTTATTCACAACTCTTTTTAATTTCATAAACGTTGTTAATTATATTTTTTTATATTAATTTATTTTTCATGAAAATGTCATATTTTAGTAGGGGCGAAATGATTTCAGGAAAGTTTAAAAAGGCTTTGCTACGCCTCTAAGTTTGTTCTCTCCGCTCAGTTACGATATAGGTATTTTTTAAATATCGAATATAGTCGCAAAATATTTATTAAAAATCACCCTTATTTTCCACTCGATCCATTAAACTATAGACTTTACAACCAATAATAAGTACCAAAACAAAGTTCCTCATATTCTTCTTACCTTTAAATTCACAACCGAAAAAAATTGAGTCACTTCTTGGTGAAATGAAATGCTATTTTAAATAACGAAAATCAGTTGATAATGCTCACAATGAGCGAAGCCAGTCCTGGTCATAAAATATATTATGGAAATAAGTTTTAAAAATGTGTTTTTATTATTGAAAAAAGTTTGGGTAGTCGAAATTTTTTCGAGTTTACTTATTCATTCGTTGAAAATTCATTCAGCGAAATTTTTCCACGTGTATGTTAAATACTATATTTGGCAGCAAAACCTGAACATCATAGTATTTATTCAAATTTAAGAGTCTGGAAACTTGACTGTAGTGATGAAACGATGAAAATATTTACCGATAGAAAAAAACGATATACTGAAATGCAATTATACAATAATCTGCTTCTAGTACTAAAGTTAAGACAAAGTTCTTCAACAATTTTTTTACGATGCAAAAGGGTTGGTAATATCATACTGTCAACTCTTGTTATTTACCTTTTTCGGATATTCATCTTTCTGCGTACCATCAAGAGATGTAGATAATAGACCCCTTAAAACAGTAAGTTATTGATAGGAGTAGTGTATGTATATCAACAATTCAATATTCTATCTTTGGAATGCAATTAATGTCAATGACACTTGAATCTAAATATATTAACATTATTTTAAATCTTAAAGATCCAATAATTTATGAAATCGACTGAAAGTGCTTGATGGAATTTCAATATTAAATTTGAATTGTTAAAATTTTGTACGATTCCACATGTTTTATCGGTCATGTGTCAGTTCTGTTGCATCCGTGTGATAGAATGCCTGAAGATGCCGAAAGGCGAAACCCGGGTCGTTAGTGACAAAACATGTGGAATCGTACAAAATTGTAACAATTCAAACTGAAAGATCCAATTACATCGAAAGACAAATTAAAAAAAAGAAAAATTGGTGTAAATTTAGTTTAAGAATGTTTATCATAAATATGTAGTGTATGAAAAATAATCCAAGACGAAATGAAACACAATCTCATATGCTAAGCCTAGTACATTTTAAAATAGGGCTAAAGGTACTAGCAGCTGTAAATATGACAATATGTATTGTGATATTTGGATTCTTTTATAAAAGTGTTCGAATAAATCCCTAAACACCTTTTAAAAGTTATTACCATATTTAAATAATTTATAGCGACGATTTACCTCCGCCTTTCAGAGTAAACATTTGAAATACGTCAGTCCCCTCCGTACACCGCCCCTTCCTCGCGTATTTCGTCGTTCTCGAGAACTAATAAATATACTCACTTAAGAATAAAATAAGTCGAGATAGATGTTTTCCTCGGCAGTGGAGTGCAATATAAAAAAACAAAGCCTGCAAATAAATATAAACAAAAGAGAACATTTTTGTGTGTAATGCATTATAATAAGTCCATTATATTGATGACATAAAAAAATATATATTGTGTTTTACAATAATAATGTCGTGTTGATATAAAGTTGTTATTTGTTAACATCACATAGTCATGAAAATAAGGTGTAAACGTCAATTTTCCCCGAGGCAGAGTTGAATAACAGATCATTATCACAAAAATTATATCACGAAAAATAGCTATCGAGAATATTCTATTGTATAAAGACAGCTTTATATCCATTATTAATAATTTTGGATTGAAAATATTATATTTTATTATAATATATATTACAATAATATAATTATAAAATTCTGAAAAAAATGATTCCATAACCAGATTTGTATATTATATCAACAGATTGAAATAAAATTTTAACAATAGTATTAAAAAAATCTGTTGGAAAAATACAACCATATAACATACCCCAAATTAATTCATAATTGTTCTAGTAAAAATCTATTCAAAATTAATTGCCCAAAATCTTTTAAAAGCATAAATTATTTATTTACATATATATGCTACTGGTTATAGTATCGCCAATCAATGATAATGAGTAACTTTTAAATATCGGTTGAGCCATTTTTAAAACATATGTATGTAATACAAGTTTATTTACTTTTACTTTAGGTATGTTTGTTTAATTTTACTTTTTGATTCACGAACAGGTTTGGCTAAGTGATATAAAAAAATCTGTTCGATTATGACACCATTATTAATTAAAATATTACAGCGTGTAAGGTTTCTTCAATTATTTTACTAAACGGTTTTTATCTACGCAACTGGTACCTATAATATATCATCTTACAGTATTCTCTCGTGGAGAGAGAAGAACAAGGCAAAATATGATTATGTAGAGCTATCAGAAGAATCTTTGCAAACGGATTTGAATAAGGCCGGAGGCTTTCGCGAGCGACTCCTGAAGCTTTCTAAAGAGAGAGACTAGATAGGTGAATAGAAACAACAAAAGCTCAAAGCTCCTTATTCTTCTTCTCTCATAATAATGAAAAGCTTTTAGTCTCTATTTAGGACGCCGATTTTACAGTCACGTAAAATGGGAACAAACACTTAAACGATGTTATAAAATTAATATTTTATTACACAATTGAGTCTTGTACAAAACATACTTGTTGTACACATTGTACAAAAAGTGATTTTCAATATTTAAAAGAAAAATTATTTTCAGATTGTTATGTTATATATATTTTTTAGTGTTTTTTTTTATACAAACACTGTTATGACGATACCATAATAAATTTCATTCATAACGGCTGTAACAAAATAATGAGGTTAGATTATAACATAACGATCGAGACCATAAGTAGGGATTGTGTTGTTAATTATTTTGAATTCATAGAAAGACAAAAAAGTTCATGATTTCTGTTATTATTTTGAATTCTAATGAATATTTTTAATCATTGCTATATTGACCACTGGAGTAAAAAAAGTTTTTTTTTATCAGTTAGCTGAAAAAATCTTCTCCATTAAATATGGCTTTACAAACGCTTTTTTTTGTGATGTCATTTTTTATAAATTGAAAAAAAGAGTTCATTAAAGTGATGGATAATTTAGAAGAAAACTTCGATTAAACGCTTGTATTATAATATAAATTTAGAGATTTAAAAAAAAGCACTCATTCTATGTTTTGCCACTAAGTTAGAAATTCATTGATTTCCTGATATATTATCGGCAATGAACTTTTTGTATATATCATCAGCAATGAACTTTTTGTATATTTATAAAAAAAAAACATTATTTGCAAGTGGCAAAAAGGATATGGACATTAAAATAATAAATTAGATATAGAACATGCTAAATGTTATTTCATCGAGGACACAAACTTGGTTGATTCGTTTATTGTAATCAGCAATTACATCTGCTTGAATATTATTATCTTCTATATAATCAGTATATACTTTATGTTAATAATTAGTTTTCAGTGGATCAATCGGTTATAGGCCAATTTCATTATTGACAATATGTACTTTTAAAAATACAATTTTAATATCGACGAAGTATTCTTTTAAAAACACGGGTGTTTGAAATTGTAGGTAAATATTATATGTTTTTTCAAATTACATTTTTTATTTTAACCTTGATGGATATTTCACTTCGGTTGACTGTTTCCGCTCGCCGTTACGACGTTATGTGTAGACTGTAGAGTCGTTGTGTAGATATACTCTATTAAATAACGACTTAAGCTTCGGAAAACATTGCAGCCTTAAAAAGGTATCAAACAATTAAGACTGGCTCTTTGTTTTTCGCCTTAAATTATTAATAAAAAGCTTTCAGTTCGCTCTCATAGAATCTTTCGTCAACGCTCCAGAAAGACTCTAAATGGCAGGGAAATGCAAATTTATTTTTTCATTACACACTAACTTACTTAAAGGTATTTTTGTAATATAAAATACAAGAAGCTAAAATAAATGAAAACGTATAAACAATATGGTAATAATTTAGTTACTCTCGGCATACAATTAAGAGATTATTATGAATAACAAAAGTGGTTTGGTGAGAATTCCAGTTGTTATTTGAAAAGAAAGAGCGTTTTTTATTACATCATATTTAAAAAATCTCCCATAGAAACTTGGCTTCAGTTCAAATAAGCCAAGGCAGAAACTTGTCTAAATCAGCTTTGATTATAAAAGCAATGTTTTTTTTTTGTTCTACTGAACTGGAATTTCTGATAACTGTTACAACGTCAAACAACTATGTCACAAGTAGAACAAAAAAATTAAAAGCTTATACATTTCTTTTGAAATTTTTTTATAACTGAACAGAAATGTGTTTTGTCGTTTCTATGACAATGGTGTTATACCGAAAATTTTAAATCAAATGAATAAACTGGGCCATATGATTAGAATAAATTTTGACGAAACGTTATTTTTTAACTGTAAATGACTAAGCAACATTTTCTTTTGTGTTACAATAAGAAATATCTATTTAGATTGGAAAGTCTCAATATTGAAAGGCATTCGTTCGGCCAAAAGTTGGCGGAACGAAGAAAGATATGTCAACCAGCACCGACGTGGTGTTAGTACGCAAATAAACTTGCAGTAACCCTGAAAGAAGTTTGCATAGGTAAAGAATGCGACCATTAGCCATTTTTAATCAATTTCTGTATGCGACAACTAATTGGCAATATGAGACAAAAGTTTTCATTACATTTTATCACAAACTGCAAAATTAGTTAAGATTATTAAACAAATTAGTCAAATGAGTTTATATTTGTATTTATTGATCAATATATCACTAATATTTTCCTTTATTTTTAAGTAAAAAGTATGAAACATATAAAGTTTTTCCATTAACATACAATTATAAATTTAAAGTTTACTACTATGGTTCCAGATTTCTGATCGTAAAATGTTACATTTAAAAAAAATTGGTTGTCTGTAAAGTCGGTTTACGGACGATAGTTTAACGTGACAACGTCATAAGAAAACATTGATGAAATGATCGCATACTTTTATGAATAAAATGGAATCATTTTTATTGAATTATCATTATTTTGTATGGATACGAAGAAGGAGTGAAATGAAATCTACAATTTTTTATTGATATATTTTATTCGCACGCGACAAACGGGACAATGAGTCATGTTTTTTCGTGCGTGCAGCGGGCGTTTATCGATTTATAAGACGTTGTCACGTCAAAAATGAGTAGGTAAGATTATAAAAAAATAAAAATCGAGTGATTTTTAGTACCCATTTGAATAGCAGTAGGTGAAAAAAAAAAGATTTTGCATTCAATTTAGCAAAAATAATATATCTTTCTGCCATTTAGTCCAAGAAACTTACAACATACAGGGGAATAAAAATGTTATTTTGTTGTGCACTAACGTTACACTTATTTTTCTTTGCTTGCTAGAAAAATATGTTTTGTCTTGAATATTATTGGCTCTCTTTATATTATTGTTCACTGAAGTCTTTGCAAACAGAAATATACTACGATAATCAATAATCACTTTAATGAATATTTTCAGGTTATAACACACACACGGCTTAAAAAAAAGGTGTTCAGTTCTCCATAACAATATCAAATTTACACCAATTTATTTTTTGAGAACCTCTATTAAATGCTTCCATAAACCACCTTTTTTCATATATATTGATTAATATTATTTTTATGCTCAACATTAAATGGATAGCTTCGACTCATTAATTCACATAGCCGGTAATAATAAATTAAAGAAGCAGCGCGAATACAGCCACAATTGCGAAAGGGATTTTCCCAAATTCAAGTAGGGCAATATAAAAGGTGTTTCGGACTCCGTTCTCCTGTCTTCGTTTAATTACGGATACGATATTGTACTTTATATACAGTATGATGTAAAATTTACAGCTCACATTAATCGTTTTGAATTTTAAAACAGTATATAATATAAAAGACCAGTGGGAAGTGTTTAATTCAAAAAGCTGGCATTCAAGAAACTTTAATTGAATGATATTTATTAATCTATCAATTAACATAATTTTTAATTGAGTTTGAAACCTCTGAACAAAGAAAGTTGAATTCAATTAAAATGTTTCTCTTAATTGCCTCAAAAGTCACAAAAAGCTAACAGAAAAGTTATTAGCATCAAATTAATTTTATTGTAGTATCTTCTTTCTTTTCTATTATTTTGTTTAATTTCTTTATTTAAATTATTTTAAATGTTTGTTACTTTGTAAATCCATTTTTTTGCCAAATGAAATAAAAAAATACGTCAATGTTAAAGTATATTAAAAATTAACCTCAAAGTCACTGCTGAATCCATCTAACACCGTTGTTATTTGTCTCTCATTTATTAAATTTGAATTGTTATAAATTTATACGATCCCACATATTTCATCACTAACAACCCGTGTTTCGCCTATTGGCATCTTCAGGCATTCTATCACACGAATGCAACAGAACTGACGTACAATAAACAGTAATTATCGTCTATATACCAAATGTATTAATAGCAGGAAAACACAAACCAGAGTTTGTTAGTGAAAAAGCATGTGGAATCGTACAATGTTGTAAGAATTCAATTTTTATATTGAAACTACATCAAGCACCTTCAGTCGATATCATAAATAATATCTCTTTTTTGAGTAAATTATTAAATACTTTTAAGCAATGAGTTTAATCGTGAAGAGTGAATACACAATGTTGTACAATGGTTACCTAATTTCCCACATCATAAGTGGCTAAAAATAATGTATCGAGAATATGATAGTTGGCCAATGGGAACGTATTCTTCTGTAAAACAAACCATGCACAGTAGCTTTTTGAAGAAGTATGACAGGCTTAACTTATTCTCGCACATTATATAGACAATAGAACTCTTTCTTGTACCAGCTGTATTGTCCATAGTAAATGGCACGACAGAAAGGTAGCGTAGATTTGTACCGATGTTCTCACCGCGGGAGTGGGGGTGGAGCAAAGGAAATGAGAAGTTCGGGGGAAGAGGGTACAGAGGTCTCGGGTTTTCCCCGGAGTCGGTCGCCACTAAGCATAAAGTATCCCGGAAAGCAAATCCCGATGTAATCCGGTGCAGCAATTTAGACCGTAGGAGACTCTACAGTGGAGGACCCGCCAGGTACAGATCAGAGACGGTCCGTGAGACTGTAAAAGAAAAAATAATTATTAAAAGATTCTATATAAATATCTACAGCAACGTCCAATCTCTAAACGGAGGAGGTAGCTAATTGATTTTTTTACTATTTAATGACGTGGGAACAGAAGACATATTTGTCTGGAAAAATGACCAACGTAACAATAATTACGAATCTTTCAATGTCTCTTAAAAATACGACGACAATAGTTTCATTACGTGTTCCTTTCTTTTTTTCTGTCATTCAGGTGTTATATAAAAAAGTATTATTCCAAAATAATATTAATTACAACACAAAACAGGTTTTACGGAAAAATCATTTTATATCAATATAAATATAATAAATTACTAAATTTTTATGATTTGATTTACGGAATTGATTGTAACAACAATAAAAAAAATTCAATTCGAATTGTTAAGACCTCGTTCATTTTCACACGTTTTGTCGCTTACAATCCGGGTTTCTCATTTTGGCATTTACATGCATTCTATTTAACAGATATAACAGAACCGACGATAAAACTATCAATAAATGCAGTACTTATTTCTAGAAATATATTTTATGATTAGGACCGGTTTAGCTCATCGCGAGCATTATCAACTGACTATTATCAATTATTTTATATTGATAATTCTACGATGAATACTAAAAAATGTGTTTTTATTATTAGAAATATCATGCCTTCGATTAACACTTAAAAGTGATATAATTATTATTCTTAGTACTGAAGAACTGACTGACAATTCTATTTCATCTGTGTGATAGAACGCATCAAGATATCAGAAGGCTAAAACTGGGTCGCTAGTGATAAAACAAATTTATATATACACAGTTTAAAAAAATACAAATGGTTGTAACTTTTTGTGTAAAAATGAATATTCTGTATTCTATAAAATATCAAAACAAAATCCGACAACTAATTCTAGGAATTGCAATACCAGTATTTATACCATTTCTCAAAACTGGTCTTTTAAAAATTATCTGTCTCAAAATATACAGTGGTGCAATTACTTCACAAATATTCTTCCGTGCCTCGAGCAGGACTTATTTAAGATGCATAACGTTACCAGCTAGAGCCTTTTTTTAATTATTTACTGATAATTAACTTAATTTGCATGTATATTATAATAAAGTATATTATTGGTCGAAAAATACTGCTATCGAACTTTGAATTATATAGTATGTATCGAAAGAGACTGTAAAATGTATGGTCATGATAATAAGCTAGTATTATATTTCATAATATAATTGTGTATTTTTATTCAGTTAATTTTTTTTTTTTTTTGATATTTTAAAAGTTATTATAGTGTTTCATTTTTGTCAACACTAAAAATACTCTCGTCAGAATTTAAACATTACAAGTAATAATTATATATCTAGTGGTTGTCAAAATTGTTTATTAAATCTATATTTTCTACTATCGCGTTATCAAAAAACGATTCACTGTTTTGTGTCACATTGCGTAGACAACAATTGTGATAGCTTCGCAATAAACACATTCTGTTTTCAATGCTCTACGTTTTGATATATTTACATTGGCATACCATAAACGGTATATGAGTACCAATTAAATCATAAAACGCTTTAAAGATTAGAGATTATTGTAATTACATAATTGCCCAATAAATGCGGTTATCATTTACTATAGACATGTAAATAATGATTACACGGTTTTCGCTCTAGTGGTGTTTCAACACAAAATATTAATCGTGGAATTTTCATTGAAATTCAAACATATTTTCACTGAAGATATTTATGGGTATTTAAGCATATTTCATAAATTTCAAACTGATTTGAAAATAAAACGATACTGAAATATCTCTCGTCATTTATTCACAAAATTAGGTGTTGGTGACGTTTTTCTTTTTTAATACACTAGATCAATCAAATAAGTAGCCTTTTAAAATTTTCCATAAAACTATTATATAATTGCTCAAAAAATATAAGTTACATTTATACGAGCATACGAGCAAACAAATTATTATTATTTTTGACATAAAATTTTTAATATTCAAATCGAAAAAATAGTGCTCATAAAATTTGGAATGTGTAATTCTCGCATATCCTATTAGTAAATTGACATCAGCTTTTTGAGGTCACTCTAATTTTTATCTTTCCTCAATTTTCGTGGAATTTTTTAATATTTCTCGTTTGATGGAATCATAGATTAATTAATATGACTTCAAAAATCGTTACGATATCATTGAACGGGAAATATTCTTGAAGATTGAAGATCAGAATATAGCTTTTTGAAGGATAAACCAACGTAAGCTTTTTGGTAAACATGAACATAAATATTCAATATGATTATTTTGGAATTAATTCGTACGTGTATGTATGCAAATCCAATTCATTAAATTGCAAGAAAAATGGCCACTTTATATCTAATAATAAAATAATATTTTTATAATCAAATATGAAATTTTACTACTAATTTTATTATAAAGCCAAAAAAATAGGCTGTCTAAAACGATATAACTTATATCGTACTTATTCACCATTACAAGCTGTTTTCATCAACGGAGAAAGGTGTTATAAATATATTTTTTCGATTCTCAAGTCTTCTTACAGTGGTTATTTCATAGTGTAACAACGCTATGCATGTTTTACGATGTTTTTAAGATTATTCACCGTCAATTTTTAAATATCGTGCGAGAAAAGAATAGCGTGCAGAAAGTGAAAGTAATAAATAAATAATTAGAAAACATATTATATAAAAATCATCATAATGTTTCACATAAAATCAAATCAAATTGATACTTACAGACATTGCGAAGAAGATCTTTAGGTTGAGTTGTTCTCATTATAATCACATTAGTGGCCATGTTTCTCTACGCCTCTACGCGATACCGACGTCGGCGTTGGGCGTCGGAACAGGAGCGGCGCGTGGCCGGGAAGGCTTACCCCGGCTAAGTTTTATTATGTTTAGGATCTTACCCTTACCCATACTTGCTTTGGCCATATCTCTCACGTGTATTTTGCAGAGATTCTCTACAATCTGTAAAAACACAAAAAGGAGAAAGCCAACGGTGAAACTCATCTCACATAATTTAATACTATTTTCCCACCATAATGAAAAATGCGAAAAATGTTTTCCTAGTGCAGGAATAAAAATGCTATTGATGCTTTTTTTAGTCACCCGATAATCAGTTGATAACGCATGTGATAAGAGAAACTAATTTCAATTATTAAATATATTACACAAATAGTATTTTTAAAAAAATCCACTATGAAATAGAATATATTTTCATTGATTTAAAAAACACCGTCTATGCCAGTGATCCCTTTACTGTGCAGCATCTGCGAAACCAACGAGGAATTAAAAGAGAAGATAATCATCAGTCTGAAGTTGCTTCTCATAGAATCGAAACACGTGTCACACGGTGACACACACCTGGGCAATGAAAACGCGGTCAATTTTAATTTATATTAAAAATAAACTTCTCCGAAGCTATCTCGGAATCCATGAAAAATATTAAAATAGACTATATTTACATAAATAACTGATTTATTTTCTCGACATTTTTTATATTAACGGTTTAAGGACGAGGCTTTCAAATGACTTTTATTTTTATTAGCTAATCGCACCCTCTATATTCAAACTATAATATATTGTGAAAAAAGTAATTTTAATCGAAATTCATAGACAGTCAAGAAATCGATGTATAATATATATTACTCATTTCAATATGAAAATTTTTGTTTTACACAAAACATTTTTTCGATTTGTATAAACACGCTCATTTTTGTACAAGTCTACTGTATTCTCCGGATTTTCTATAGTGAATCATTTATTTTACAAGAAAAGGGTTTCGGAAATGCGAAAGTGACTTTTCAATGGAAAGTATTTTCGGGAATTTTTTTCTCGCAGCCGGTTACGGCCACTAAAAAATAAATCACATAAACTTTTAACAAGCAAGTATCCCACCATTAAAATTTACCACTAAGTGTTTTAATAAATTACAGCAATAATTTTTATCCCAATATGGCTACCGTTATCGTTAAGTAACGTGAACACTCTTGGACTTGATAGTAAAAAAAATGCAACACAATTTACTACGTAGGAAAAAAACGATTTCACTTTCAACATTTTTTCGATGTTAATTGAAATATATGTATTATTTCACAGCTGTTGTAAAGACCAGCTAACGGCTAAATGAATAATCTAATGAATGAAATAATATACTAGTTTGATGTCGACATAAACATAATTCTTTTCGACATATTATTTATTGCAGTCAATGAAGTCATAGGTATTCATTTATTTCTCGTTAATCAACTTTTTTTTATTAAAACAGCATTTTTATAAAAACCTAAGGTGGAATATCGTCAAAAGCGAGATAAAACTAAGGATCATAAGAAACCTATACTGAGTAACTGCTATTCATTAATATTGATTTGTTGTTCAAATAAAAACTATCAATGATTTCTTATAAAATATTTTTTTAAATTTAAACTATTTTTTTTAATTAAATTCAAATTTAATCAATTAATTTTAAACTAATATACAGACGTATGTATTTGAATCAATGAAATGATAGTACAATTGAAAACATTGAATTTTCAAAACCAATTTACATACAAATGTCAACGGTGGAAATATACGATGTGTTGCAATTTTATAGTCGACTGTTGATTAAAAATATAAAGTTATTTGTATTTTTCCTGGGGCCAAATGATTAATACTCTTAGTCGATCGCATCCCTTGACTAGACACTTTCATACGTTGATTTATTTTAAATTATTTCAATATTAAGATTCGTGTCCAAAGGTATGAATTTTATTGTTTAAGCTTCAATCGAAACACATTGAAACCAATTCTAAAATCGGGATGTAAATAGAAAATAATAGCTATTACTAATAAATATTCAATCTTAAATAAAATTATGTTAAAAGGATCTTAAAAAGAAATATTGTGCGATTTGAACACAATAAATCTTCGTTATATTGAATAAATATGCTAACTGCCATGAGGTCATAATTTCAAAATCATGAACGGATGACATTTTGTCATAAATATAAGATATTAAAACCAAATGTATGAATCTTATTGAAAATCTTTGCTGGAAAGATTATTTATTAATTAACAATAAAGAAAAAAATTTCAAACTGTCTACAAAATATTTTAAATGATCAGGATATGAATAAGTATTATTATATGTACATAAAGTTTTAATATTTCTAAAATCAAAATTGTAAATAAAATAATGATCTAGATTAATATCAAAGCACCCATATCAAATATTGTTTCAATCTTTTATTTTCATCAAGAGTATCAGGCTACGATAAATGCTTAAGTGTATTCTAACAAGATTTTTTTCCTGGCAATTATGCTCTGTACACAATAACCCACTCTTGTGAGGGCAGATTTTGTGCGATGGCACGTGCTGGTCGTGCGTCGTAGGGCTAATACAATACTTCCCTCCGGCGCCTGTTACTTTGTTTGTCTTGCATATTTTGTGACACTTTTCTATCTGTGATGTTCTCCTAATACCAACATATATATGTATATATTACACATTGTATCTATAAAAAATAACTTTGTAGGCTTCCATGCTCAATAATAATTAAGTGTATTTTGTCTGTCTTCAAAAATCACCTATAAACTTAACATAAGATTTCGAAAAGTGACTTTCACTATTGTATCATCAAAAATGCATTGTGGATACAAATTAATAATAATAAAAGTAGTTCGGCTTATTATTTAATGATCAGTTTCGCTTAGTTAAATGAAAATCCTTCAAGGATACATTCGATATTGCAATTTGCTGTTTTACTACTTTCACAAAATAAATATTACATGTCATCGGTCTAGATTAAAAATCTCATACATTCACAAAACAAAAGTAGACAGGTGAATGCAAATGCAACAATAATTTATATCGCATAATAATTTAAGTCGTTGTCAGCTTTTTTTCGCCATTAGCTATAATCCATTGTATATTCTGTAAGTGAATTAGTATAGATAAAAATATGCAATTCCTCAGAACTAGATTTAATAATGCAATTGAATAGTATAATTTACTATTTCAGTGTCCATACGCACTGGCGGTTGATCGTATTTTGACTTACCGCTGATTCAAGTCAGTTTTTATAAGAAGACTGAGAAAGTCGATAAATTTGTCCATATAATACATTTATTTAACGAATCCGTAAAGAAAAACCATGTATACAAAAGTCAAGGTAAAAAAAAACACACACAACCCTCAAAATTATCCTAATCATATATAGCCTAAATGTTAAACTATTTTTTTAAATTTAACACTCGTTTCAGTTTTTTCTTTTTTATTATATTTTATTATTATATTATTAGGTTATTTTCTTCGTTAAAATTTTCCCACTCCTTACTTTTTTAATGATTGTTCAGAGATCTTAATAGATTATTGATTAACCTTAATTTTATTTGAAATTCTTAATAAGTGATGAACGTTTAATTTTTGTAATAATTTACTTTATTTGTATTAATATTGTATGATTTCCTGTATATTGTTTTTTAGTTCATGAACCTATCGTTTTGTATACCTGCTACCTTTAACTCATCTTTTTGTATAAATAGATTGGTTTGTAAATTGTATTCTATCAGTTGATAATGCTCGCGATGATCGAAACCGGTCCTAAAAAATGTGTTTTTATTAAATAAAAAACTCTTTTAAGTATTTATATTATTTTTGAACAAGTATAAAACGACTACAAATAACGACAGAACATCTAATTTCATTCAACATTTTATATACAGTAGAGCTTCGATTATTAGGAAAAATTAAAAATTATTTTTTTATATCGAAGGTAATTGTTTAGATGTCGAAGCTCTGCTCGGAGTACCAAAATAAATTTTTGATTAAGAAATTTTTTTGACTCTGACTTAGCCAAGTCGTCAAACCATCATACTGAAGTTTTAAACTAATCGCAATTTTCAAACTATAGTGGGCTGAATTGGTGCTGCTCGCAGGCCGTATTTTGAAAACCCCTGGCGTAGTAGATTTACGATCTCGCCTTGCACGGCAACCGTTGCATTTGCAAAGCCGTAGAGTTGCAAGTTGTGTGTAATTCAGGCGTTTTACATAAAACATGACAAACGGCTAGTCGCCAGTGCACGTGGACGTTAACTCTTATAATATTGATACTTTCAACAGGAGTCCAACCGATATTTTCTATATTAATTTAATTATGTCAAAATATATTTACAATAAAAAAAAATATATTGAGTAATGGTAAATATACGAGATCGATTTATTTAATACGAATTGTATAGAATTACTACAAAAAAAAACTTAAGACGTGTTAAAACTTTTGTTTATTCTTAGTATCACATCACATGCACGTTATTACAAACGCAGTTCAATCACTGAATATCACTAGTATAATGTCTACAAATCCAATAAATGTTAGACAAAAGTTTTGACTCCTTTTTTATCACTGCCAAGCCGTCAAGGTGCGGTGTGTTATTTTTTAAAGCTATTAAAACTTTCCAAAAACTTTGAATTCTTATCGTAAATTCAATATTGAATACGGTTGTAAGAAAGAGAAAATAAATCGCCCACAAGTTGCAATAGCGTCGGTCAATAATTATTCAATTAACAAAATAAATAATCGAAGTATTGAATCGGGAACTATTTCTATTCACCAAACCTGTTTGAAACGGATGTTTGTTTTGTGAAATAGTCTATAATTCTTCTGTACCGAAGTTTGACGATTGTAAAGCAGCAGCCCATTTTTACACGTAAAAATATTTTTAAAATATCTACCACAAATCTAGGATTGAAATAACTTAGCAATTATTTGAGCTATACTATTTTTCTGACATTATATATTATATTTACGTAAAATATGTTGACGTTGAGAAAAATACGATTGGCTTGCTTACACAGTCTACTGCAGTGAAACCTCGATTTTACGTTTTCCATGGGACCCTGAAAAAATAAAGGTAAATGCGGGAAACGGTGAATGCGGGAAAGCTTCAAATATTAATAAACAAGTAAAATCGTAAAAAATATTTATTTATTAGTTACTTGTACATACTGTATATAAAATTTATTTTTTAAAAAAGTCCTTTATGTAAGTTTGCTTCTTTGTTATTTGGCACTTTAATCGGAACAAAGACTTGTTACTAAACTTGTGACTAAATGTTTGTATGAACAGGAATCATTATTACCATGAATTTTAAACAACTCTACATTTGCATCATAAACAATAATACGCATGTGGTGGATTTCAACCCAAAAAATAGCACATGCGTCCAATGCGTTATGTCTAACATGTACAGCGGATTCCAACTTGTCCAGACATAACACCTGTACTCGGCTGTGTCAAACTTGCTTGCCGAGATACGGAGAAATATGCAATAAAAACGGTCAATCGGGATACTATTTGTGACGGGACCAAAATATTTAGACGGTTTATCGAGGAAATCGGGGAATCGGGGAATCGGGAAACGGTCTTTGCGGGATTATTTAAAATTGTGCTTATGGGAGTTTGACGGGACTATAAAAAATAAGCGTTCCATCCGGGAAAACGTATTATGCGAGAACGGTTGATCGAGGTTCCACTTGTATTTGATTATTTTTAACAAACATTTTTCATCAATTTTGTTTTGTACCTTACCGCGGAAAAGTTGTTGTTAAATTAATACTAGTACTATCAAGTTTGAATTGTTGAAAAATTGTACATCACCTTATGTTTTGTCACTTACGACCCGTGGTTCAATATAACTGAATCGCATCCGTGTGGTAAAATGCTGCCAATAGACAAAAACGTTTTAACAAGTCAAATTTGATATTGAAATTCCAAATCAAGCTCCCTCAGTCAATAATATCATTATGTTTATGGTTTAGCGTTGTTTAAAATATTGCATTTTGAAAATAATTTAAAAAATAATTCATAAATTTATTGATATTATACAAACTTTTAAACAAAAATTTGAATTAGAATTGAATATCGCTTGAATTAATTTCCGAGTTAATTAATAAGAAGAAAGTTTAGAAGACCAAAACTTGTAAAAATTATTTAAAAACATATTTTGGAGAATTGATTAACTAGTACTTGTCACAACTTGTTTGTGTTGTACGAGGTTCGTCAAATAAGCCACTTATTACCAGAATTTTCACCATTTACCATATTCGATCCCCATGTAGAACATCGCCTACACACGACCATGATTCTCTTTCACCCGCCAGTGTCTGTCTATACTTCCTCCCATGACAATGAAGAATTTCTCAGTTCAGCCGAGCACAGTCATCCGTGACGCCAAAACCCTACTGGTTGGAACAAGAAGCAGGCAATATTTAATCTTCCGGAGGTACCCACTCCAATAATAAATTAAGATCGCTAAAATCCCGTGAGTCTTCCTTCAAAAGCACATGGGTATGGTGATTTGATTTCATAATTGAAAACTGACCAAACAGTTTCTAAAAACTTTCAGAATGAACTCATTGGACCCAGCTTGGGTACATGTTATAGAAATACTTAATAACAGGTGGCCTGCATGGAGTTTATTTATGACCCGTTGAGATGAATAATTAGAACAAATTCTCTATACTTATTGTATCATTTTTATGTACACCAAAACATTTCCATAATGCCGAGAGACTCACAAATTCAGAGTGAGTTTCTCAGCTTTTATAAAATAAAAATTTAATATTATTTTTGATTTGGTATTATGTTTTTGTTTTATTTAAAAACCCGAAATCACTCGATTTAAAAAATTCTATCATAATTTAAAAAAAAGTCGTGAAAACTATCTTTTTTTGAAATAGCTTAATTTTCAAATCACTTTTCTATACTATATGTTAAGAGGGTATTCGAATTTATCAATAAAATTTTGACGTTACGTGCTTTTCCACTAAACCAATTATATTTATTTGCTTCCTTCGCATAATCATAAAAAATTGAATGTGAATATTGTGGCCTGGCTATAAACATCGCTCCCAAAATCTGGCCCGACGATGTATAGGTTGACGACATATGCCCTTGTGTCTGAATACAAGCTGTTCTGGTTTAAGATTATGCGGGATTCCTGGAAACTCTTGGTGAGCATCGATAATATCTGGAATTGTCAGCCAGGGTAAAATTTCTTTCATGTCTGGAACACTACACGAACCACAGCAATGTAAATTATACCATAATTATTATATGACAGGTTTAAAATTGCTACATGCAGAAAAGCTTGGAGAGCCGTAAAGTGAATATAAATCGTATACACAACGTACTCAAAAAAGCTAACGGTTTGTGAGGAAATGAAGAAGATGTTGGGAGACCGTAAACTTTGATCAAACACTTCGGGTAACGAACAAAAACTTATATAATAATAAATTGTAATATTTTTTTTTATTTATTGATTGAATGGCATTCCCTTGGTAGAACTCCATTATAACACGGTGTAAAAATTGCAATGTATTTGAGTTCTACAAAATTATTTTTTTAGATACAGTTGAAAGCTATTTTGGCTCACGCCATCGTCATAACTATGCTTTAATGAACATTTGCTTATCCATATATAGCTGTGTAGAAAAGGTACACAATACATCTTCTCTCCTGCTTTAACGACCTAGCTTTTTTCTTGCTCGCAATAAAACTACAAATTATAAATTACACTAAAAAGGCGGCATTATCAAAAAGTTTACATATGGCACGGAAATGGTCTATTACGGAAACAAAAAAGCACCCCGCACAGGGTTAAGCAATGGCGATCGACATATATTCGTTTGTTCGTTAAGAATCGAAGAAAGAGAGGAAGAATTGCGAGCAAGAAACAAGCTAGGTCGTTAAAACAGGAGAGAAGATGTATTGTGTACCTTTTCTACACAGCTATATATAGATAAGCAAATGTTCGTTTAAGCATAGTTCTGAAGATGGCATGAGCCGAGATAGTTATCATCTATATCTAAAAAAATAGTTTTGTAAAACTAAAATACATTGCTATTTTTTACACCGTGTTATTTTTTATATTATTTCTGAAAATTTTAAATCAATAACTGTCAGATATGTCTATATTCATCTGTTGTTTTGATAAATTCTATTATACACCAGTGGCGAAATTCGTTTAACATTTTTCATCAATCATAAACTCCCTGAATGCTCTTTTTAATCACACATCCACACTGACATGACGACTCACGCCCAATCCAATAACTACCCAACGAAAGCTGCAATTTCCCGCCGCAGTTAATATTGCAATGCGCTAACCGGTAGCATCCCTAACATCCCTTGTAATGTTTGCATCCCTCTTCCTGCGACGCGTGGCGGGCGGGCGCCGCCCACGTGCGCGAGGTTACCCGTAGGCGGGAGGCACACTACAATATCGCCCGTTATTTATTTTGCATTACCATCCTTTAAGAATGTAATAGACGTGTCAACATTAGAAACGGTTCGCTGGCTGCGGCTACATTGCAATATGCACCCGTGATTCTGAGAGTACTACACTGCAAAAACAAATCGTACAATACTGTGCCTAGTATAAAATTATACAGTATATATAATATAATATAGGATTTTCATTGGGTTTTTTCCATTGGTGGAAAGACACTCATAAATAAATTAATTTAACACATATTTAAAAATATTTCCACTATAATAAAATGCTCATGACAGATTTCTTTCATTATATAAAGAAGAAACAAGATATGATAATCATTAAACTATAATAATTGCATTAACTGAAACAACTTCAATGAACCTAAAATTCTTTATTAAGTAAAACTTTTGTCATATTTTTTCTTCTCTGTCACGATAGATTGTGTTATTTCCACAAAGGCGTTATTAAAAAGTTGAAAACTTATAAATCTCATTGTAAATAGACTAAACAAATATATACTTAAAAATAATCGTTTTGTCTAAATTGTTTGTATTTCTACGAAATCCGAATGTCATTTCAATTTTCATTGATTAAAATATTATATCTTGATTCACGATGTCTTATGATGGAATATCTTTCGCATCATTCTTTCCGTTGTCTGCCGATTTTTTGAGAATGCAAACGGTCAATTATGTTTCTGTTGATCGCGAATGACAGCCTTATAGAATCCTTTGTAGAAACGGACATTTCCTCAGAACTGAATAAGCTATACAATCTGCGAAAAGGTATCGTTCTGTTATTCGCGCATTTTGTCAAAGAAAACCTCACTCTTTTCAGTAATCTTCATTTCCAAAAACTTGAAGAAAGTAGTAGTGTTTAGTGACCATATTTTTTAATTTCGCTAAGAAATCTGTTGTTTCTCGGCATTTTAATGTATTTGTGTCGTTCAAACCTTTCAAATTCAAAATTATCTTTTCGGTTGTTATTTGAGGAATAACGACGTGACTTAATTTATTAAAGGCGACTTACATAATACAGATGAAGGACTCATTTTACGCTTCAAAAGTATCTTGACAACAATAAATATTCAGAGAACAGTGTTTTCCAATATCGAAACGTTTAAATGTCCAAAATAATTACACAATTTAATATAGTAGCCCGTTATAGTAGAGGTAATTTTGAGAAATCAGTTGACCTATTGTAATAATACAATTTTACTTGGAATTAACGAGAATACACGCTTCAGTGGTATCATTAACATAATTATCAGGATTGATGAAAAGATAAAGACGTATCATAAAAACCAGAACTCGGAATTGGAAATTCAACAAACCATTAAATTTGCATGAACTTTTATTATTTTTATTGGTGAGAATAATGCTATTTATAAAATTATTGTGAGAAATATATTATATAAATCATCTTTCACACAACATCGTATTTAATGCTGATGAATAATATAAAAACCAAATAGATGAACTTATATATTAATATAATAAAAATGAAGCTTAGCTGATTGCGCCACTAAACTTTTCAACGTAAATGACACCTATTCCCTTGATTTTATTTACTTTTTACTATTGTTTTTAATTCTATTATTTATTAGATATCATTTATAGTATAGGGTATTTAAACCCTTTAATTTTATGTAATATATCCGTATTTTGAAGTACTTGCAGTATTATCAAGCAAGATAGTTTTTTTTCCGACGTTGTCTATCAATATTGAAAATATACGTTTCTACTAAAAAATTTATACTGTAATACACATTCGTATTGTAAAATGTTTTGATATTATGCAAAGTAATTTAACGCGTCAAAATCTTATCTTTGAATTATCATGAAAGAACAATCTATAACTTTATTCCCTCAGCAAAAGAATGAATCCGTATAACTGATATAAACTTTTCCGAACCGCAGGAAGATGGTGTCAGTAACCAAATCCGAGACTGACTACGACACCTCTACTATAGTACATTCCGAGATCTGCTCATTTAAACTATAACACGTTATTACGAAAATCATAACAGGGCTCAGTATTATTTACAATTACGGCTCAATCAGTTCACAATATATCTTTGGCAACTCAATCTAAAGACCCATCGGTAAACAAGGTATTATAATACTATAATTGGTACGCACGTATAATATGTGTAACTATAATTTACAGTCTTTTGCTTACAATTTTTAACACATTGTACGTGATAATAGATCTCTAATTATCTATCCAAACAGGTATTTGATTACTAATAGCTATCCATCCATATTCAGCTCTGGTTTACAAAACTAGTTCGTGTTCACATCATTAAGAAGTCTTTTATACCTTCGTATTTTTTTTTGACCCAGTGTGGATTTAATAAAATGCTTGCTTCCATTTCTATGTCACATATTTACTAAGCTTGTCATACCGAGATATTATATATTCGTGCTTTAACCTTCATGTTACGTTTTAATTCGAATTTAATCACCTTATCTGCCTCGAGGTAAAAGCATGATAATATTTATATCCATGCGTAACAGTTCAAATCATGAACATGACCTAGTCATTAAATCGATATTTGGTCAACGGAATATACCAAATTTTATACGCAATCAAAAATAGTCATCATATCCATTATACTTCTCAGATCATAGTAAAGAGTAAATAGACTTCCTTGCATGTGACATTCATACATTTACCATCTACCGGCCCGACGAAAAAACAAATTGGGTTGAGATTCTCGCGAATTATGTGCACGTCAGGATAATCTTTAATCTGTTTTATTAATATTCAATATTCATTCTTTCTGTATAATAATATCAAAATCGGTACATTGCAGCTATAAATCCTATATTTTTTTCTTATCGTAGTTATTTTATCAAATATTTTTTTTTGTCAAGAATGACCTTTATACTATAGCCAGCATCCTACAAATAGTATTCATCAATAATATCATAGAGACATCGAATTCACAAGGTCAGTTTTTTTTCATTGATTATATGTTTTTGTTATCTGTATTTTTCTTTATTTAAAAGGTTAAAATATTCAATACTTTTTACAGTGTACATTGTAACTGTAGTATTTGATGTGTCTACGTGTAATAGTGAAGTCGTTATGACTCTTCTTGATTTATTTTCTCGTCTCAAAACCATAACATTTGTAACACAATCGGTCCAAGAAATCTCACATTGTGAATCAATACAAACATTTCAAGTAGAAAAAAATATCACTATGCGAGAGTATACAAATTAACTTTTTATCCATAGTTAATACCTATTACAAGTGTGAGATTTCCAAGTAAACCAACACGTAAGTGGCGTAATGGTACAAATTTAAAAGCTACGCACATCATTAAAAGAAAATGAGTGTGGATATATAATATAATACAAAACCACGACTGACCGGAAAAAATGCGCATGTTTGTGCGCGCGGCTCCAGTTTTCGGTCAATATTTTATTCTGTATGTACGTAATTGAGAGTAATTTATGTGAAAGATCATTTCGCAATATGATTCGCTTCGACTCAAATAAACAGATAATAAATATGTGATTGCTATAATTTTTTTCAACAGAATAATATAGAGAGCATTCAATTTAATAATTTTTGTATTATTTCAAGATGTCGATCGATTCAAGAGAAAGCTCGGCATCTTTTTGATATTAACCGACTATGGAATTACACAAAAATGGCAATGAATAACAGATTGCGAAATGTATGAACGGTTTGCTTTAATTTTATACTACCGTAAATTATTTGAGATTGAATAAAAAATAAACGAGACGCATGATTTACTTTTGCAACACTTTTCTTTAGTAAAATATATATGGTACTGTATTTTTAAAACTGAATATAAAATTAAATACCTCATCATATTGCCCGAATTCAAACACATCTTTTGTTCAATATTTTGTGAATTTTATTTATCACACATAAAAACGTCTGCATCACATCATTAAAACCCGCTTAAGGCTTTCGAAATACTTGTCAGTATAATTATCAAAGTATTAAAATAATCAACGAGTTAATAAAGAAAAAAAAACATAAATTAAGGATTGTAAAAAGTTGCTGTTAAATTGCAATTTAATTTTTGAATAAATTAGTATTAATGCTGGCGATGGACCAAACCGATTGTGATATTTTCATTCTAAAATTGTGAAAATAGTACTGAACGATGTATTTTTGCATTTTCAAAATAATAACACCTTCTAAATAATATTACTGCAGTTCTACTGATATTTCAACAAGATTTCCTATAAAAAGCAGTTGTATGTCAGTGAATATTGTTTCGTGGAAATAATTTACTTTAAAAGATTTATAAATATTCTACGCACATGTTTATGCACCTGTATATATATATAGTTGCTTAGAAAGGGTACACAAAAATCTTCTCTTCTCTTTTAACACCCTATTTTCATATTTTATAGATCATTTCATAGGTAGGTAAATTTAGGTTTACATATAGTTCTGATGAAGGCGTAAGTAAAAGTAGCTATCAACTATATATATTATAAATGTTGTACACAACTAATATACATTACTATTTTTTCACCGTGTTATAATGGAGTTCTATTAATTAATTGCCAATCAATTAATCAATTTATAAACGTGCACTAAATAAATATTTCATTAAATTTCTTAAAAAAGAACTATTGACAATTTACGCAGCTTTAAGCTTAGTGTTAAACTCTTTCAAAATATATGAAACTGTAAATATCTTATGCATACACCCAGTCCTTTTTTTACGCGATAATTGGTTCCAGAAAACGGCGCGTAAAAAAATCACAACTTTCATATAATTTGACAATTTGGTTCCAAAAATTGAAATATCGTGCGAAAAAGTCCCAGAAACATATGAAAAACTGCCGTCCAAAAAATCGCGTATAATCGAATTCGCGTAAAAAAAGGACTGGGTGTATTTGCTTAAGCCTTCAGTTTGTATTATGCTCATTCCACTAGTGGAAATTGATCAATTTGTTTAACTACTTAATGTATAACTAGGTGTGATACTTTCGCACATTTGAGTGGTATCCCTAGACTTAATTTTTTTGCGTGCGGTGTTTTCACATTATTTTTTATATTGTTGTAGTGATTATTTTCTGTATGGTAAATGGAGAGTTAGAAATCAGTGTATACCAAAAGTTCATTGTCTAAATACTCTCAGTGATCCGAATCGTATATCAACCATTTATTAAGGCTACTTAGTTTTATGGTATTCCATTACAATCTACCGGTTTCAATACAAAATCAACTTTCGTTTTTTATTATACGGGCTAGTTAAGAATAATGGTTTATTTACGGTGAACTATTTCAACAAAAAAAAAAAAAATAGGCGAAAGTGTTCCGACTATAACATCCGTCACAAAATAATTATTGTCAATTTTACCTTGAAACAGTACTCCAGAGAGCCACAGAAATATGTTAATTAAATTAATAAAATTTCCCAATCAGTTGTTACGTCGAAATGGGTTTATGATGTTGTACAAGTTTTGTAACTTTAATTTTTATGTAATATTAGTTTTTAATGCAGCGCAATGGACCAATAACGCGCTTATAAAATACATAAAGATATATCTAACTTTTATTACAGCTAGATACAAAACCTGTGCATATTATATTTTATTACTCTCTATTGAGAAAAAATACATAAAACTACTTTCAACAAAAGTGTTAACACTAAGTGCATAAAATAGAATATTTGGGACAACAACTAAAAAGGCAATCATGTGATGAAATTAACCATACCTCACGTATTCTTCCAAGATTCTTCAAACTGCTAATAATCGAGTATTTGAGAGATTAACTCCATAATACATATATATATATTTTAAAAGCGCCTATGTTTGTGATCCATGCAACATTGCGACTGATCTAAAAGATTCCACAAATACACCACGAATCTATCAAAACGTTCCTTTTTCGATTATGCTAATAATATTCTTTTGTGATATTATTATTTGTTTGCTGTGAAGTTAGAAGCGAGCGATATATTATAGATAAATAAACACAAGTAAATAACACCGACCATAGATAATGGCTCTACGTACAGTCCGTACACAAACAAGCATTGCGCAGCGGACCTATCCTATTCAAATGGTAATTTCGCCAGTTTCGGTATTGCGAAAATGATTATTTATACCACTGTTTCGTTGCAGAGGTTTCGTTGTGATTTATTTACACACATTAAATGTTTATTTGGTTTTGCTTATAGCTTTCAATAAAGAAAGGCAGCAACCGCCGCTAGTGAATTTTATAAGATTTAGAACATTCAATGCAAAATATTTGACAAGAGAATCAATATAAACACTGAAAAAATAGCATGTATATTGCATTTATTATCTGGTTTTTCCACTGCTGATGCAAAGGTTGTGGTTAGCAACATGGTAACTTATATAAAAATATTTAAGCAAGCGATCAACCGCGATTTATTTGGTGGTCAATCCACGGCGTCTGGATTTCAGTTCGCTCGTTTGATTGGTATCTTAGAAACGTTAAGCTATTAGCCTTTAAATCTACGGTAAAAACATATATCACATGTTAATTTCCCTTGGTGTAAGGATAGCATCGTTAAGGTCTCCTCATAGCATCTCACAACATTGTATTAGTAACGTTGGGTTTCGTGAAATCGAAATGTTGCATTTTTGTGACGTCCAGCTTCGATAATGATTCTGAAGTTACTGACAATCGTAGCAAAAGTTACAGTCAATATACAATGTCTAATGACACGCTTGAGGAATGTAGTATTTTCGGTTTTGTAAGCGCAAATATCAAGGCTTCACACTTTCCTGAAAATACAATTGATACAGTTGTTAGGCGTTGAAGCGATAACCCCGCATAAATTCAGTAATGGAATTTTGAAAGAAAAATAATCTTACTGTGATAATTAGTAAAAATAAGCTAAATGTTGGCATATTTTCCGATTGAAAGCGCATAGACACGACATTAATTAATTAGATTGCCGCTGTATAGATGTCGCCGGCCACGTAAGGGTTTTGGCGTGATCTTCCCATTATGGGCGCTGAACGCGGCGCTCGCCTCGCCGCCACCCCACCGCAGTTCACGCCGCACCGTCAACCCGCGGTAATTTCATTTACATAGTCCGACACTGTCGCCCTCTATGGTAAATGGCCGGACATAACAGGCAATTTCAAACTATATTATGGCTTCAATGAATATAACTTATGAATTTTGTGTACACTTGCCTAAGCGCAATCGGTACCGTTAGCATGAGATAATGTATATAGTATCATAGACAATTGGTAATCGGTTACAGTACTATTAAACGTATTTAATATTTCAGGGAAATCTTTTGTTTTATTATAATTACGAGACTATTATAATTATTTGCGTTGTTTTATACGTCGTCTATTAAACGTTATCAATAATGTTTTTCATTGAACAAGGGTAACATAAAATTTAAAGACATTTTTCATACACTACACAAGTATTATATGCTCATTTTTATTCCACATTGGTATCATTGAAAATATTAACGTAACTGTTCCCGAATTATATTATATGACGTCTTATATAATATTGTAGAATGATTATATTTTACGTTTCATATTGTTGACATGTTACCCCTAAAATTGGTATTAAATATTTTTGTTTTATATCAAAAGACTCTACTCTGACACATCTATTGAAAATTTATCTACAAACGAAAATTTAACCTAGGCAAAATAAAAAGATATTCATATAGTCATGAAGAATATTTGTAACAGCGCTACCAGAATATGCGATATGAGAAATTAAAATAAAACCACAGACAATCATGTAAAAATCAATATCAATCTAATCAAAATATTATTTTAATAAAAGAAAAACACAAACTCTAAATTTTCCGTTCGGACGATTCCAACACTTCATTCGGCTATTGCTAATTGCCTTATCGGCAGGCATCTTCAAACGAATTGAGATAAATTTAATATGAGCAATTCGAGAAGAAAACACACACCAAAAAAATTCAGTTTTAAATACTGAATACCAAAAAAACTAATTTATCGAGCTTTTCGTATAATTTATGACATCGATCGAAGATGCTTGATGGAATTTCAATATCAAATTTGAATTATTTAAACAATGTACGATTTCTCATGTTTTGTTACCAACGTCACCTTTCGACATCTCCAGAAATTTCATCACACGTGAAAATTCTGGGGGCTAAATGAAAATTGTACTTCAAGACAAAAAAAAATCGACAATTATAACAGAATTAGCTTGCATTCTTGATTTTTTCAATAATTGTTTATTCCAAATTTTTATTCTCGAAAAATGATCATATTTAATACAATCAAGTATTGAAAGACGGTATAGTTTTATAGCAAGCAATACGTACTAATAAAAAGTGAATACTGTTGATATTTTTTTGTGGGAACAAAATGTCACTAACGTCAAAAATATTGTCTAATAGTCATTTAAGGCGGTCAGTTATTTCATATATGAAGTGGATTAAAATTATCTGATCACCTTTTTTATTTGAAACGAAAGCAACATTGCGGCGTTAAGTTTGTCATGTTTTTTATTATAAAGAAGCAAAAACAGTTTAACTAGGCTATTTACAAATGATGTTACTATCGCATAATTATATACCAAAGAATATTGTACTGCCAACCTTGGAGTCGCACAACGAATTAAAAAAAAATGTTTTATATAATCGTCGCTTAAATAACCTAATTATATTATTGTAGGCTGCACTAAAAATATTAAAAAGTAAGAATAGTATTAAGCGTACTTGACTTTACTAATAAATTATTCGATTTAATACGATAATAAAATAAGCTTTATTACGTATGTTATTCGAAAACATAGGTGCATAATATTTATTGTACAAAAAGTAATGCTTAAACATGTTGAAATTAGAGCTTGCATTTTTATTATTACAAATCAAAATTATCGTGGCATTAAAACATAGTTGTTTCGTCTATAAATATGGATGACATATGCTTTTCGGATTTTCGAAGAGAATTCTCAGAAGAAATATGTCGTAAAAGATTATCCATCGCCTAATGTAAGTATGACTCCCAAATTGTTTATTTTTACTCAGAACTTGTGTCGATAATAATTACTTCGAGTGGGAAATTTTTTAATCTCAAAAAATCCAGTATGCTTATAACACTGACTAGTACAATTATTGAATATGAATAATATTTACGAGACGTAGTGTATAAAGGCTACACTTGCTCCCTATAGGGATAGTTTAAAATGTCTGACCTTCCATTCTGGTGATATATCACTACTGCCCGGTGATGGTATTACTAGACGGCGTTGGGCACAACTCGCCAAACTTGTGATATTATTAAACTGGGAAACTCTAACTCCACTGTCCCCTGTCATGGCCGGCATTTATATTAGCCACGTTACGACGGTTTTAGTTTTACTAAACGAATTGTTGGCGAAGCTTAGAAGCCGATGCATAATATTATAGTAACATATTTACAGCTTTTCAATATAACGACAGTGGTTCATTGCGTATTCGTGTAGAACGTAGACAGCGTGGACAACCCTGCCCCAATCATCCCATTGGCAATGGCATAAATCAAATAAAAATCCGAAACCGGTCCTGATCAAAAAACATATTGTGGAAATAAGTACTAAGTAAATGTGTTTTTATTATTTAAAATATCATGCCTTTTTCCTCAAGAAGTGACAGTTAACACCTTAAAAGTGATATAATGAAAATTTTTTGTCAATTAATCTGATGTAATTAATTTCGTTTGATTGATATATTATGCAGTTTAAAAAAAGAGCATTTTTTGACATATAACATATGTTAATGTGGCATTCGATAATTATGATATCGTTTCAACTTTAATTGAATTTTTATAACACGGTGAAAAAAATAGCAATGTATTTTAGTTCTACAAATTTTTTTCTCCGTGTTATAATTTAGTTCTACCAAGTGAATGCCAATTCAATCAATGATTTTTAATATATTTTAATTAACATTTTATAAAAGCAAACGAAATAAAAAAACTTCCATTGTACATACGTCAAAATGTAATATAACTACCTAATGCGTATTTGTAGCGTATAGCCATCACACAACAGCGAATAACTAACCGTGATTTTCAAGGAGTTGAAATCCAACTAGTCAAAAGAAAAAGTAGGCAAGTTGAGGTCGAGTTGGCAAAAAAATGAGTAGTATAATACATTATTCAACATGTGCTATCGCTCTTCATATCCAATAATAAAACAGGGACTTTTTCGTCCTATTCTAATATTCAGTTATTTTCAACGAAATCCATTTTTTTTTATATTATCATTTTTGACGCAAATATATTGTATCTAAACGGCGAGATTCATTTGTCCTGATTATCAGGAGACATACTTATCTGCAAGGAAAAAAGTATTGACAAATTCATAATTCACAGAGACAAGTTTTAGTACTGTAAACTCAAGCCCATAAAAGATCAAAATACTTTAAGATTAAGAACAATTTTTGATTTTTGAAAGTTGCCTATGAATAATGACAGTGCGAATAATATATCTGTCATTTTTGATTTACAATTGAAATAGTAAGTGGCTGTTTTTTATACGAAAACCGAAAAAACTTTTTTTGCCCTAGTTACAGTTGCAACTTTTAAAAATTATGTTAGCAAGTGTTGTAAATTTACGTGTTAATAAAATTAATAGTCGTGATGCCCGATAAAATAGTTAAATTTATGTTTTCAAATCTATATTTAATTAAATGCATAATGTTTATTAGAAAATATATAAGATTAAATTTATGAACGCCGGTTTACAGTTTGACTTTTAATACTCGCAGCCAATAAAAAGAAGAATATAATTATGTAAAGCATTTTGTAATCGCAGCAATTAAAGAAAAATTGACTTAGCCATCTTATATATTTTATATTGATAACAACAGTATTTCCCAAACAGTTTCATGCCACGGCCCCTTCAGCAAAAAAATGTTAAAAAGAAAAGTTTTTGCGGCCCCCTGTTTGGGAAGCAACAACTCACAGTGAAATATTAAGTTTTAATGATTGTCGTTCTGAAATTGATGATGATAAGGTAAAATTAACTTGTCCATTGTTCGGCCGCTTTCTTCCGGCAAATTGTCAACCTTAGCTTATTATTAGCATCTATGGTATTATAATTATTATAGAGGCCCAATAGCAGGTATATTAAGTCGCCCTGACATACCCAATATTGCTCATTTGCATCATTGTGCATAATTCCAAAGAATACTTACGTTGTTCACGCTAAGCCTATTTTGATGAACAATGAAATAGGTATCTGGGAGCTTAACTTATTTACCAAAGGTTTGAATTAGCCCTTTGGTGCACCAGGACTTGGGTTTTGTTACCGCAAGACGACCGCTATAATAATTCTCATACATATTCATTAAGGTCCAATTAATCATGTTTCATTCTCCCAGCTTGCCCGTATATGCCTGGAATATAGCGGGCGTCGTAAAACATGATCGATGCTAACAAAATGAAAACAAGATAAAATTTACATCTAAAAAAAGATGACATAAACCATCATTGAATATATATATCATAATCATAAAATATATTGTCGGAGGTAGTATTGAAGTGCAACTTAAGAGGGTACAATTATTTTTGACACGGATCCGCACGGAGGACTGTTGATAATATTTTTAATGTTTAGAAAATGCCAAATATAATACTTATAGGCTTATATTTATTATATTATATTAAAATAATTATAACACACAGAAAAGGTTGCACCCATGAATGTCTTCAGATCATTCAGAAAATGTTCACAAAATGAAACATAGTAAGGCAATCTCAGACAATATCTACAAGACATGTCCAAAACACTACGTGCAAATTCGTTCAGAGCTAAATACACGTAAGCTGTATTCGTAATACCAATATTAATACATGTGAACGAAGACGGGAAACTATTTTTGCCATAAAATACCTTTTTTTCCATGATCACTTCCGATATGTAGCACGGACTAAGTTTCGAGAGATTAATGGAGTTCATCACAATAAAATCACAAAAACTAATTGCTAATCAGACGCTCAACCTTTTGTTTGATAAAAGTAGAGATTTATAAGAGAAAAACAGTGGCGACCCAATAGCACTAACTTTGCCTTATCTTTAAAAATGAATCGATTGGAATGAACTTTAGATTGCACTAGCATCCATTACTTCCATAGAAAATTTAAAAATCCAACGAAGACATCAATCATTGAATTATTGACTAACGCTCGAAAATTTATTTGGGAATTTATCTTTTCATGATTTTGTATTGTTATGGTACGATATAAGTTGTATATTGAAGTTTTGTTTAATTTTATTAAATTTATCGACGTAAATATAGCCGAATGTTTTTTGTTTTCAATTTACATTACAAAAGCAGCATTACAAAAACACAAATAAAACCTAAATAGTAATTATTCCATATTCTAAATACTCCAAAACACCAACATATTTAATTTTTATTTGGTCATCGATCTCATACCGTGGATAATATTTCATTATACTTGGCTACGGGGTGGCAGAAATATTATATATGGAAAACGGGCAGTGGTCTTAATATTAACGTTTATATTATGTTATCATAATTTATAATTTAGCCACGGGAAATAAGGAGGAATAAGTTCAAATCAAACTTATTCAGGGAAAAATTACAATTATTCCCAAAATATTTAATTTAAAAAAAATTTCAGTAGCTAAATCACTATCATAAGTAATATATTCTATATATTGATATATCAAAACGACAACTAAAAATTTGCTGAGCAATGAAACATTCACATTATAATATTTTAATCGTGACATTTTTTGCACCGTGTCTTTGATAACTTAGATTTGCAATACTACTTTAAAGCAAAGCAATCAATGTATGGTAGAAAAAAAATCGGAAGATAAAAATCACATATCATTCTTCTGTGAATATACTTTGCTAGTGACTGTTTTTATATTGTAAAGGAAAAAAACGTTACCACATTTATATCAAACGATTAGTTATTGCGATAAGACAATATTTTAATAATTAAGAGCATTAATTGCGTGAAATCTATCATGTATTAACTATTTTTCTGTTAAAATATGGCCGAAATTGCCATGATAATAATCTTCACACATAAAAACTATTTATTGAAATATTCGATGCTGGAACTTTTTTTACGCGGTTCGGCATGGATGAGTTAATACTAAATAATTGAAAATTCTGCCTATTGGAAATAAATTAAGCTGTCGTTTTTTATAACAAAATATTACAAAATAAAAATGTTATTTAAAATTTTATACCAACCAAGAAATTCATGTATCAATCAATCAATATGAAATCAAAAGTAGGGAATATTTTTCGTTTCTTCGATGAACCACTACATTATTATGAAACTTTCATTCATATTGAATTCATACTTTTTCAGTCGTTTATTAATCTGAAAAGGAAGAGCAAACGGCTTAGTGAAGGAATCTTATTATAATTTAAAGTATTTTTTCCCAGTTATAATTACTGTCACGATATTTAATACATTGAATATATGCAAACCAAATCTTTAAAAATTTCTGACTCTTTTTGAGTATGTAGTAAATGCTAGATTTGATCAAGATCAAATGACTTAAGGCGAAACGTCAAATATCATATCGAACTATATTTCATTTTGTATTTGACGTTCTAACTCCTGGACTGCAAAAATATTGCCCAAGGATTAGCGGAACAACCAGACAAACAAACTACAAGTTTGTAAAAATAAAATATTATCAACAACCTGTATTTAGTGAAGTTTATAATGAACTCATTTAATGACTGCAACTTGAAGTCAACTGGTAAAATTAGCTAAAGGTTTAAATCAAATTTAAATAATTTTACCAACGTTTTAAAACATAATAAATTTTGGTAAATTGATACACTTTTACACATCTTTGATCATTTCAATAATTATTGCGATTTTAATATCGCATAGTGTAAATGAGAAAATATGTTAAAAACACACTACTGCCGGTTAGTATCGCAGTAATAAACTAATAAATGTTATAGAGAAATTTCGGTTTTAAAATTTCTCAAAACTTTCGTTTTCTACTCGCCATTTGTCAAACTAAAAGCGAAAATATATTAAATTAGATGCTTAAAATCGTTCGCATCTTTTCAGACTGTATTAGTAGTCTGAAGTAGTCTTGTAGTGAATTGACTATTGTGTGATAAATTCTTTTCATAACAGTGTAAAATTGATATAGTGTAGTATAACGGGAAGCGGTGATAATGACAGTGTTAATAAATATGGGCGTGAGTGTGGATATCAGTTTCACGAGTGAGAATTCCACGGTGACAGGTGAGGTTTAGACGTCAGGTAAACGATCAGAACCACTGGAGTCAAGTTGATTGATGGATACAAAGCCAAAACCAGTGATATGTGAGCCGGTAAGAGAAATATTATCAATTTTAAATTAGACATTTTTGCTTTATTGATTGAATTGGCATTTGCTTAGGAGAACTCCATTATAACAAGGTGAACAAATAGCAATGTATTTTAGTTCTACAAAATTTTGTAGAACTAAAATGCATTATTATTATTTTTTCACCGTGTTATATATTTTTGCTTTAGCTTTATTTTTGCTTTAAATTAGACATTTTTGCATGAAATTTTATGGCTACATAGGAACATCTACATAAAACTCAGATATTTATTGAAAATCAAAACCATTTTAGCATATACGATTAATTGAAATTGACAAAGATTGCATAAACTGCTAAACAGTTTTACTAGCATATGAAATTTAAGTTATTTTATCAACCGCGCGTTTTTTAAAACCGTTTATTTTAGAACCGTTTTTTCTAAAATCGTTAATCAGTTCTACGTAACATATTTATAACAAGTAATTTATGTTACTTGTTATAAATATGAATAAAATATTTTTTCAATTTTTATATCCTAACTGTCACTTCTTGGTGGAAAGGCATTATATTTAATATAATAAAAATATTTTTTTCGTATTTCCTCCAAATATTTTATGATCAGGACCGGTTTTTCTCATCACAAGCATTGGCAACTGATAAAATGTAATATAAACAAGGGTAATTACACAAAAAAATGAGGTATTAATTATCAGGTGTACAAAACCAAACGTTCAAGAACTACGAAAATAATTTACAGGTAATCGTAAAATATTTTAATCGAAATAAGTTAAAATAGTTTTTTACAGACCTTTTACTATCAAAAATAAAGAAAAAATTAAGGTCTATTTAATAGAAAATTTTACATTACCTGGTTATCACTGATAAACCTTTTATTAATGAGCGAAACCAATCTTGGTCTTAATAATATAACATTTAGAAATAGGAAAATACAATTTTTTTGATTTTGAGAAAGCTAGTAAGCCTACGTTATCATCAATTTTTTCAAAAAATCAGCGTTATAAAGTTACGTAAAACATGTTTGTGGCAGTATCGGATTATTGTAATAAATGGTTTCCCATCCAAGATATATTGTTAACAGTGAAGACTGAAATTTATGACCTGATAAAGGAAAAATTTCACCGCAAGCACGAGCAAACATTAATCATCTTCGCCAACACCTTGTCAAATTCTTTATATCCGTGATAACAATTATTTTAGCTGGACATTTAATCCGTGACTCGGCGAATTTTTAGATACCGGGAAGTACCGACATCTTGTGTGGCTATTACAAAGCCAACTTTCACAGACGGTCAAAACTGGTTTAGAAACATCCACAATGATAAAACTCCGATTTGGCAGATGGATCATAAACACCATGTCCAATATGAATTGAACCGCCTTCTTCGTGAGGTCAGTGGCGATTGGAAATGTACATGCTATGGGCAAGTCACTGTTGAATATTTGTTCTACTTTTAGGACGATAACTATCGCGGTAAAGCGCGCCGATTGTATTTGACTGAAGTAAAAAAAAGAAATTTAACCGTTTGTTTTGATTTTATCATTAACAGCAATTGAAAATATCGATATTGAATAAAATTTCGCACCTGCGAGCGTTTTTTTCTTCTTCAATTGACATGAAGACGCCGTCAGAATTGCGTACCTTGAAATAATAACAAATGAATCGAATATTGATTTTGAATTTAAAAATCGAACACTATCCAACGAGTCTTTATTTTAATTAATACTATATATTGCGAATTGCGTGCATAATCGAATGCAAAGATTTTTAAAAAAAGAACAGGTCATGGTCTAATCTAGATATGATGATTACTATAATTTTGAAGTTGTTTGTATATATAATGCAACATTAATAACAAAGTATAAAAATAGCTGGTAATAAAATTTCATAATATGATTACCAAATCATATTTAATGTGTTTTTTACTTGTTTTTTTTCGATAGTGTGGAGTGTTCAACTTTATTTCGGTCAGGTATATTTTTTATTAAATTGCCGACAATCCGCATAAAAAAGTGATTACAGAAAGTAGTCACACAAAAAAACTTATATTCCGATCCTGAAACTGAGTGATTCATTTTTTTTTATTTAGGAATATGTATCTTAAGGCATAGATGTCTAATAATAATACTCTCGTCCTATTTTTATAATATTTTAATTAACTACAAGTTCGTTAATATCCCCATTTTTATATTATTAACTTATGCGGAAAATTCTTTAATAAAAAATTAACAACCAATTATCGTGAAACCGAAACTGTTAAGACAATTCATAATAGGAGTATACAGTATTTATAATTGTATTATACGGTGTACGGTGCCCCATTTTGAGGTTTAATATTTTCTTTTTAATTAAATATTTAATTTTAATATTTACTTGTCAACTGTCACCCCTCTTTAGAAATACATTATATTCAATAATAAAAGCCCAATTTTTAGAAATATTTCTACAATTTAATAACATTTATATCAGGACCGGTTTCGCTCATCACGAGCATCATCATTTGATTTTTCAAATCATAGCATAGATCAGTTGGTAGTATTTCGATAAGCAAATCCGATTATTATTTAAAAATATTTAATTGTGTAAATAGAACAAAAAATTGTGTTTTTACTGTGGGAAGTGTGTAGATTTTTTTTTTTTTTAATAAAATAATTAAATTCACACATTTTTCTGTCTGAAGTTACTCTTTTATAAACGAAACACATGTCACATGCAGTAGCACACCGAGTGGAATAGCAATGATATAGTTTTTTTTATTAATACAATAACTATACTCTTTATGTTAAATTCTGAATGAATGTTTATATTGTTGGGAGATTCAAAACCATGCCACCGATCTGAGTAACACGAACAATATTTAGCTTGCTTAACATTTTACGAGGAATTTTATGAACAGGCAAGTGAAAAGCGATTTAAAAAAAACATGTTGTTACAAGACTCAAGAATGATTTTTTTTTAAATATCTTTTCAATGTCGTGACAACTATCGCCTACGGTAGTCACCATTTTTTAATTACTATTACGATGTCAGTCGATGAATGAACCAGTTTTCAAGCCGAGAAACAATTTAAATGTAAATAATAAGAACACTTAGATATTCCCAATCTCTCTTGCGTTGGAAATGCTTTTTTTAGCCAAGTGCATTCATTATTCATTCTTAAGGCTACTTTTTAAGGATTGGCTATAATTAATCAATAAAACTAATTCATTTATGATATTGACTGAAGTTGCTTGATGAAATTTCAATATCAAATTTGAATTGTTAAAAATTTGTAGGATTTCACATGTTTTGTCACTAACGACAACCTGAAGATGCCGAAAGGCGTAACCCGGGTATTTAGTGAAAAAATATGTGGAATCGTACAAAGTTCTAACAATTAAAATTTTAAATTAGTTTTCTTTGAACTGTAAAATATTCTGTGTAATGTCTACAATTTAATATTATATTATTAATATCCGGACCGGTTTCACTCATTGTGATCATTATCAATTAATATAATCAATATAATTTTACCTAAATATCAAAAATCAAATATATTTAATAACAAAATTTGGATTTCGTTTTAGTTTTGATTACAAAATAGTGCTATGATGTTCGAAAAATTTTATAAGTTAAATATTTTACTTCGTACCTTGTATGTAAACTACCTAAGTACCTGTAAACTATTATCTTTTGTCTCGAAACTTTTGTTTTGCATACCTGGTAATTATTAATTGTTATTTTGCTTAAATTATCTTGTTTTAATAGATTGTATTTTAAAACTGGATAATGCTCGTGATGAGTAAAAATATTTTAATAATATAAAGTCATGTAAATCGTAATAGACAGTGTATTTTATTATTTGAATTCCAATATTGGAAATTGCTTTTTTTATTTATTATTGAAAATTAATTAATTAACACAAAAAATTGCATTTAAACATAAAAAACATTTTAATTCAATTAAAAGTAACAAAATTGGCCTTATATGAAACTGTAAACATAGCTGATTTCATTTAATTTATTTCCCCTCCCTAAAAAAATGCTCTCGAAAAAATTTCACAGGCCATCCTGACAATATTTTGTTAATTGACCAATAAAATGTCTTTACCACAATGATTGACAGTGACCACCGCTCAAGTGACACTAATAATTTTTGACAAATGCTTCGAGCTCCATTATCTGAAATCCAATATCAAAAATCTTAATCTAACGTAACAGTCGTTCATTCTTCAAGCAAGAAGTGTCAAATAAATTGATTGAAGCTGAGCTGATGTCGTTCCGTCAATTAAGGTGTTCTGCGTTATGATAACTCTTAAGCAGCAGTTAACATTCATAAACGTGTTTGTAGATTTACCATTAATTTGTAAGTAATTTTAAAATTGAAATATAAACACGTGTCGTAATACTAGCATAATTATTTTGACAGATTGGGAAGTGTTTTCAGACAGTTAGGTAGGTAAGAAGGTGGCCGCTTAACTATGATCATTGGACGACGCTAGGTTGAAAAGATGATTTTGAGATGTGATCAGAGAGATTTTAAATATAGCATTTCAATACTTTTTTGATGAAAAAACGACCGCTAAAATGGTCGAGTGTCGAAAAAATGACAAAATTTCGAAAATAATCAAACATGTCTTGTGTAATGAGAATTGTATGTTTCCATACATTATGGACTTTTCATACTTTTTTCCTTCAATACGCAACTTCGTGTTGCACATTGAATTAAGCGTATTTGCAAGAACTTTACACTAAGGGTAGCCACTTGACGAACGCACATCATTTGGCGACGCTAGACTGAAAAGAAATTTCAGGTGTGGTCAGTGTGATTTTAAATATAGTATTTTAACATTTTTTTCAGTTTCAGCTTTTTCAACTTTTTTCATCAAACCATAAAAAAATCTATGGTAAAACATTGAGCACAAATAAATCAACATCAAGAAACGACCACTATTATATTAAAATTTCATAATACATAGGATGACATTGAATTTTTTTAAGAAATCAGATTGAAAACCAAATATTAATTTTATATAAATGTACCTCCACTACATTAATAAAAAAAATCTATAGGTACATGCTTCACATTCTCAACGAACATGATGTAAAAAAAACTGCTAAATTGTTTTTTTTTATTGATGTTTTATGTACTGCACCGATAAATTTTAGTTGCGCTATTGTTAACAGTTAAGAATTAAAATAATTACTTACAACAAAATTAAGTCTTTAAAAACTCATTTGTAAAAAGTAATGCTTAAATTAATCAATAGAAATGGTACTCTTATTTAAATAACATAAATCAAATTAGGTAAAATGTTTAAAAAAGTTAACTAAAAAAGACTTTGAAGTTTCGCCGCCAGAGCAATCATTTATTATTAATGATATACAAACGTTGCATATAATCGATAATTGCGTCTAAAAGCTGTACACACCTCACAGAGTATATTTTTAACAAGCGAAGAGTAATGTTGATTGAACTGTCGATTTTTTTATGTACATTGTAAAGCACCCGATCATTATATTCACTAAAAGAAAAAACAAAACGGCTTAGTCGTTTGCTGTTTTTTTTTTTTGCGTATACATTCTCCATTTCTTTTCAATACTGACACATCAATGCGTGTAAAACATATTTTATAAAAGAAGCGTTGTCTATGAAAGCGTCTCACGTCAGTAAAATTTAGCTAGTTAATAAAGATTGTAAAACGGCGGAAATAATTCGATTTGATTTGATAAAATACGTTCAAAATTAATAAACAAAAAAAACTGTTACATTGTTTTGTTATCACTAAATATTTTCATAATGATTAGGTCAGGTTAGTTTAAGGCGAGCACCATAGCAAGTGATAAAAAATTTTATTGACAAAAAAATTATAACAAATAGGAAAAATTTTAAATTATTTGGTATGCCAAACACAAAAGAACAAAGTTTCAATAACGAATATGAGAAAAAATTTACAGAAATTAAAAAAATAATCATTCGGTCAACGTTCAAGATCTTCCGTGAAAAATTCAATAACCTTTATAATATTTGAATGAAATATTACTTTATTTGAAAAAAATTATGAAAAAAACGATTCTTTAACTGAGCACAGTTAAATCTTCCTTATTGTCTCTTGATACATGCCTTACGTGAAATAAGTTCAATAAGTCAATAATCTCAAATTGAATTTTATAATAAAAAAATCGGCAATTTTTAAATATATTTAATAAAAATATTTACTTCCTACACATAGATTTATAAAAAAGATACCGTATGGTGAAACCCTGGTCGTGGGGTACAAAACTTGAGGTTTTCAACAGTACGCAGTTTCAACAATTCTATCAACAAGGCAATTTATCGGTTGAATTGGCACTTACTGGGTAGAACTTAATTATAACAAGGTGAAAAAATAATAATGTATTTTTGTTCTACAAAACTTACACAAAACTAGAAAGAAACGTTTGACGAGGGCGTAAACCGAAATCGTGATCAACTATACATTTTATAAATTTTGAAGAATATATTAGATTATTATGAATGAATCAACTGTTTATCTCCCACTTTTCCGGGTATTTTTCCATTTGAAGTCAAAATAAAATCTCACCGGCCAATATATAATATATATATGTACATACTATAATAATAACACAAGAGACACCGCAAATATTGTATGGGACTGCGTCACAGATTCAATTGTTATTGAACAGAACGATCCACTTTGTTGACAGAAGTTGACAATACACGAATATTCTTCTTGTGTTTACAACACTATTATAATTCTTACACAATTCGAACATATTTTCGAGAAAAGAATTACAGTGTAATCCCCTGTGTTATGAGGTTTATTCGCCAGTGAAGGCGCAGTGTTGCACTTTTGAGAAGGGGAATCTATGTAAATAATATAGTATTCACACAAGGACGAAAATTTGCATGTTTCATACCATGTTAATAATTGCGCTTGATAAACTAATAATCTAAATCAAATATACGTATTCGAGGACATTTTTCAAAAAAATATTTTATAATCGATCTGTGTCAAGAAATTCAGACCGGATATACCATTCAATCCGTTCTATACTAAATGAGATAACAAACGAAAGTGATGAGCTAAAATAATCACTTGTTTTAAAGATCCGTGTCTTTGAACACAAATCCATATATTGATAAAAAAAAAACAATATGGATTTTAAACTCGCAAGTTCCGCTACCGAAGTCAACAACTGAGCAAAGACAGTTTTAATGGTGATGATATATATATTTCTAAATATCTCAACATTGGTTTCCATTATTTTAATAACATTTAACGACTTACCACCAAGATGTGACAATTAACACATTAAAAGTGTAGTCAATAATATTGGCTGCATGCCAGTGGACCCGATTCTTTTTATTATTCCTTACAAAATACGTTTTTTGCGATCGCTAAGACCATTTATGAAAACACAACGACAACTTTTCTTCTCAAAGAAAATACATTTTGTTAATACAAAGCTTGTATTTTAAAAATAATAAACATCCGTGTATCCCTTTTCCTCGAATGCCAAAAAGCTCGAATTAAATAGGTTAATAAATTTTAAAGCTAAAAAAAACAGTTTTCATCAATCTATCAAGAAAGATTCCATGCAATATACACTCAGAGAAAGACATATTATAAACTATATAATAAAGAAATAGTCGCACATTTAGTACGACTTTTTCATATTTACTCCGTGATGAGTATGGATTATAATTTTTTATTGCCAAATCGTATTGATATTTTCAAAGCTTCCTTAAAGGTAGTGTTTTTGTAGTCGTGATCGCAAAAATATTGTGCTTTTGCCCTACTAAGTAAGAAAGTCAGTCAAAAGTAGGAATTTTGAATCAAATCAAAGTTTTATACCCAAAAAGATAGACTTTCTCTTTCATTTTATTATTAAGCTCAGTGTTCATATGAAGTTTCCTGCTTAGTAATGCATCATGTAAGCTAAACGTTGCAAAGAGTAACAACGTAACCTCTGTTCAACAAAACTATCCGGCAGATAAAATCTCAGCAAACTCTAATGTAATTAAAATAGGCAAACATGACTATCTTTATTTTCATACGTATTGTAATTCATGTACACGTGATAGATAATTGTAGACATAATAGAATTTGAAAAAAAAAAATTTTTTTATCGGTATCACGTTTCATTTACCCACATACATACGTGAGTTTATTAGGTCAATTAAAAAAAAACTGCTGTGTTTTGGCGTTGGATCTTTAAGCCGATATAAAGGCCCGCCGGATTTATTCGTTGTTCAATGGGCCTACAGAGTTCAAAGGGTTATAGTCATGATTTAAACATGAAAAACATGACTAGCATATTTTGTTTTGAACACGTTAATACCTCAAGTGATAGCTTCCACAATTCATTTATGGGTTTCGACTTTATATCCGATCCGAATATTAAGAATCTTCGCATAACGTTTCTTGTATTTAGAAGAACCACCAATTAAAATGAGTCGTTTGAATCACTTCTTTAAAAGATGGATGAAGCTTAGAATCTCTAGTAGATAGTTGATTTAATCGGCATTTCCTTGGTAAAACTTCATCATGCCAATTTTATTAATTTGTTGTAGAAATTTAAAACTTCATTTTTTTTTACTTTATTAAATATAATACAAAGTTGCTTCCTAAGCACTTCATTTTCAAAATATAAGTGGAACAGGGTTGGTGATGAAAATATTTCACGTATTTGGGTATAAATCCATTCACGAATTAGGATAATAAAAATATCGTTTTATTATGAGCTTAGAACCCGTAGTATTAAACAATAGACAAAATCCATATAGTGCTTTAAAATTAGTCACGCGAATGACCGCTTATCAACTTAAAATGTGCGACATATATGTCATAAAAGTCAATACGATAATCAGGTGGAGGGTCCACTTAAAACTATTATCAATCTAATATTTGTTTTATTTTTTCTATGAACCTTTCAGTACATCATTTTAATTTGGGTCATATAAATTCTACACAATGAATTTGCGTACCCCTATTTTCATGTCATGCCACTGTTGAACATACAATAATGCACTAGGGACGACCAATTGCATATTATGGGTATCAATTTATTACGGTTTCAATCATACAAAAGCAAAGCTACTAACGGTACAGTTAGGGTGAATATATATATTTTATTTGAATCAATATGCCTTACTTATGATGGTATAAAATACCATGATGTTTTCAATAATATCTTACGATTTTACCAATCTTTCAATTTCTATAATAAAATGTAAATTTTCCGAAACTAATTATGAATTCAATATTTTATTGAAATAGCCTTGCTTTGTTTTGTATTCTTTCAGTTGATCATGTTCGCTATGAGCGAAACCGGTCTTGATCATAAATATATTGTGAAAATTGTACTAAAATTGTATTTTAATATAAAAAAAAGAATTTTATACTGAAAGCTTTCAACGGCTGACTGAATATATATAAATATGTAGGAATCTTTAATGTATGAAAGTCATCATTTATTTTGATGCATTTTTCAATATAAACATGGATAAAAAGTTAAAAAATGTTGTGTTTTTATCAATTGGCATATGAATGTATTTTATGAGCATCGTTGAATACAGAAATGTTTCATCGATACTCTGATTGATTATTCACTTAATAAAATATAAATTGAAATAAACCATCTCTCGGTGAAAAAATAGGAATTTATTTCAGTTCTAAAAAATATAAGATATATAGTAGATAGCTATTTCGGCTTACTCCTTCATCATAACTATACTTCGAGGAATGCCTAAAATCATAGTGCCGCATTTAGACTTTATTAACACAATATGAAGCTAGGGTGTTAAAACGGAAGAGAAAATATAGATTAGTAAATGTACGTGTAAGCATAGTTCTGATGAAGGCGTAAGCGGAAATAGCTATCAAATATATATCTTATAAATTTTGTAGAACTAAAATACATTGCTATTTTTTCACCCTGTGATAATTGTCTCTGTTTGATATTTACGTTGTATGTGGCGTATATTTTAATGTTATATGATGAGGAAAAAGAACAGCGTTTATTTCTAATAAATCATGTATTGACGTTAAAAACTATTTGATAAACATACAAAATATCAGAACGTACGAGTGTCGAATGTATCAAAATTGATTACCACCTGTAATAACCAGAGTAGATTCAGAATCGACGTGGCAAGAGTATACAAATAAGTATAAAAATTAATCAAAATATATATTATTTCGATTGATTTGGAGATAATTTGGCGCTTTCGACACATCTCACATGCACTAGTTATCGTGCGGTCAGAATCAAGAAACGTGTTCCTTTTTTGTTACAATAGTACCAGTTGTATGCAATTCATTGATACGTGAGCAAATCTCAACAACAATGCTATCTTCTGATTGGACGCAAAGATTTCTAATAAAAAGTTAATAGATATTCCCATACAGCATCGTCATCCTTCTTTTTGTCCGTTATAATATAACACGAATAGTTGTTATGGATACTAAATATTAGGATTTTTTATTATGAGCGCTACAATTTTGTAAGCTTTCAGATTTCTCTTCGGAACTGTGATACACTGTAGAAATACATTATTTTTAATGACGGTATCGTGCAACAATTTAGAATGAGTTGCATAGTATGATGAAAAAATATTAAAAGTTCATTTTATGCAGTAGATGAAGAATAATGAGGACACGGGGAGGAGAATTCGTTGAACTAAAAACTATTACATTTCGTCACCTATCTATCTCCATTCCTAATCTTATGATTTTTTTAAAAGTATGTTACGTAAAACAATTTTTCATTCATAGTAAACCATATAATTATTTAAGCAATATCCAAATTAGGGCTAGCAACTAAAGTCGATAAATACGACATATTAAAAAAAAATATTCGGTTCTTTGAACTGTTTCATTACTTAATTCGATTACTTATCAAATATAAGAATACATTTATACGAGTATTTTCAAAGCTTATCTACAAAATGGATAATTAACATTCGAGGAAAATATGTATTTATGCTCTATATACTTTCCTTAATCAATTTAAGGTATGTATATTTAAATAAAAAATGATTTATTTCGTCAAATATTTATTACAAAATGGTTTTATAATTATATCCTATTCCCTAAAGTTATAAACGATCTGACAATTTCATTAACTGCGTACCACATTAGCAAAAATAAATTGCCGGATATTTCAATCTTCGATAAATTTGGCATCCTTGATGCAATCTTGTAAAACCACAATACTCAATACTGTTTAGTGCAAAAAATATCCTATTAAACCAAAGCTACAAACATGTATATTAAAAAATGTAGTTTCTTGGCATCACTTGTTGAACTTTCAAAATCAACCAATTATTTATAAATGTTGCAGTAATAGACTGCATTTGAGAAGTACAGCCATAATTCAATTTTTTCCTTCTCAATTTTTGAATATACATCGATAGATATAATATATGTCAGCTTTATTTACATTCCATCTCAACCACACAATTCTAAAAATAGATCACCATTGCTTAACCGTCTACGGGGGGGCGTTTTGTCTCCGCAATAGACCATTTTCGTGTCATATTGTGTACCTTTTCTAAAAAGCTATATATAGACAAACAAATGTTCGTCTAAGCATAGTTCTGAGGATAGGTGAGCCAAAATAGCTATCAACTATATCATTAAAAAAAATATATAATTTTGTAGAACTAAAATACATTGCTATTTTTTTCACCGTGTTATAGTGGAGTTTTACCAAGTGAATGCCAATTCAATCAGTAAACAAGACACTTAAACTGCTTTTAATATCTCCCTATTGCAAATAAAAAACGCAATCAATGGGTATATGCAATCTAAAAATATATTTAAGCTTGCTTGTAGCATTTCTTTTGCAACATAACTCAATTTCAAATTAATATCTTTATTCAGTTTGTTACGGGTTTTTTGTGTAAAGTTCAAAACGTTTTTTGATTTCATTTTTGATAGTGGTTAGCATTATTTATTGACGAAAACAACTGCTCTTTGTTTTAAATGCATCGTGTAATTATATTTTTTTATTTATTTCATTGCGCACGAGTTAATAAATCAAGTTCTGTAGCCTTTATTTGTCAGTTGATTTATTTTAAGAACAATTTGAAATATAGTCACACCCATCCATTTTGTAATGATGTCAAATTTTATTTCACAATATTAAACTGTTTTCATGTACTTCTAGTAAAATTCTAATTAAACAAGATGCAATGAGTTGAATGTTATAAACTTTCAATATTAATAACAGACTATATTATTTCGTAAAATTGTAATCATAATTAATTAAAACTAAATATTTTGCTCCACGAGAATAACAAGACTAGCTTCATATCCATTTCGGTATCCACTATCGTCAGACCTCTGTATTAATTGTTTTCGATTATCTTTTATTGTTATATTTTATATTGAAATAAGTTAAAAAATTATAAATGCTGTCTGATGATTTATGATTATTTAATTATAATATTTTATTTTATATAGATAAAACTTGAAAGCTACAAACGCCTTTAACGATTTTCTATAAATCGCGTATCAATTTTATATCAAATATTTTTTTTATTCCATTATTAATTACATCATATTTTTATTATAAAATTACTAATACCGAAAAAAACATCGTTAATTTACCATAAAAATTGATAATACCTCTGATATAACAAACATTTTCTTTTCGTTCATGTTCAGGTTCTACTACTTTACATTTGTTATTTATCACATAACAATTTCACTTGTTAAAATGAACCATTTATTTGAAATATATAAAATATGATATATTATCATAAATTAAAAAATGACTCTGAAAAAAGGCTCTCCACTGAATATATATAACTGTCGAAAAATGTATTGGTCATTCGGACATCCATTTATGATTTAAAAAATCATTGACTGATGTTGATATTATCACGAAAATAATTGATAAATAATCTCAAAAAATGATTTACATAAATTTAAATGTCATGTGACAAAAAAATTGTAGCCTTCACATGTTGTTAAATGTCATTTCCTTACACAGCGCTCTGCGCGGTAGACAATACTAGATAATAACTTTTGCAATTAATCTTTAATTATTTTCAGTAAACAAAAAAAGTGAAATGCACCTGTAACACTCACTGACTGCAGATAAGATGTAAAGAAATATATTTTTTTTATACTTACAGTATTCACGTAGTGTTATTAAGACTGTCAACAAACAGCTCTCATTATAATTTTAAATATGATAATAGCCTCATTTTAATTGATGTCGCTTTTAGTGTTATATTAGTAATAAAAAGAGTGTATTTTATACTGTAAGCCAACAATTGAAACTCACGACAAAAAAATACACTTTTTGCGCGGTGTATTTTTATAGGGCTTCGAAATCAAACGAAGAAATGTAATATAGTACTTTTTTAATTTTAATAATAAAAACACATGTATTATATCAGTACCGATTTCTACAATATATTTTATGACCCCAACCGGTTTCGCTCATCGTGAGAAATATCAACTGAAAAAACGTAATTATGTATGTATTGCCATGTTCATTTTGCATGGAACGTGTAGCCATTATAAAAAAAGATTGGTTGTATATTTAACGGACTCCCAAGGAATACTGTGACTTACAGAATATTTTGCAGTGTTTTCGGTACAATTTTGTATCACTGAAGATCTACAGGTGAAGTAACAAATACTGTCGATAGCGATTAGTTAATCACTTGCTCCGTCTAAAAAGACTATTATTTTTGCAAAATAAAGGACAAATTTTGTGGATATAACTGTCATTTCTTGGTGGTAACACATTATATATAAATGCAGTTATCAGTCGGTAATCAAAAAAATACTTAATCATGGTAATGGAACTAAATATTGTGTTGATATTATTTATAAATAAAAGAAGAGCAAATAGTTCTGTAAAAAAAGGTGTTTCAATAAACTCCATTTCTACTTCAAATTCATTTTGCATCAAATTGGGAGCGGAAATAATAAAAATAGCATAGTATTTTTTTTTTATTTCGATGTGGCCGGATTTCGGCCGGATTAGGATCTCGGAGAATTTTTTTGCGTATCGCAGTTCAAGATCATCTCAGTTTAATTTTTTAGTCAAGCATTTCCGCAATCATCGTTTCCTGTGCACATCGTTTTTCTACTCCGGTATAATATGGTTACTTTTTCATCTTTATATTGTAATTTTCACCTTTTTTGAAAAAACAATTTATGATTACTTAATTTTTACAGTGAAACTGTTTAAAATGTCAAAGTTCGGCCTTGAAGAAGAATGTGTGTCAAAATTATTACGTATTCCACGCAATTATTAGCAACAATTTACTGATTTATTAGCACGATACCTTAGATTCGCCATTCAAAATATCCTTTCTCAATATTTTTGTACGTGCTCGTTTAAAAATTTAAAGCAGAGTGAATTATCAGTGATCTGGTATCATAAATCTTATTTTTTATCTTGCATATAAAATCGTTACTCTTAGATATTTAATTTATATAAAGTGTATTCCTTGAAGGCGATGAACTCCGATAGACAAGTCACGTTCTTAGACGCAAATAATATTAAGCGATTGCGAACAATATAATGCAATCTAATTTGGTATTTATGATCACTCCCTGGAGAAATAGGTGAATACTGAATAGTATAAATAAGTTGTGCTGTGAAGTTGGATCTGAATATATACGGAACAAGTGTTTATAATAAAGAAGCATAAAATGTGTTTATCAATTCATCCATATTACCCGTGAACAGCGCAGCCAAACAAGGAAAAAATAGAATAACATTGCAGTCTATCCTCTAGATCAGTGGCTCTCATGTGCGGCTACCAAAGAACTTTGCTGCGGCCACCAACAGTTTTATAGTAAATGTTGATAATAAAAAAATAAAAATACAAATGAATGTGTAAAATTATTATTATTTTAAAAATGATTGAATAAACCTGATATATCCATCATTTAGTCGCGTTTAATTAAAGGACCGTTTTAATAATATTACTGTTCAAAAATTTTGGTCGAAGTTATACGTTGACCATGAATCAAGTCAATATATAGAATCAACACCAATTGCTTTATTAATTTTATTGATTTACCTACAACTGTCTATTGTGGAAGTTCATTCAGTGTAATGCACTATATAAAATTAATAAATATAGAAACTATTTTTATCACATTTGGTGCGGCCGCGAGACATTTCCATAGGAACGCTGATGTTTGTAATGCGGCCACAATGAAATTTCACGTAAGAATCACTGTTGTAGATTGGGAAACCTTAAAATTTGTTGACTCTTTTTTTCGGAGAACCCCATCCCATCAAAAATCCAAAATATATTTTAAAATAACATTCAAAGTATAGAAGAGATCAATGAGTTATAATCACTTTATTCAATGACATCGAATATATTGATATCTTGATAAGTTATTACTTCTCATTCGTTAGCAAGGCTTCTGAGAGCGCTACTATAATAATGAAATTATACTTAAAAAGTGCAATTTTTGGCTCGTGTAATCCCGGGTTTCGTGAAACAAAGCTTAAAGACCACTGCTCTAGATAAATCACTCCTTTAATCGCTTTATTGTGTTATTTTTGTTAAACGCATTAGTGGCGCAATGGGTACGATTTTTGATGAAAACAGTGCACCGCGGTAATTTTTGTTTTCTTGAAGTTACCCAAAAATCATATATATTATATTTATACCTTCTCCTGATGCTGAGCATATGACCTTCTTGTGGAAGTATCTTGTAAAAAACTTTTTTCTTTAAAAACTGCTTAATGCTGTTCAATTACTATTTTAAATAAAATATTTGGTACAAAGCTAGGACAGTACTGGTGGTTAGGTAACCGATTTTTGTAAGTCTTTTTTTAAAGATCAAATGGTTTGATGGGAATTTTTAGATATCACACATTTCGAACAGAATCGATTAGTCGATTGAATAAAACTATCTATTATTAATTGCATTACATACATCAATTATAAAAAAACTTGAAACGTTGAACAACATAAAATTGCATTAAACAATGTTATCGTGAAACCATAATACCATATTATTTGACCGTTTTTTTTAAAATTCAATTTTTGTGCAATTTAATATTTTTAATTAAGTATTTCGTAAAAAAAAAATATATATATATATACTAGGTCAATCAAAATATTAAACGCTTCGACACATATATACTTATTACGCTACGCATTTGAATACGCAATATATATTTAAAAATAAGTTACGTAAACTTTCAACATTCACAAACAATTTATGTTATCCCCGCTTTTTTCAATTAAAAATAATAAAATATTATAAGTATTCAAATAGAAGAAATCTTTAAAAAAAAATATGGAATATATACTAGGTCAATGAAAATATGAAACGCTTTGACACTACGCAACTGCAATATATATATATTTTAAATACGTCACGTTGACTTAAAACATTCACAAACTTAAATATGTTATCCTCGCTTTTTTCCAATTAAAAATAATAAGAAATATGTAATTATCAAAAAATATTACATTGTCTAATTCCTCTTGCAATTGACCAGTATCGGATTACATTACTAATGTCAAAGCAAAAGCCTCAAAGTGCTTTAAATTTTGAATTCCGAATGAAGAACCAAGCGAGAGACAGATATGACGTCACAGGACTAACTAATTATTAACATGATTTTACAGAGAGTAAAACTTAATAAAGAATAAAAATACATTTTTGACTAATCGCCAGACGAGGAAGAGATAAAAGAGAAGTAATGATATTTGAAAATAACTAATACATATATGTTGCTTTGTCAACAAAATTCCTAATATAAGATCTTTTATGTATTCCTTGATTTTTTCACACGTTGATTTTGTGCTGGGAAACCCTTCACAAAAACTATAAGTTATCGGATTATAGCACCTAAAAACACTATACAACAAGAGACTATGTTTGACTAAAATTATGAAAAAGTGTAAGAAAGTAAGAAACGTTAACAAACAATCCAAAAGGCGACATCAACACAAAACAAAACATTTTAACAATTTTTCTTTGAATATTTTAAAATTAGCTTAAATACAACGATATCGAAAGCCGTACAAGCATGTTTGATTATTTAAATATATAAAAAAGTGGGTAGATTTTTTTTTTAAATCTAAGAAAATTCCTTGATTACTAATATAATGTTCCTTAATAATCCATTGATTTCTATTAATATAAAGATGAATAAAAAAATTCACGGGTGAATAAAAAAATCCAACTTCTATATTATGTAACACTTTTTACAATCGAAAAGGGGGTATTTTATTGCATTTACCGCGTAATTCACTAGCACAAATTTAGTATAACATTAATACGCCATAAATTTAATTTCAGCAAATTAATTTGCATATCAAGTCGCGAATTTTATATCAACGGCATCTGTTGGTGGGCGGTGCAAGTTGCACCCAGCTACACCATTTATTTTGTATGCTAATTTTGACTTCTAGCATTCTGTCGCTTAACTGTACTAAATGTGTTTTGATTTATTAGTTTGATTGTAGTTGATTATTTTATTATGCAAAGTAAAAAATGAGTTCTGTGAATATTAATAAAAAAACGATAAAAATTGCGTGCAATATGTAACAATTCTTTTTACATACACAGAAATTTATGCTCACAAATGAAATCATGGCCTTGAATATTTATAGTGTCTTTACATTGAAATTACATTCATAATTTTTTTCTTATGAAATCACAGAAATGGCGATTGAATTTCTGATTAAAATTATTCATAAATTCAAACCCACCACGATAAACTGATTTACTTCTTGTTCACTACCAGCCAGATTTTTTCAAATATGTCCGTGCCTAATTAAAATCATATGTAGTCATAATAAAGCTATTAACCGTATACTCTTCAGAAAGACAAAAAAGTCGAAAACGTATCCATAAATGGATTAAAATATAGTACAATGAATGTGCTCGTGTAATCCAAAAATATTCATAATGGTTTTAGATAATAAAGTATATTAAAACATCCATAGTTTTGAATAAAAGTATTAATTTATTTAATCAATACATACTCAAAATGTTCGCCACTGCGGTCGTTTTCGCACAAGCATATAAAAATGCAATTGCACACTTTCGTCGTCAAAGGGTTATCAAAGATTTTAGTTAGTTCATTATGCTCATGAATTCAGTCGAATTAAACTTTAAACAATGGCTTTCTCTAGTCGAATGATATATTCAGCAAAATATAAATTTCAGACGAAGACTGGAATTAAAGTTAACACGTAGGCTATAAACTATCGACTAATAAATATGTATCGCCATCATATTATAGGGGAAAATAGAAAATATCGTAAAATCGTTATTTTTTATGAAGAAAACTATTCATTGAGACTTAAATATGTGCCTCAGAACGTGATTTAAATTGAAGAAAAAGCGTGATGTTGAGTTCTGAGTTCATTGTTAAGAGTTTTCAAAACAAATTTACCGTTTTTTCGTGCTTTATTGGCTCACGATTGTAGGAAAGTGAAAATATGGCGTAACTCATATCAACTGCGCGTGTAAATTATGAATTTAATTTTTATGATTACACTTGTCTCTTAAACTTTCATGCGCTCGTATTCTAGCGGTGACCAACTTTTTGAACCTTATCAACCACTAAATTAAGTATTTTGTATTTATATTCTTTTAAAAAAATATTTTTGACATGTTACAAAAATGCTTCTATGAATACGTATTTCAAAATAATTAGAATAAAATTCGTATCAAATCTTTCTAGAAGGTTCTTTATTTTAGATATCTACTTATTCTCAGTTTTCACTAAAAATGTTTTACGCTTCCACGTGTTTTTTTAGTTTTGGCCTGTGTTTCATATGTAACGAACTTAATTAAATATTATACCAATTTTTAACCAACAAGCGAACATAAACATTTTTTGGTTAACGTATCATTTAGAACAGATAAGTGCAAATGAACGACAACATTTTGCATTGTCAGTTCACGTAATTGCCTGAAAATGCGGTAAGGCACAACCCAGATCCTAGATAAACAAGATGGACAAGAAAGTTTACAAATTTTCAACAATTCAAATTTTTTCATATATTATATACATGTTTAATTATTTAAATATTAATTCATAATGATAAAAATAATTTTCATTACCAATGAAAAATAATACAACATTTAATTATTTTTCGACTTTATTTTTCGATAAATATTTTTTTTTAATGTAAGGATTTTGACCAATTTCAAAGTCACTAAGACTTGAAATTTTATGAATTAAAAATATTAAATAATTATTACTGAAACTTGTAACATATGGCATTTATTATAAAAATATGTACATTTGTGTACATTATTTTTTCAGTGCGTTCACCTTAAAATACTTTTTTAAATTTTAGCAGAAAATATATGCGCTATTAATAAAGAGTTTTTACTCATGTAGGGTTTAATGGCATTATAAATATTTTTATTATCCAAAATAAATATAGGATATATATATATATATATATATATATACTATATTTCAGTTGCGGTCATATCGTAATCCAATTCTTTCACCACAAACAACCACTCTTACCAAGGTAGTTATAAATCTAAAAATTGAATGCAGTTTGTAAAGTTTCTCAAAATTTTATTGCACTTCCCCCCGCGGCAATTCCAACGAATACACTTATTCAAAACCTAATTAAAATATTATCATTTGGTACAATAAAAAGGAAAGTATCGCGAGGTGTGTTATTAAAAGCATACAAAGTTAGGTCTAGTGTAAACTTCTGTGCAACCAGACACATTGGAGCAATATATCATACCTTTCAAATACTATTATTGAAATATTATACCTCTTAACTATAAACATAAAAAAAATGTCTTGCGAAATCAAGAATAGGACTGGAGGCGGTTGTATGTTATCATACGTGAAGATTGCAATAACGATTTCTAAAATGCATTATACCGGTTTTTCGGCGTGAGCCGAAATAGCTATCAACTATGTCTTAAAAAATAATAATTTTGTAAAACTAAAATACATTGCTATTTTTTTCACCGTGTTATAATGGAGTTCTAACAAGTGAATATCAATTCAATCAATATCGTTTTTAAAACATATTGTTTATAAAAAATGTGTCTCCAATCTCATATTATTTTATTGCGCTATTCAGTTGGTACTGCGATCCTTATTAGTCATTATTTTTGTCTCATATTCAACAATTTTTGTAGTACCGGTATTTAAAGTTGTAATATTGAAATACCGGTTCTAAAATATTCGTGAAAATAATAGCATTAGAAGCCCTGGTTGTATAAAGCTGGCAATTAGTGTCAATAAATTTACAACCTTCATCTAACAATACGATAACTGCAAAGTGAATTGATAAATAATTTTACTATTATAGGTGCAGTTTAGCTGTGTATACATTTTTTTTTAATGTATAATTTAACTTATTATTTTATTCATGTATTAAGCATTTATAGCAGTTTGAACATTCATTGGCTATAATTTTATTTTATAGAAGAAAACATAGAAACATTGGGTACAAGCGTATAAATGACGGGATTCTAACGCGTGGTTGTGTAATTAAGGAAACCTGCAGCGTAAAAAAATCTTTTTTCTGTAAGCTAATTTATTTTTTAATAATCAGAGTGTTTTGCAATTCCTTTATTAATGTACTGTTATAATTAATGATATTATTTTATTTCATGAAACTGTGTGTATTTGACTAATTCCACATGTTTTGTCACTTACGGGTTTCGCTCTTTTGGCATCTTCGGACATTCTATCACACAGATGAAATAGAATTGTCAGGTACCAAAAATTTTGGTACCTGACTCAGTAACTAAATTGTGTCTAAATTATCCTAATAACCGATATAAACTATTTACTGATGCAGCTTATAGTTCGAGTCACTCGTGTTCCAGAAAGCCTGAAGATGCCGAAAGGTGAAATGCAGCCCATTAGTGACAAGTACCATTAATCAAAAATAAAAATTACAACTCTCTGAAAAAAAATAAAACTATAATTTAGATTTTTTGAATATATCTAGAATAAAAGTGTAAAGTAAGTGTCGTTTTGTTAAATAAATTTAAAACAAAAAAAAAATATTTTAGCCACATTAAAAAATGAGCGTGATAACAGCAGTGATAATAATGTGGAAGAAGAAAAAAATGTTTATTTTATAATGCGTTTTCACGAATAAATACCAGTTTTAATTCATCATTTTAAATGTCATAGTATGCAATGGAAATGCAATAAAGTTTATGAAGGAAAATAAACAAAATTGTATGCACACAACTTAAATTTTAACTAACCACAAACGTTTCATGTCTTTCAGTCAGTTAGTGGTTAAATTCAAGCAATACACAATAAACTATAAACCCCGTATCCGGTCAAACAAAGACGTGCAAGTCGAAAACAAGTATCATAATTGCTACCCCGCTAGGACTTGCAGTCATATTACTGATAGGTAAATTTTGGCTTTAAGTAAAACAGGGTTCCTGGTATATTAAATGGTTTTTTCAATTCTACCAATACCGATTTCTTAAATGAAAAATTAAAATTTTCTAGTATACAATGTCATTATTTATTAAGGAAAAATCGTTCAACAAAATTTGAATTTGAAAGGACTTTTCGAATAGCCATGACTCATTCATTTGCACGTTTTTATTGATTGTCCGATTCCAGCATAGATCAACTAGACTTATATTATCAATAATAAGTGATTCTGTTTGTCCTTTATGCATTACTACATCATTTATCCAATCGATATGAAACATTACAAAATTCTTGAGTACACTCCTACAAAAGTTTTGTCATATAAAAAATTGATATGAAACTATACGAATTTCTTAAGTACACTCCCGTGAAAGTTTCTGGCAAACCTACCCCCAAAAATTCGGTATTTAATCTAATCTAAATTATTACTATTAACACTTATTAACACCATTAATAATTAAATTTTGTTTGAGTTTCTTTAAATTTCCTTACTCTGAAATCGCAGCAACGCAAGACGGGTCAGCGAGCTTAAAATAAACGTTCAAATTTAAAAGAAACAGAAAGAATAATACACTTTGTATTCTAATAAATAAGTTATTTAGCATTTTCTTATTCGTTTTGTATAAACAATTATTATTGATTATAATAACACATATTAAATTTTTTTGTTTTAGACAGCAACGAGGAAAATGGACGAGTTAATGGAGAGTTATTTAATAAATGTCCGATCAAGCAAATTTTTAATTCAAATAGTCGGTGTAAGTTGTACGAAAGAAAATTTCCAAGAATCAAAATTTACAGTTTATAGATTTTAGGCTAAACAAAAGAAACGGGTTAAATTGCGAGCCAATCACATCTCTATGTCCGATCAAACGGGGGTGAATTGTTTTACATCCGTATAAACAAACGGCAGCCATGTGAAAATGATAATAATAATATTTTTGACGTCATTAGGTGACGGCTTTTAACGCGTGTTATAGGGCCGTATTGGTCGCCAAATGCGACAATCAGCCAATAATAATATCGGACCAAATTTGCAAGACTACATCATAAAATGCATAACCGATTTATATTCTTACTAAATTTATTTCAGTGCTGAAATTTAATTTGAAAGTAACACGGTGAAAAAAATTGCAATGTATTTTAGTTCTACAAAATTATTTTTTTAAATATAGTTGATAGCTATTTCGGCTCACGCCATCGTAAGAACTATGCTTATCTTTATATAGCTGTGTATAAAAGGTACACAATACATCTTCTCTCCTGTTTTAATGACCTATCTTATTTCTTGCTCACAATAAAACTATTTTTTTCCAAAAATTATAAATGAAACTAAAAAGGCGGCTATGTCAATAAGTTTACATGTGGCACGGAAATTGTATATTACGGAAGCAAAGCAGAGGGTTAAGTAATGTAGAAGACAATATATTAGTTTGTTCGTTAAGAATTCTTTGTGATAATTGATGTCTATTGATTTCCAAATGTTCCAAAGCCGTCATCCAGCGACCCTTACTACAAAGATGCAAACACACAGGCGATGAGTTTGAATCTACATTATGTGATTCCTTTATAACGTGATTAGCGAATTGTGAATCTGTTTTTTTACTGTTGAAAAGGGTTATAACGGAGTTCTACCAAGTGAATGCCAATTCAATCAATAAATTTTAAACATCTTGCACAACAGGAGCGTGTCATTGTATATTTTTCGCTCATTTCTTGATAAAGTAATATGTTATTGTAAATCCAATTGCCCGTAATTATCGTCCAATCAATGGTGGTCTCTTCTTGTATATTACTCATTGTTATATATTTTTGTAATGGGTACTGGTGGCAGTACTTAAAAATGAAATATTGATAATCACAAGTTCTTCCGGTATTGAAATAATAAGGCATTAAGATTACACAATAGTAGTAAGTGATGCCGGTTTCAGATCTTTTAAGTACTTCCCAGTAATTATCAAGCAACTGTACTTCCGTTTCTAGTTTATTGAATTAAATAGTTTCCAATTACATAACATGCTCCATTTCACACTTAAAACATACAAACAAGCTGAAATATTTTGAGCATTAAGTTAAATCATAATATAGGAACCGGTTTTTACTATTAGCGGTTTCCCAAGATTACGCATTTATCTCTGTTGGTTTTTTTCTTTTGCTATCTTTTAAGTTTAGAAGCACTTTGTTTTGGCGGCTATCGAAAATAATGTCTTCCGAGTCGGTAACGCAGTCACGAAAGCAATTCTGCGAATGGAAACTTTCATAACCGGGGTTTTCAATCGATTTATGGAAGAAATCAGTAATCCAACCACGTTTACTTAAAACTTAGATTTTAAAATGACAAATACCAATCCATATAAAAAACAATTAAACTGTTTTTGATAACAATTAATTTATTAAGCTTCATAGATGATTGAATCATAGTTCAAACTATTCCTCCATATTTATGTACATCTTATCCAAACAAATTTCTTTGTAAGTTGTTAACCGGTTATCTGCCAAAAGCGTCTTAAGACGCATAATTTTCTGTGAACGGAACGCCGCTCATACACAAATTACGTCTTGAAACGCGCCGTTTTAAATGGGCTTTTACTAAAGAAAATCAATTATTTAAAATGTACAAATAATTTGAATTGATTATGGATAAATGACTGCACGACTGGCGCGCTCTTCATTTATTTGGTAAGTTGTATAAAAAAAATTATTACACTTTCAATAACGATATGTTTAGAAGGTTTTATTTTTGTCGTAAAATTCGCGGCGTGTTGGGTACCACCATACATGTATACAGTTATGTGTACAGTTAACCGGTTAATAATGACCAAATATTCATGGATTAAGATCACTCACTGTACTTTATTTTCGAAATAGAAGCATGCTTTAGTTTCGTGATAGTGTCGGCACATAATTAGCCATGAACGTCTAATGAGAACTGATTTTTTTAAATATTCAATAAAGTAAACCTTTTGTCTCTTACTAGCTTGGAATTATCTAATTATATAAACTTTTTAAGTTTGTTGAATGCATTATTTACAAAAATAATTTTAAATAGTCATTATTTTTACTGAAACACTTCTTTATTTTTTTAATTTTTTTTCATCCAAGTATCCCTCCTTGCTTTTAACTTGCTTAAAATTAATTATAAATCATTTCTTATTTCTAGCCATAGACAGTAAAATATTTTATTTCCGAAAGTACTGTAAAGAACAGTTAATTTGGCTCTGTTGTATATTAAATTAAAATCTAAAATCTTGTACATTAAAATATTAAATTATAGCTTGGCTATAGATATATTAGCTTAAAAAAGACTCGAGGGAATAAAACAAAACACAAAATAAATATACCTATGACATCTAAATATTTTTTAACACTATAAACAGTGGTGATTGGTGAGTATTTGTGTTTTTTTCTATTTTCTTTCATTCGATTGGGCGATTTAAAATTACGTTTCTATTCGCATTTTTTCATCATTCTGTCTGTTTATTTTGCGAATATACTAAAATACCATAATTCTGTAGAGAAGAATAAATTAATATTTATAGATTCTCTTTGATAATCTATAATCTGCATCGCTAATACATGTTTAAAATTTATTACAAAAAAACTTGTATATTTCTAAACACAATTAATTCAATAATGTTAGGAAACACTAATATTTATGAAAAAAACAAGCAAATATAAACCTTAAAGTGAAAATGTTTTTGAACATATTAAATACTTAACCAATGTATTTGAAATAATTACAAAAAAAGTTTCCTAATTGTATAATTTTATTAATAAAGTTTATTTGAATTTGTAATAATATCTTCGAATATTTTACATATATTTACATGTAATATATTTGTAAGTTGCCATGATGCAAAGTATTATATCAAAGACAAAAAAATGCAAAGTTGAACGAATTTTTCAATATATTAAAATATTATTAGATTACACGGTCTTAAAAATTGTTTTAACCCACTGACTGTTAACGACGCAACTGTTCAATCGGTAGAATATAGTGTATTGAAAGTGGACGCTTAAAAATATTATCGTCATGATCGTGCTAAAATCAATCAAAAAGAAGCCATTTTTATAAAGAAATATACCTTATTTTATTTTCTTTATTTTCATTTTTATAGTTTTTTTTTATCCCTGACATTTTGAAAGTAATTTATGATATCGACTTAAGGTGCTTAATTGAATTTCAATGCCAAATTTGAATCGTTGAAACATTCTACGATTCCAGATTTTTTATCACTAACAACCCGGGTCTCGTCTTTCAGTATCTTCATACATTCTACCACAAGGATGTAACAGAACTGACACATAATAAACAGTGAGCATCGGTTATATACCAGATGAGTTAATTACAAAGGAAAAACAAAAACTCTTACGCAAGGATCCAAATAAACAACTGTAATAGCTTCCAATACTATTTATTGACTTATAATGACTCGCAAATGCCTGGGATAAGTTGTATTTACACTTAATACTGATAATGGGTCTGAAAAATAGATTCAACAACATATATATTTTATTTTTAAGCAACTATTATGAAACTATAAATCTTGACTAAGAGCACGACACTTCAATACTAATTTACTATAATACTCGCTCAATCTTGCCGTAGTAGCAATCTGGGTCGTTAGTGACAAAACATGTGTAATCGTTTTTTCTACCAAAGAATAGAACCGGTCTGCCAATGGGAATTCCAATGGTAAGGCATTAAATTTTTTATCATTATTGCTTCGGATATCGATAAAATGCAATGTGAGTTCAGGCGAATACTTATTTTTGAAGTATTACAGTAGATTTTACACGAGCTTGCTTGGTATCCTTGCTTTTTGTCTCGTTGAGTATTTGTTTAATTTTCGAAACTAATTTTTAAAATACTTTGACGTTGCAAAAGCAGTAAACTTATAATATTTTTGTGACGTGTATGTACCAAATAAATAAATAAATCGAACAAAGTTTTAACAATTCAACTTTGAAAGTAAGCGTTTAAATGTTCAGTTTTGATATAACCTTTACATAGGTCGGCAGGAAACCGCTTTAAAAAAATGTACAAGAACAAACGCCATACTGCTTGGCATACTATACTAAGAAATTCTTCTATTAATTATTTACAACTATTTTTGGAAGGTATTTATATCGACAAGTCAAAAATGCCTGACCGATATGTTGTTAACCTATAACTGGATCGTCGAAACGTAACAATATTTTATTGCTTTTCCGTTTCACATATAAATTAAATATAACCGTTTTCTTCCTATCTGCTTTTACTTTTATGATACTGTCGATTATTGTCGAGGCAAATAATAGATGTAAGATTTCTACAGTCGCGTTTGATATCAATTATTCAACAATTTTTGGAATCTCTCGAGCGAGTAAAACACTAAGGAACGCTTGCTTGGTTCCTAAATTGATATTAGAAAGAATCGTAAGTTTGTTTTTCGTACGGTTGACGTATTCAATTACAGTGAACAATGCATGTAGTTTCTATTATTGACACTAAGAGAGTCTTATTCTTTTTCTTTTCTTTGGTAAACATAAAAGAATACTCAACACAATCATATTGTTTACTTATTCAGTTGCATTAAAAATCAAATTGTGGTGGATTAGAATTATTTTTTAAGAAATTTATCTAAAAATTTCTTTGTCCAACTCCTTTTAATTTTGAAATTATAAGCCATTATAAAAAATCCGCGAGGTGATTTTCTTGTTTATTTTTTCCTTTTAAATTTCATCAGCAGAGCTTTTTCTTAGAATAGTACAGAAGTTGTTTACCTACAAAAAATAAGAAATTAAAAATTATATAACAAATATTGTAAGATTAAATAAAGAAACCGGGTACACCTAGCAACTGAAAAGGATTGATTGATAATTTTATGTTTTAAATTTTGCATTTACTTGTAAAAAACCTACGATTTTCGATTACTAAATAAAATTCTTATGTACGAAATGTGATATTTGTTATGATAAATTAACATTTTTTAAGTTTGAACAATCATTTCTCGGTGGATAGCCATGATATTTTAAATAATAAAAACACATTTTTAATAATAATTCTATAATATATTATATTTTATGATAAGAACCGGTTTCACTTGTCGCGAAATATCAACTGATTAGATACAAATACAATGAAGCAATTTATATATGTATATTACCTGTAAATTGTTTTCTTAAGTTTTGAACCTTTGGTTTTGTATACCTGCTTATTATTATTATTTAAAATATAAATTTATCAGCAATAGCTTAATGTATATCATAAATCACCGCTTGTTAGAACATAAATGATGTTTTTTTGCAGTATCTTTTTTTCTATGGCTACGAATTAAATTTTATTGGTTACCTCATTGAACCTCGAAGAATTCACATTGTTCACATGTGTTCTTCCTTTTATTATCTTTCTCGGTGTTTAATATTTTGTAGGTTTGTAAATTTCAAAAATCTATTTTATTAACTAATCAGATTCATCGATAGCTGTTCAATGAACCGTTGATATATCGAATTTCATCATTAAGTTTTGATTCATAAAATTCAAAATCAATGTCTACAATAACACATGCCAGGCGATTTCTAAGCATACCAAAGCGACGATATTTTAAAAATGTTACGTATATTATTTTAATATTCTCCACGTACAAAATACATTTTCGAAATGAATTGGTGTTTTGCCATATGTTATTATTTTAATTCTAGAATGCGAATGTGCTTATTAAATATCATATGTATGTTTGAAAAAAAATAGTTAAATTACGATTAGAAAATAATCTATTCGGGAACATGGGTCCTTTACGGAACAGTATTTGTACGGAAGCTTTTAAGTGATACTTCACGACCAAGACGATCGGCAAAGCAAATTACAAGGAACAATAAGTAAATTATTATAGGCAATGAAAATAATTCATGATTTAAAAAAGCTATATAGGCACATACTTAGTACGTGAAGATAAAATTATAATTTAACTTCGTCTATATGCCGGTTTCAGTTACAACGGGAAACAAATTTGCTGTTTTAATTTCACTTTATCGCATGCTAATAAATCAAGAAAGAATCTGTTCTTTCTGTATTTTACTTTTGCATCAAAAGCCTGTTTGACGATGTCCGTACAAACAAACTGTTTGTCTAAAGCGATCAATTATTTTTAACGAGCATTATTTTGAATAATCAAAATATACGTAAGCGGATAGTAACTAAGGTTATAGGAGAAAGCTTTTATTTAATTTATTTTTATCGAATATAATCCATCAAATGCCTTAACAGTAGTGACAGATCTTTTTTCTTATTTTCAAAGTCGAACTTGTTTCTGCTCCTTTTAGAAATGGCATAGATAACTAGGAATCGATTTATTAATTGTCATCAAGATGCACTTTCTTTTTTTACTTATCGTTAAACTTAACGTGTTGATAGCTCAAGCCATTCACTGTAATAAAAATGTGGTTTTTTTATGACATTGATCGATATCGATAGATTCTGGGAACGCCTCATTTTTGTGTGTTTTAATTCGCGAATAATATTCATACGTACAAATTTTATTTATGTATTTCATATTTATAATTATGATAACATCTAACTTATCTTCTAGTCCAAGCTTACTCATCCTTTTTTTCGTTTGGACCACATTTTTGATTTTTTTTTTGGAACCATAACATATTGATATCAAACCATATACCACATAATATACCACAAGCCAAGCAATATTTTTTATCCATTTCCGCTATCAGAATGGGGATATGGCATTTTAAAAAACATATAACAACTGAAATTTTTCTACTACAACTGCTTGTTACTTAGATATTGAGCTCTTTTTTTTTAAAGAGGAGAGAAAAATTAGGGCTAGGTTAGTTAGACTAGTTGTTATATACCCGATATTATGTTATAGAATTTAAATGTTTGGATGGAATCATCTCTCACAAACTTGTTCCACATTGCTTAAGCTTAATAGTATATTTAGAAGACTACAAATAAAAAAAAATTATGAATCGTTTATTGATAATATAGTATTTTTAATTATACTATATCTTCCGAATAGATTTTGATTGATTTTTTTTTAAATTTAATAGAAGCTATACACATACCCAAGTTAAAATTATAAATATACACATTTAAAAAAATACTACATTCTAAAATTATTTCTCTACTCATGAACGCAATTTTTTTAAAGTAAAACTTTTAGCTCACGTTGCGTACGCTTAATATATTTTTTACTGACTGTAGCCTTAAATCGGATTAAAAAAATTAGAGCCTTCACTAATAAATTCCGTTACATAAACCTTAAAAAATTAATGTACAATTGAAAAAAGGTAATTGCTAAAGAGCAACTCCATATAACTGGCACAGCCTGACTACTTACTTTACTATGGTGCTGATTGCCACTTACTTAGTCATCGTGCTGAGTGTTAAAGAAGTTGTTAGTAACTAACATGAAACTATATTGAATGATAGGTAGGGGAGAGCGCGACAGATTTGGACAAGGGCTCAAGCAAGTCATATTTTAATTACATAAAAATTATTTTCAACAAACACCTTAACACGTTGGACGCTGACTACTCCATTAAACGCGTAATCAGATATATTCGAGATACGCTGATTATGTGCCTATCGTATCAAAAGTTACTATACATTTGTACGAGGCCGAATATTTCTACAAGTTATTGCTACAAGCCATATCATGCAAGTGTAGTACATTATAATAAAATGTTACACGTGTAAATGTGTTTCCAAAATACGTGTTTACGCGGTAGGCGTTTTTTCCACAGTCAGCGTGTTAACTTTCTACTGCTTAAACACCGGCGTCACACCAGGCTGTCATGGCGACTTCTCGTAATTTTTACATACCCTAAAAAATTGCAATAATTTTAACCATTTAAACGCCAAATAAATAATTAATACGCAAATACCACCACATGGTCATAAATTCTCAAATGAAAGGATGACATCATTTTAAAATCAATTGTACAATATGTCCTCTTTTTGGATATAGTATAGTAGAGCATACTATGACATGAACATAATAATCTATCTTTTTCTCTTTATTTGTAAATTACAAGCTGGTTCTTAATCTAAATGCATACAATTAGATAACCTTTTTGAATTAGTATTAAAGTATATAAATACGGACTTATTTGATTTTTCGTATTTAACTATTACATGTTATATCTAATACATAAAAATCACTTTTAAGGTGTTAACTGTCACTTCTTGATGGAAAAGCATGATATTTTAAATAATAAAAACACATTTTTTAGTACTTATTTCCACAATATATTTTTTGATCAAGACCGGTTTCGCTCATCGCGAGCATTATCAACTGATAGAATACAATTTACAAACAAGTCTATTTATACAAAACAAAAAAGTTGAGTTAAAGGTAGCAGGTGTACAAAACCATGGGTACAAGAACTAGGAAACAATTTACATAAAATCATACAATATTGATACAAATAAAGTAAATTAGTATACAAATTAAATGTTCACAATCACTTATTAAGAATTAAAATTACAATTATGGTAAATCAATAATCCATTAGGAGCTCTAAACAATCAATAAGGAAGTAAGGAGTGGGAAATTTTTAATGACGAAAATAACCCACAATCACTACTTAATGGAACAAAATAAATTAATACATGAGAAGTCGATTAAAGATGAATCGATGAGATGGGAAGATATGGTCAGTCAGGGGCGTTCCAATATTTTCTGTAAAAAAATAAAGTAAAAGGAGGCAATATCATTTTTCAAAAAAATATATATATATATGAAATATATATTTATTAATCTAATTTAATGAGTATAACAATGGTGACGACGCAAAAGTAGTTTGTTCATTTATAAGGTTAGAATTAGGCAAAGATTTGTATCGATTAATTTCAAGGATTTCTTGTTTATCTAATTTCAGTGATCTGTTATTGAAATGTAGGATTTTGTAGTTTTTAGTAATATCACATTAATGTTTATTTTGAAACAAATGGTTTCCAAAAGTAGAAATCTCTTCGTAGCGATCTTCCTGTTTGACCAATATACCTAGCCTCACAGGAATCAAATTTTAGAAGATAAATACCCCATTTGGCTTAAAATATTAATTTTGTCTTTCGTGTTAACTAACATTCGACTAAGATTATGATTGTTATAAAAAGTTATATGTTTGATTGTATATCCTGTATGCATTCCTATATATTCATACGATTGAGATGAAATTTTATTGGATTGTTGTGAACACGATCGCAAAAGTTTTCAAATAAGAACAACCATTAAATGAAGATTGATACACTGGACTGTGTATGTGTGGGATATGCTTCTCACATGAACAGCTTTATGTGGCCTGCTCACACGTCGTAAAAACGTCTGATTTGTTCATGTTTGCAACAAAATGAAAAAATTTATATTTTGTATTCAAAAGTAATTCTGTGAACAGAATTAAAGCATAAACACTTTCTTTCTTTAAGTAGCATTGCAGCGTACCTTAGGTACTTGCTTATGATTACTAAAAAAAGTCCAGATTCACCTTCCTCTCCTCTAGATATAAAACTTAAACTGATACGATAAAACACTTTAGTATTTTCATGTAGAGAGACCTTCCACAAAAAACTAATTAATATGAATAGTTTATCTATAATTATAATTAATAATACGGAACAAGTTCACAGGAATTCTCTTAGGCATATAGAAACCGTTTCAAATACGACAGACACTTCCAGCATGCGTTGGCCATTTGTTCTTTTTTTCAATCAATCAAACATCAATCAGAAGTAAATTTACTTTTACGTTTAAATAATTTCAGATGACTTTCTTTCTTAAGATAATGGATGTCAAATTAAGCCAATTAAACAACAATAAATCGTCAAACTATTGGGTTGATGCATAAGTCTTTGCGTGTTTTCAATGTATCGGGGTAGGTATAAGACTCTCGGAATTGACGAATGGTAATTGTTCTCAAACCCTTTTTTTGTGTAATGGTTGATATATACCTGCTTTCTACTCAGTTTTGGCTTGGCTAGCGAGTGGTGAAGAGCCCTAATTTTTTTTTAATGTCTGTGGATAAGGTGCATTTACGCCATTCCTTTCTTGATGAATTTCGTAAAGGCAATAACGCGACTGTGGCAACCAAAAATATTTGTGACGTGTACAGTAGTGATGCAACTAAAGTTCGTTTGACTCAAATTTGGTTTTCAAGATTTCGAACAGGAGATTTTTCGTTAGTCGATAAACCAAGGGCTGGGTGGCCTTTAAGTGTTGATGATGACAAAATCAAGGCCATAATTGACGCTAATCCCCGTCAAAACACCAGAGAGATCGCCCTGAAACTAGGGATCAATCAATCATCGCATGGGGATGGTCTCCAAATACGAGGTTTGGGTGCCGCACCAACTATCGCCGGCAAATCTACTGGACCGAGTCTCTACCTGCGTTTCATTGAGTGCAAGGCAAAAACAAGAACCTTTTTTGAATAGACTGGTGACAGGGGATGAGAAGTGGGTTGTGTATAACAATGTCGTACGGAAAAAACATTGGACCAGACCTGGACAAGTGCCATTGACCACCCCAAAAGCCAATATGCATCAAAAAAAGGTGATGCTTTGTGTTTGGTGGGATCTAAAGGGAATTGTTTATTACAAGCTATTAGAAAATAATCAAACAATCACAGCTGACAAATATTGCGATCAATTAACAAAACTAAATGCGGCTCTTTGCAAATACAGACCAGAATTGATAAACAGAAAGGGAGTCGTATTTCACCACGACAACGCGCGACCACATGTGGCGATAAAAACCCAACACAAACTAAAGGAGTTGAATTGGGAAGTTTTGAAGCACCCACCATATTCCCCAGATCTTGCTCCGTCGGATTTTCACTTATTTAGATCATTACAATTTTTTTTAAATAAAAAAACATTCAATTCAATTGGGGAGGTCAAAACATCCCTCGATTTGTTTTTTGCCTCTAAGTCTCCCGATTTTTATACCAGAGGTATAAATAAGCTTGTGGAAAGATGGGAGACAGTCATATCAAATGATGGAGAATATATAATTGACTGATATAATAAAAGATTTGAAAAAAAAATATTTCTGTAAAAAAATACGTCAAAACTTTTGCATCAACCTAATACAATGCCCAATAAGAACTCATTGATAATATTAATTGCCACGAGTTTCTCTAGATTATTCGAGTATTATATCATATAAAAAAAGCATATTTTTGCATATACAATAAGCGAGAAAATATCATTCAAAAATACGAATAAAATTGTCACTACTTACAGAATTTAATTACAGCTGAGAGACACTAAGTGAAATTAGAATTGATTTCAGAAACAGCTCTAATGACATTCATTTTCTTTGAGTGCGAAGTTTTAAATCATAAAATGCGTAATCTACCATATTCTAGACAAAATATCATTTACCCTTGTTCGGAAAGCAGGTCTATTAAAACAATATATTTGATAGATCAATTATCAATAAACAGCTATAATTTTTTCATTTATAATATCATACAAATATTTATTTAGAGATTTGATATTCTTTTAAAATCAAGTGTAAAAAAATAATTTTTTCCAAGTCTGTATTTTCGATCCTCCTGACCGAACACAAAATAGTACTTCAAAAAACACAGCTGATATTTAAGTTTTGACATAAAATCGCATGTCGACGGCGAAGCATTCATAAACTTCGGACTTCAGCCGTGACAGAGTAAACAAAATATTTTGTGACGAAATAAAAGAAATGTTAGATTTTTTCTCAAGTACATATAAACAGGTTTCAACGACAGTGAAAAAGTGGACCAATTTTTTTAATGTCTATTATCAGACTGGTTGCTTTGAATGAATGGATTTAAAATAAATCAACACTGTTAATTAATTATTTTTACAAGTTAGTTAGACAATATTTTATAAGTGGAAAGCATCAAAAGATTTTTATTCAATTTAAATATTTTTATCATGCAAATGATACAACTATGATCTGTATAATTCAGGCGTTACGATTTTCATTTTCGTTCAAAAATAACTTGTTTGTCATCATTCTAGTGCAACACAGTCAGTAAATAAAGTGTTATCAACGATATTAAGCTATTTTTATAAATTTATTATTATTTTTTTTTTTATAGGTTTATAAATTTTACACGAGCTTGCTTGGTTGACTTTCTTGTTCTTTGTTTTTGTTATTTATTCCTTTAATTTTCAACATTCATTTTATTCATACTATTTTTAGACTTGCAAAAGCAATAAATTTATAATTTTTCATTTTTTTAACGTGTGTGTACCAAAAAAAATAAAATAGATAAGCATACTCTATCCCTAACACTGAGACTGTTCAAAATGAATTGAAAACTAATAATTATCAGCAATCCTACGGACTCGACGATTCTCACTTAAGTAGCAAATGTCGCTGTACCAAATTATATACATTTTTCAAATAATTAAAACGTGTTTTTTAAGAATCGATTTCCGAAAATGTGTTTTTATTATTTATACCATAAAAGTAATACCGGCTTTTGGCAAGCCTGGTTCTGCCATATAACACAAGTGTAGGTGGCTAGGCTATTCTTAGAAGGCGGCAAAACTTTTTTTTGGTTATATGACATCAAATAATATATTTTTAAAATATTCGAATGACTAATTAATTCTATGGCTTGGTATATACTTTTTAAATAGCACTTATAAGAAGATAAGTTCAAACTTCTAAATCTCCTTATGAGACTTTTTATTTAAATGTGAATTGTTGAAGCTTTTTACGATTCCATATGTTTTGTTACTAATTTTTTAAACGGAATATGCCGAAAGGTGAAACCCGGATCGTTATTTACAAAACATGTGGAATCTTACAAAGCTTCAACAATTTATATTTTATATAATTTTTCCATCAAGCACCTTCAGTCGATATCAGATTTTTTAAATTTTATTATAAAAAAATTAATTATATCTTTTTTCTGAACATATTTTATTAGTGTTGAGCTGCAAGACTCCAATTTTAATGATCAAACATTTTTATTAATATAAAGTTATGGGACAGCCACTCTTATGGCCACAATCTATGCTATGGCCTTGACTACATGGTAAAGTAGTTGGTATGATGCATATCGGGAATTGGGATCGTTAAAGAAATATATAGTATAAAACATCAGTAACTTTGAATAGAATCAATGACTCTGACACTTCTGAGAAAATATCAACCTCTTCGTAGCCGCAAATAAATCACGCCAGGTCAAATTTATTTGGTCAATATAAAACATGTCTAACAAAATCGTTTTTGATGTGTAAGAAAGAACGTATTATTTACTTAAAAACATATTATACACTGCACCGAACCGCAGGGTTGTCACACTAAGTTGCATACTACCAAAAGTACTTGCGGTATATCTCGTCTGCGGCAATACGAACACTGCGCCATTTAACGAGATATCAAGTACATGGCAACCACCAGGTTAAAATGCAGTAGAAACCGTAAAAAAATTCTCTCACAACTCCAAAATTTTCACTTTTAATAAAGATATTCAAATATGCACTCAGTGTAATCTTTTCGATTATGTTATTATCTCATAGCCCTTAAGGTGGCTGTTTTCTGAATACATGCATAATTAATTTCGCTAACGATACTTGTTTTCTTATTTTATTACGTTAGAAAGTATTACCTAATGTTAATTGATAATCTCTGTATGATTTAAATCATAGAGAGTTTATAAAAGACATTATTATTTACGAGCTTAATATTGATAAAGCAGAAAGCTTTTTTTGAAATACATACAGTACGTATACGCTATTTTATAATGGCAGTAAAAGAATTAGACCAAACTTTCTAGCTGTGCGACGACAACTTTGCGGTGACCAAAAGATGACAGGTGCAATTTTCAACAAGTTAAAATATTGAATTTACATTTAATGTCAATATTTTTTTAATGTTTTGTCTTCTTGTATTGATCTCGCATGATACTTAGTACGTTATAATCATTAAAAAAATAATTTAATAACTTAAAAAATGTTTTATAATAACCGCCAGTGTTGCCAGCTTAGAGTGATTCAAATGATAGTGGTAAAGATATTGTCTGTTATAGTGACGTAATTATGAATTGACAAGTGTAATATATAGCACATTATTAATGTCTAGTATTTCATAAAAAATCCCGCAAAGCCACTAGTGTTAACACTTTTAAAGTGATAGTGCCAATGTATTATGTTTGAAATTGCAAAGTATAATATACGGCGCAATAATACCACAGACGTCATTTAGAGTTTTTAATGTTTTTTAAGAGTGGAGGCAAACATTGATTTTTGTATCATCTATATGAGCAAGCCAGTGCAATAACAGATAAATATATTTCTTTAAAACTGAGGGGGGAAACACCCCCATCTGAAACTCTAAATGATGTCCCTGGTTAATAAAATCCGATATTTCATTATAATATTTATTTATTAACATACATTATAATATTTATTAAAACTTGAATGAACAGTGAACTGGTTAAGCAAACATCATTTGGTTGTGTCTAATTACAGCTATTATAGTTAAGTAATGGAAAAGTGTTTCCCAATTAAAAAATAACGTAATAAATTTTACATTGACTTAACGACCTTTTTGTTCATTTTGAATTTATTCTAAGTACATCATTTTAAATTAGCTTCTTCTTAGAAAAAACACTACTTTTATTTCCCCAATTAAATATAAATTTAATCACATTTTTAAATATGACAGTTAATGCATAAGAGAAGCCCACACGCAAATCTAGAGATAAAATAATAAAAAAAAAACATTGCATGGCACCTATCCAGCATCACAAAAGACGTGTTTCGTTAAAATAACCGGTTTTGGTTTGATTAAATAACAATAAATTTTACAATCTGTAAACTCTCAAATCTTCATTTTGTTTAAAACGGTGTCTAAAAAATGTACGCATTCTAAGTATTTAAATATTATCCGTTTCGAAAGTTTTTTATTATTTCATTATTTCTGCAGCTCAACTAACCTTATAATAAGGTAATGAACCTCAAATTCTGGGTATCTCTCCTAATTTTACTGTTGTGAAATATTGAAGTTAAAAACCGAATACTAAATAAAAAGAATAATTAATAGATACGAATTTCAATCTTTTATTATATCTTAATAAATCACATAAAAAATCTCGTTGGACTGTTTTGACATAACGTTACATTGTAAAAAAATATATTTGATCTTGAAAGTAAAAAGAAGTGATCATTCCAAAAAAACTTTTTTTAGAATTCTATTCAACGTTAAAAAAGGAAGTCAACAGGTTTACTTTGTATTACCCTTAATTACTTGTCTTATTTATTGAACCATTTGTTGAGAATCCACGATAATGACTATCTCTTCATTTGTATAAATAGCATTGTTTTGTTTTGTATTATGTCAGTTGAAAATGCTTGCGACAAGCAAAACTTGTCCTGATCGCATACTTAAATAAAATTGTTAATATACAGAGCGTGAACGATTCAAATTTAAGCTGCTGCGATTCAATTTTTGAAGTGGTACTAAATAATCTTTAAGAAATGAATGTGAAATAAATATTAATTCCTTAAAAGGTGTTAACTGTCACTTCTTGATGGAAAGTCATGATATTTTTAATAATTAAAACACATTTCATAGTAATTACTATTTTCATAACATGTTTTATGATCTGGACTGGTTTCGCTCATGGCGAGAATTATGAACTGATGAAAGATTAGCTAATAATGCTCGCATTGGTAGAAACCGGCTCTAATCATATAATATATTGTGGAAATAGTATTAAATAATCAAAGTTTTTTAAGCTACTTTAATAAACTTCATATGCTCCATAATGGGAAAAATAACTATTTCGTCATTTTAGTTTCTAGTCAAAGCATACTTAACTAGAAACTTGTTAGAATATATTCGTGTTTCCGGTGTTCCATAGTACTGGAAATATTGTATATGGCTCAGTAACGCATAGGACGCAACACGTCATTTTTATTAAGACGAATTTAAGTAATATTTTATACTTATGATATGTCCTAAGGCAGTCAAAATGGAATTTCATATGTGGCTGTTTATTGCTTTATCAAAAAGAACCGTCTCCATATCCGGAACAAACGGGATTCCATAAAGTTTTCTAATGAAGGTTATATAAATGTATAAAAATTTAGATGAGATTTTGACTTAAACTAGAATAATTAGAGTCATAATAAATTACTACAATTTCATGCATGACTTACATTTTTAACGATCATTTAATGTATTTATTTTCGATGTCATATTTAATATATCGAATATTAAACGCAAATAGTGTTTATTTGTATTTTTCCTACAAACAAATAAGCAGTTTTACAGGTCTATACAAAAAATATAATTGTGTCTAATTATTCAAGAAAAAACCCAAACAAACGAAGCTCTAAGTCAACGACGATAGTTTAACCGATCATGTTCAACATTATGGGCATTCGGTTTGATGCGCTTAAATATTCTTACGGAAAATTCTTAAATATATTAATAGATTTGTTTTAAGAGATATGGACAATTAGTTACTAGTTTTAAAGACAGTTTCGTGCTTATGTCGTTACGCATTCAAAAAAGCGATAAAGGTTGATAAACATGAATGTTTGCATTAAAACAAATCGATAAATTTACAATTTACAATAAAAAAGTAAATGATGGGCAATTTTCCATTTTGAAATATTGACCTAGGAAGTAACAGATCGACTATCATTGTTCCAAGTTTCCAAGTTCCAAGACCTTCTTCTGGCCAGATCAGATGTATCTAAAATACGTTATTTCTTCTCATCTATCACGTATTTATTTTTATTTAACCAATAATAACGCAGTGTGGTGATAATAGCCAATTGCATACAATAATGATAATAGAATTACCTGTAGCAAATTGTACTGCATTTGACACGTTGTTAGTAGAGCATCAAAATACTCTACGGTAAATGGAATCGACATAACTACATAAAATCTAGACGATTGGAGATCTTCGGCAGGGTAAGCCAACATTTTTGGGTTCCTTTATATAAAAATAATTGAAACACTATATTTGATATAACAATGAAGTTAATTGATGAAAAATGGTGCTCTTTTTTTAAGTTGACACATTTTCAATTTTAATGTGTTGACATTCATTTTTTGGTGGAAAGATATTACATTTAATAATAGAAACACAAATTTTCGTACTATTTCCACAATTTTATTTTCAGTTACGATCAGGACTAGAATTGCTCATCATTTCACTTAAAGCGATAAGCAAATCCGGTACTGATCTCAACAATATAAAATTGTTAAAATATACTAAAAATCATAAAGGTTTTTTTCTTCATTAAATGACACTCCCTAAAATACATTTTAGGGAGTGTCATTTAATGAAGATATAACAGAAAATACAAAATTATTCATATTTGTAACATTTGTGTTAACTTCAATTAAGCAGCTATTATTGAATCTGGTATTTGTATAGACTATATAATAACTATATTTAGGAACATCAAAAATAAAAATATTTCATATGAAATTAAAAATTATATTAACAGTCGTAATCATTATTAAAAAAATGTATTTACTTTTTTATAAATATTATACATTACCTTATCATAATATTTTAAATAATAAAAACACATTTTTTTAGTACTTATTTCCACAATATATTTTTTGATCAGGACCGGTTTCGCTCATCGCGAGCATTATCAACTGAATGCTCGCGATGAGTGAAACCGGTCCTGATCAAAAAATATATTGTGGAAATAAGTACTAAAAAAATGTGTTTTTATTATTTAAAATATAATGCCTTTCCATCAAGAAGTGACAGTTAACACCTTAAAAGCTTGTCATAATACCTTAAAAATCAAGTCTGTTTGAATTTATGGAATTCATTTACAGAGTATCATTAACAATTCTCAACAAATAACAATTCTCATGCTGAGATAATTAAAAAAAAAAAATAACTGTTGTTTAGATAACTATCAAAAGAGTCATTAAACAGAAAACTATGGTACCATTAAATAGCGTTATGGATGCGGATTTTAAGACAAGATATGTAAATCATAGGGAATTATTAATGAAGATCATCGTTATCTTGATATTTACAACGAAGTGTTCACTGTCCATCATATGTTTTCTTTTAAGTATATACGATAATTTTTCACTCACGACAGATGTCGTGTCGTGTATATGAATTGCTCATTCTACCAGTTTGGTACAGGAAACCACAAAACCATCCTGTTGATGGTGATTGTTGTTTGTTAAATTATCCCATATCAGATATCCTTATAACTTAAAATAAATGAGGGCGCCGCGATCAAAAAACGTCAATCCTATGGTGCAAAAGCTATCCTTAACTTTATCCTTCATGCGAGGAGCAAGCTGCTACTCTATACAGCAATAACTCGCCCAATTTTGGTGTACGCTACTCCAGTGTGGACTTATTCTTATCAGAAAAACTTGAACACACTTTAGATTGTCTAAAATAAATCATTGAGACAAATCTGTAATGCCCAGTAGTAGGTGCGCAATTCGCTGCTCCACAGTGATTTTAAAGTGCCTACAATTCGAGAGTTCGTTCGTGGGATTTTTACTAAAAAAAACTACAGCGATGTATGCAATCATTATAACCCTATGATCTCGTATCTATGTAATTATGATCAGAAAGTACTGAGAAATCGTTTAAGGCTAAGAGCGGTTCTACCCAACCATATGTTTGTTGTTACAAATCTCAATCTCAAAATATGCAATGTCGGCATCTGCAAATGACTTTCCTAGTTCATTTCCTTACTTAATGTATATGCATACGTGTACCTGTATGTGTACTTGTATGCATGAGCAAGCATGTGTAAAATATTGTGTGTGATGATATAAATATAACGCGTGTGGTGTCCACGTGAACCGGATTCACTATGGATTGCTCAGCTCTGTAGCGACTTACGTTTTTTAATGACAACACAACCATTTTTCAACCCTATATACAATAGATATAAAGGGGACTTGAAGAGATCTGATGCTAACGCGTCGTAGATCTTAACGCTCCATTAATTTGATAGCAAAAAAAACAATATAATATTCTGTGTTGATTTAAGTGTGTTTGGGCAACCATTTTTCAAGATGTTGAACAATATATATTTCATACGCTCTGTAGCCTATTTGATTTCTTATTTTAACTCCGATTACTTGATAAATTTTTTTAGAATTATATAACGACTTATAAGGAAAATCATTGAAAATTATCAGCCTTGAGGTTAAGGACATCCTCAATAAAAAAAACATTATCAGAATTATTCATAATGTTTTGTATTATTTAATTCAGATTAATTTTACAAATAACATCACCAACTTACTTAGTCTACCACCATGACATTTAATTCCAACAGCTTAAATTTATACCCCTTAAGCCCTCTTTACATTCCCACATATTTTATCACATGTTTCAACTTACGGCATCTTCAAACATTTCAGTAAACTAATACACTCGAACTGTCAGATATAAAAAATGATACTTGACTAAATATTTTTTTTTGTCTTAATTCGAATTTTTGTATAACTAATACAAACTATTTAATCAGCTTAAGCTCATTCGTGTTTTAGAAGGCTTGAAGATACCAATAGGGGAAAACCCGGGCAAGAGATATAATATCTGGAAATTTACAATCATTTAAAAAATTTAATTAAATTAGTTGATATCATAAATTTTATCATTTTAATTTAGTTTTACAGTAAAAATGATTCTTATAAATATATTCACTTTTAAGGTGTTAACTGTCACTTCTTCGAAAGACATGCAATTTTAAATAATAAAAACACCAATTCATCAATTGATAGTGCTCGCGAGGAACATACTGATCGTAATAATAAAATATATTAAAAAAATAAGCACAAAAAAATATGATTTATTATTTAATATAAATATATTCGGTACGTTAATACTATTTTGATCGAATAAAAGAAAAACACTAACGTAAATTTATTCCTCGTGTGTGATATCATAAGTTTTAAAAAAATTGACTTATATATATAAGAGAATTTTAATTCGACGGCGGTCTGTTATTTGAACAGTCATGTATAAAAATTTTGCTTTCTTAAATATAAATAACCGCGGTACACGAGTGCAATTTTATATGTTTGACTGTATCCGCTCCCTATTTGTAGCATTTATTTTTGATATTGAATACTTTAACAAGGTAAATATTATTGCGGTGAATGGACGTTGTGGTTTACGTTAACTTTACGAAGGGCTAGAGTTCGGATATAAGCCACACCTGATACCCCTAAATCAAAACATATATACAAAAAAATAAATTGAGGATAACTCGCCTAAAATTATTCGGGTTTCATTAAAGTTATTCGGCACTACATGGTGCTTACTATTTTACTAACCTTGAACAATAAATGTATAATATTTAAAGTATGACGAAGATGACGTTATTCTTAAAAATTTGCAACTCTGCAACCTTGCTTAGACCACTCGTTATCAGCTAATTGATAAATATTATGTAAAGATATTTTTAGCATGCATAACATAATTCATGAATCAAACAAACAAAACTCTTAAAATGCAATTTTAAATACATCTGGGTCTCGTATAACACTGTTATATGGTTCCACAAAAACGTCGTGTAATACAAATCCGTGTTATATAAGGTGTGAAGTTTATACAAAATTAAGGTTTGCGTTCCAAAAAAAGTCGAAGTTATAATTCATTAGCTTATTTCAAGCCGTTATTTATTGTTTTCAATGTGAAACATGTAGTTACTTTGCTGCAACTGCTTTACGAGTCATTAATTGTGGAAGGTTTATTCAACTTTTCTTTTTTTTCCTTAATATAAATTTTGTATAAAAATTTGTCACAATTATACATCCGTGTTGTAAAAGCCGTGTTATATGAAGCCTATTTGTAATAATAAAAACACATTCTTTGTATAATATATTTTTAAGTGAAACCGGTCCTGACATTAAAATCTTTTGTGCGAGTACTACTAAAAACTGTGTTGATTGGATAGGCATTTACTTGATAGAACTCCGTTATAACACAGTAAAGAAATAGCAATGTATTTTAGATATGCCGAAATAGCCATCAACTATATATCTTATAAATTTTGCAGAACTAAAATACATTGCTATTTTTTCGCCGGGGTGCTAAAAATTGTGTTTTTAATATTTAAAATCATGCCTTTTCACTAAAACGTGACAGTTAACTGAGTTAACACACTAAAAGTTAAGTGATTTATTTTATAGGGGAATTGAATCAAATTGAATTCATCTTTATATAAAAATCTTAAAAAGTCGATATACCAATTTTAACCAAATAAAAACGTAAGAACGGCGTTCGTCTACTTATATCACTTATCCGATCTCATATAAATAAAAAAGGCTTTATGGGAAAACATGACTGTTCTGTTACCAAAATACCTTCAACGGCCCACGATAAAAATAATTGTATTTTTTCTATTGCAACACTTAAACATTTTATCGAAAAACTGGTTTCGACAATTTGGTGCTGGTCCATCAACAAATTAAATGCCCACCAACCGTGTGCCCGAATAGGTTCTTTAGATACTCAATGGCATTTCGAATACGATAATCTGTGACCAAAATACCTAACACAACGACGGGCATAAGGATTGCAATAACGGTCTAATATAGCAACACCTGTACAACATTACATCACATTCAATTCCGGTTATAAAATATTTTATAAACAGGTTTTCTAAAAATATATCTAAATTAGCAAAAAAATCACATTAATAACAATAGCTATACGGTTTTACTACAAGAGTTGAATATAATAATAACAATAAATAATACTTTTGAGGCGTTAACTGTTGATGTGCATTAAATTTAAGATTGACCAACCGATACAGTAAATAGTTCATTGAGATATTCTTCAAAATTGTCTATGCGACAAAGTCGACGGAGTCGTTTATTTATACGACACCTACTCTGACATTGACCAAAAACACGACTCCGACTCCGGAGCCCTGCTATTTATACGCTCTCATATTATACATTGATCGAATTGGCATTCACTTCACTTCACAAAAAATAGCAATAGTTAGTATATAGTTCTGATGATAGCGTGAGCCGAAATAGCTATCAACTATATTCTTTTTAAATAATTTTGTGGAACTAAAATACATTGCTATTTTTTTCACCATGTCATATTATACATATCAAGATCGGATCCACTCTTTGTCAGCATTAATTATTAAATGAAAACAAGATTTGTTGATTATGCTCGCGATGAGCGAAGCCAATTCTTATCAATATGTGTATAATAAAAACACATTTTGGTGCTTATTTCCACAATATGTTTTATGATCGGGACTGGTTTCACTCATCGCGTGCATAATCAACTCATCAGAGTGAACCCGGTCCTGATCATAAAATATATCGTGGAAATAAGTACTTAAAAATGTGTTTTTATTATTTAAAATAACATGCCTTTCCATCAAAAAGTGACAATTAACACCTTAAAAATGAAAATAATATAAAATTGAAGAAACAGTACAAAAAAATGTGTTTCATTATTTCAATAAAATATTAGATAAGCGTCCTTAGCCAAGTTTTATAAATAAAATAATGTCGTGAATTTGATAATGTATTAAAAAAAATCAAACATAAAACGCTCTTTCCACTTAATTGATTATGGTAAATATTTGATTGACTCAATTTTCAATGTTGAAATTGCGTTATTTTGCATTTTGAAATACCGGTTTTACGTATTACAGTAATGGAAAAACCGCAAAAATATCGGGATTTTAATTTAAATATCGCACACCCTAGACTCGCGCATATAACTTGTATGATCACTGTTCTTGTTTTGTTTGTATTGTATGTATCAGAAGATGTCTCTTTTTTTATTTGACAGCACCCTAATATGGAGGTGCAAAATAATATGCACGTATCGGACAGGAGACACGCTTGTTTCGATAGGCTGATAAATCACGTCGCAAAATTAATTAGTTTTTTCATCACCGTGTAGCTGTTATGCTTATTTATTTTTTTAAGCATGTCCGTATAAATTGCGAGGATGTGAACATCCAGAGGAGTATAACAATGTTTGACATTTTGACAAGAGCCGGTTGCCTTCCGTTTTTGTTTTGAATAGTGTACAGAAATAATACTACGATAAGAAAGAATATGTTATTCACTGATTCTTTTACAAATCGTTAAAGATTAACTATTCTATAGGAAACGCATGAAAAAATAGTAATTTCTCATGAGAGCAGAGATATTTTTAAGGAAATGCATTATGTTTAAATAAATTTTATAATTTTAATAACACAACCGGATTGAGTCATCGCCAGCATTATTAACTGATACAAAAACTAATTAAAACATGGCATGTGTATATATATATATATATATATATAAATACATATAGTTTATAATTAACAGGAATACGAAAAAATGGTTCTGGAGCTAGTAAATTTTAAATTAGTAACATTTTAAGCTTTTATAAATATTTTATTATCACCTTCGTAAAATCATATTAACGTCTCTAAAATCTAAAAAAAGTCAACTGCATTGTAAAATGCAATGCAAAACTTATTACTCGAAATACCTACTATAATGTTAATATTCTGATTTTTAAGTAAGTGATGCTGTCGCTAATATTTTTTATAATATGCTAATTTAAAAATATATATTCAATTACAGCAGATTGTGTAAAAAATAATATTTTTATTTCGACATAAAATTAATTGGTTTTAAAATCAAAAATATCACTGCAGGGTTTAGTTGGTATTGACACTTTATTTCAATGTCATCCGCTTCCAATATTTTATGACGCACTTATTGTGTTATATGTTATTAACACTATCGGCTCCGGACAAAGTTTGGCAAATCAACTTCATCCCATTTTTGAATAAATGATTTTTTTTAGTGTTTACTAAAAGTGTTATAACTTTGATAATTTTGAATAAAATCAAATGAAACTTTCTTAAAATGGTTTAAAAATTATAATTATTAGTCCTACTTGTTAAATTGCCAACATTTTATCTTGTGAATAACCACACTACAATTTTTACACATGTACCGAGTCTCAGTTATTTTTTTGCTTCGCACACACTTTGCAAGTCTTACAGGAGCTTACATTTTTATTATCGATGTAGAGATCAAAGAATATTTTACCATATCCCTGGACAACCTGTTCCGTGAATCTTTCAAAACTCTTGCTTGGAGTGGACTTCGACAGAAGAGATAATGTTGGTATCGTGTATTGCGAGCGCAACAATTGATTTTTTATGTCGATCAAATCAATACCTGCATAGGCGATAACAGTAATTGAATAACTGTTTTAAAAATATTTGAGTCTTGACTGTGAGAAAACATCGAACTTCTCTGTCAAATACATCGTTTAATGTCACTAATTTCACTATTTTTCAAGAACTGGTCTACGTGAAAACAAGGCTCCCCGGTTCGACGTGTTAAATTGTATTTATTATTAAGTCGATCTTTACCTGAAAAGCATTCAGTTTCAAATCCAAAACATAAAACATTCAGAAGAGTCAATAAACTGCTTATTCACTAGGCATGACTGATGCATTTCAAAAAAATACTATCTTTTTTGATAGAAATTTAATCATTTCGCACTTAAAAACATTGTCATTAATTATCCATAGTTTTCATTAACTTGTTTCGTCAAATTTTGGACCAAAATCCGTAAATCTTTTAGCTACAGATATTATTTCTAGTATCATCTAAATAACGCATATCTCTTAATTGTTTTATAATTAAAACTAAAATTATCAATTCTTCTAAAAACAAACAAGCAGTCATGAATATATTATTACGGTCTTAACCAAATAAAGTTCTAGGTCAGTGATAGAAAATCTTTAGCATACAAGTCATACACAAAGATGCCTTGTGTGGCAGTTTCCAAATATCCTCATTGACCGGTTAATTTTTTTTTTATCTAGATTCAAAAATGCAGGTGATGAATAATGTGAGCATTTATTTTTTCCTCAAAACGAGTCATCTTCTAATGTTATATAATATTACCTATTTGTATTAAATATATATATAACATTAACTAAGTTTTATTACAATAAGTCACAATGAATTGAAAAAAAATCAGTGTGTGATATTTTTCATGACACATTATTATTTGAAAACGAAACTACGAGGACGAAACAAAAAATATACGGAAAGAACAAAAGTTTGTATAAATATTTTTTATAGTCTTATGTAGAGATTTTTATAATAAAGTATATTTGGTTTTCAGTTGATAATCCGTTGAGAAACCGATCCTGATCAAACAATATATTGTGGAAATAAGTACTAAAAAAAGTGTTTTATTATTTAAAATATTTGGTTTGGTTTTTAAATGAAAATGAAATTAGCTACATGATTTATTACTATTTACTTTTGAAATTAACATTAATTCAGTCACTCTTCCACAACTTATGCAATATTAAAAACACCTATTTAAAATCATTTTTTTTAAATTATTACCGTGGGTTGCTCTCTTTCTGAAAACGGGGACAACGGGACAGGCAAACTTAAAACGGGACGATTACGTTCACAACGGGGCACATGATCATGTTAGTGATTAGCTAACTTCGTGTCTTTTTGACAGCTGCATACGTATATTACCCATTAAAAAGGGAATAAGTATTTATAGTATGTTAAATGAAGGTTTACGATTGAGCAATATTGAAGGATAACAAGTTTCTTCTAAGAAACTTGTTATTAATGTTCTAACATTGGAAATTAAATATGATTATTAGTTACTATTTAACCGTCACTGAAATTATTATTATATTGTAGATATAAAATAAAATCAATATTAGGGGCACACTTTTGAGCGTGTAAGCGCAACCGCTACAAGGCATAATTTTCGGCGCCAGTTCAGTGTTATAGTTGAGATCTACTGGAGATGGATTCACTAAGGCCGAACCGACATATTTTGCCTAATGATGCTTATTAGATGATAAGAAGCCTAAAACGATGAATCATATTCAACAAAAAAAATCGTAGAGTTGGCAATCCCTTTCCATAATATATTATTACAAACATCAACTAGCTAAAGTAAGCAGTTTTCTAATGAAACTTTGGATTAGTTCAATTCGAAATTCGCTCTCTAGTCTGGCGCAATCGTTATCAACACATACCACTAACTAATAATTTTAGCCGAGGGCATTACAGATTTACATTTATAGTTTACCTAAAAATAGAAAATATATTTTACAATCACTAATTAAAAATTTAGAAAACTTTCGGCCAACAAATCCATTTTGCAAAATACCATTTTACGATTAAATAAAAAAAATATCCACCTATAAAATGTAATCAGAAAATTCTAAGTTATTATAAATTTCACTAAGTTGCATTATGTATTTAAGATTTATATTACACTTAAAGATAATTTAAGACTTATTTAAAATGTAAGCCGTTGTAATTTTTTTATTTGTCTGAAATTTTAACGCGAAAATACTTAAATAAAATTAACGATCGAAGCTTTATCTTTTACAAAACTTTATGTTTATATTCATCTTATATAATTTATTGTTTTAATTTTACAAACATTCATAATTTGATTAATACGTGGTCGATTTTTAACAATATTTTAGTACAAAATATAATATATCAAAGTATAATATATAATATATCACTTGTATGATACAATTCTTATTAATACGGGAGAACTATTATATATTCTTAACTGAAACTTCACTTAACTTTTCCAAAAAATATCTTTTGTTTTCATCGATTGAAACAATGAAAAAAAGTATTTTAAGCTCATTAAATTATATGGAATCCTGGAAGAAAAACCAGTCATACTAAACCTTTATTTTACTCACTGTTTCTAACAGGTTTAAATTGTATCGGCATATTATGACGACATTAAAAATAAAAACTTTGATTGTCATTTATTATCCTACTTTACTTTCAGTATTTTTTTCATCCCGCTCAACATCGAACATATTTGAATGACTTAATAGTGTTCCAAATTCAAATTAATTAATTTCGCTTTCGTAAACACATTTTAAACAGCGTCTCAAAAATCAGGATACTTTCATTTCGCAAATCAAATTCATAATCCCAGTAGTATTTTCACTAGTCATGTTGCGAATAATATATTGAACGAACCATTACGAGAAATGGCAGTCAATTTTTAATTGATCGTCAATGGATAATGTCAAGTATAAGCAATCCAAAGCATTATCAAGAGAGCGGTGTTTTCAAAAGTAGCTCTATTATTATATCCCTAGGCACGAATTGGTAATAGATATTATTTGACTTGGTTATAAACTATTTGATTTTGTTGCGTTAGTGTAGTGTTAGGTATCACAAAATTTCTATTATGGTATGATTTACTACAAAATACTGCAAACCAGTTTGTAACCTAAAATCGGCTTCAAACGTATAAATCCATACTGTAACAATATTGAATATTTCACGTATCACCATTCAGTAATTTATCGTGTTAATAGTTTCATCATATTATTGGGTCTAACCTAGATGTATCTTTATGCATAAAACAAACACTGTATCTCTTTCCTCACCGAAAGGCAAATCTGTTCTACCAAAAGAAAATAATTATGGCATAAAGTGCTATATTAATTTAGTTTAAATCAGTGGTATTTTATCTGTCATTCATGAAATGATTTAAATTATTTTACTACACACTTAACGAAAATTTCACAAACGTATATTCTTTTAAAATCTTAAATGCTATTTCGAGGTACGCTTGGGCCTCGTATAACACGTTTATATGGTTCCACAAAAATCTCTCGTAATACAAATCCGTGTTATACAAGGTTTTAAGTTCATGCAAAATTAAGGTTTGCGTTCCATAAAAAAAAACAAGTACTTTTTTTAAATAAACAAAAGTGCACTTACATATAATTGAAAGAAGCCTTAATAACATTATACACCATTTATTCATTATCGCTATTACTTAGAATTCGATATTTTTTACTATTTTTCGAGATCAGTTGTGAGTTTTCATCATCGGAGTATTTTTTTTTTATGTATTTAGCTTTAAAAAATCGTTGTTAAGCGATTGTCTGCTTTTAGCGTATAAATCTTTACGTATTTCGTTATAAGTTTCCTAAATATTTTGTAATTCCCTTTTGAATTGATAAATTATCAATAAAAAAATCTTATTTATTAGCCAATTCCAAGCCGTCATTTTTTTTATGTGAAACATGTAGCTTTTTCGCTACTATTGATTTCAGAGTCCTTAATTGTGGTATGTTTATTCAACATTTCATATTTTTTCCCTTTAAACCGTGTTATATAAAGCATGTTGTAAAAAATGACACAATTTTCACATCCGTGCTATATAAAACCGTGCTATATGATGCTTAGGTACATATATATATATATATATATATGTACCTACAATAACGCACCTTTTTGTCTATTTTATATCTCGCAAGATTTACACAATTATACCCTAAAAAAAAAATGTTTTTTTTACCTCGTATTTATGAAACTTAATTTCAACTTAAAAACCGATTTACTTGAGATTTTAATTTAATGTATAATTATTTTTGGTACGTTTGTTATTGTCCGAGCGTCAACAATGCGACTTGAAAACAGTTTGCGTTAAAATGTTTCTTGAAATCAGTTGAGGGTAATAGATATTAATAATGAAATATAAGTAGTAATTATTAATAATAAAAAAACAACCCAAATATAGGATATCTTTTTTTACAATTATTATTATATATAGGCAATGAAATACGATTTTCAAATAATAATATCATATCATTACTAAGATTCAAAAAAAAAATATGTCGTATAATAATTAAATATATATATAAAGCATCTCTGGTCACCTTATAGCTATCTATTTCAAATTCATGTTCATTATCACGTTATTTACTGTAGCAACTTCACATTGGCATATTCTATTTCGATCGATTAGTCTCTCTTGGCTGGCTCACACACATGTTTTATCCGAATCAGTAACTCAATGTGAATTTCACTTTAAAACCCGAATATTTGAAACAATGGCTGTATGAAAATATTCGATGGTAGGGGGGTCACGCATGGAGCGATCGTCTTGTGTAACTCGTCCGGCATACATCCTTTAGACGCGGGTTGAATGAGAGCCTTCAATATACGCCGAAGTCTCGTCGTAGAGACAGTACAAGAAAAGCCTTCAAAGAAAGAGCCTTGCTGAAAAAGCAAACTGTAGTCCCAATGAAAAAAAACTCCCGCACATCGGGACAAAATTACGCGCGAAAAATAAAAATAAGTGGAATGATTCGATTATAAAAGCATTTCAAATAATTCAAAATGGTGTTTATAGTCTGGCAATTTTTTAATATGGCGGGGAATATGTGTTTGAAAGTTTTCCCGGGACTCTCCCCGTCTGTGACATTCTCTATTATTGTGATAATATTGTCTTTGGCATATTACAACTGGAAAAGATGGCGACTGATGCAACTAATGGGGAAAATCCCTGGACCCTGGGCACCACCCCTCATTGGAAACTCAATCGAATTTGTGTGCGCTCATGATGGTAAGTTTTCTTCGTTATTATACTACTAATACTCGATTGATGATTTTTTTAAATTATTCATCTCAGCAACTTTTACTGGTTTGCGTGTCAAATTAATATCGATATTTACGAAAATTATTTGCTATTTTTGTTATAGTGGAAATACTGGAAATATTTTTATTCCTAAAACTCTAAGATATGGCATTAAAATATGCATAATAAATAAATTTTCAAGACAATCTGGTCATTAGCACTCTATTTTAAGAACGCAAACTTATTTTTTGTTGTAATATTTGTTTTTTGAATGGTATAGCTAACTTTGCATATTTTATCGATGTCTAATTCTTTTATTTATGTAGCTATATTTATAAATTTAAAATAAAAATTTAAAAAAAAAAACAAATTTTCTTATAAATGGGTTTTAAATACATTAGTAACAAAAATACATATTGGATAACTGTATACGTTTAGTCAAATAAACGAAACTGACATTTTTAAATAAAATAGACAATCATTTAAATTTAAATCACTTTTAATTAATGTGCTAACTTTCACTTTTTGATGGAAAAAAATTATATTTTTTTAATAAAAATACATATGTTAGTACTTATTATCGGTCGATAGTGCTTGCGATGATCGAAACCGGCCATGATCATAAAATATATTATGGAAATAAGTACTAAAAATGTGTTTTTCTCATTCAAAAAAAACCATGTAAAAACACATTGCTAACACTTAACTAAAATATTAGCATGTCCAATTTTAAAATGATCTTTTTGATGTTTTTGTTAGAAGGGTGAAATAAATATTATTCAAATTGTTGGAACCTTCGCCTAATTACTCTGCCATTACTGAATATTATTTACATAGTTTATTAGGATGGTTTCTTTCAATAATGGACAATATATCATATATTTACTTTATTTAAAATTTGTCACGCAACCGCTATGCTTCTAATAAATATTTAAAAATATTAAATATATCAAAAAGATTAAATATATTTGTCCGGTATTTTTTATTAAAACGATAAACATAAATAATAGTATTTTCCCACGAGTTCAACGATAGCAGTTAATATATATTTTATCATTTTACATGATATATATCTATCGAAAATATTTGAAACCTGCAAAAAGTGCTCTCAGCTTTCTATGATAGATTCATTTTATTGATCCAGTGAGCATATACCACAAACTTGCACGTACCAGTACGAAGTACGTTATTATAAATGGCTTCTCAGTTCAAAGCTTATAAAAAATAAGCCGCCTATCGAATATTCAATAAAATAGTTCAAAGAATATTTTCTTCAGTACGATTTATTTTTTCGGTTGATTGCTTAAAAAATTAAATAAAAATATATAATTTTAATCAATTACCTTGAAAAAATACATTATTTTAGTAAGTGCACATTGACATTAAAAAATTATCAATTTATATAAATTATTTGATAAATTTTCCTTATAATCTGAAGGCTATCTATACCTCTCCGCTCAATGATAGACATTTTTTATTACAACCAGAAATAAAATATTCAAAATATTATCCGGACGTGCCATCTTTTTAGCCAAGAGTGGGATACGACCTACGCTCTTGTGGCTTGCATTTTAATATTCATTTTTCCATATCTGGTGTTGAGATGAGAGGTTTATTTCATTACCAAAGTTCATGCATTTATATTCTTACCGATTCGGAGGTTACATAATTTTCATTAGCCAAAAATATGAGATATATTTTTCTATTTACATCCGCAATCAAATGAAAATAATTTAAGCTTAGCGCATCGTAAATGTAAAACCAACGCATCTGCAAGTAACTTAGTTTGGAGATATTACAGTTTAAAGTTTTTGTTTTGCCAGGACAAAAAGATTTAATATCTACATAATATTAAAAACCAAATTATAAGCAAGTACTGTTGTTAATTACTCAGGTAATCATTTCATTTTAAAACTAAATTATCATTCTGTTTTATAAAATCTTTGAGTTTCCAGTTACTTTTTCATTATCAAACTTATTACTTTTTTCATCGACTCACATTAAAATCGAAAAATCGATTCTTTTTGTTCACTTTTTGGTTTGGTTTTATAATCACGGTGCGTTGTGTTCAAACGATGTTTTATAAATGAAAAAAATAGTTATTAAGTGTTATACACATGTATTAATGATAATTATAAAATAGTAAAAGATATTTTTTCATTCGAATATAGGTACTCGTAATATGTTGGTCAAAGAACGAATTTGCTTATTAGAATACCATTATAAGTTGAAACACGTTTTTATTTAAAGGTGTTTTCAAGTTTTGACTTGATTGGCGGTAGCAAGAGGCGATGATTTTATATGTTATATATTATATACAAACTCTAATTTCATCTATTACAATCATTCAATTTTTTCTATTGTTTTACCACCATTGATACCAATCTTTCGATACATACAAACATATTATGTTTTGTTACGACATAAATTTCAAATCATATTATTAAAAAACTCAAAATATTTTTTCAAAAAAAAAAAGGCATTTTTATATTGAATAAAAAAAAGGTTTTTTTAGCGGAATATATATTTACAAAAAGAAAATTGTGCATTTGAATCATGCAAATTGAATGTATTCTACGTATGGTAATTAAGTGTATAATATTTTTAACATAGTCGAACTTCTATATTATTTGTACAAATAAACAATCTTTAATACCTGTCTAGTCTGGTTCCATGTCTCTGTACTCGAAATATTCAAATTAAAATAAAAACAGTAAATGTCGTCCGAATTTAATTTATTCTATTGTGACCGGTTTGACACCTAATCTTTTGATTTGCCAAATCATTGGTTTACGTAAAAATTAAAAAAATATTTTTATATTGCATAAAGCATATTTCGATGGCGAAAATTTTTTAATTTATTTACGGCAATGCCATACCATTGAGAGTTTCAAAATTGTCAATTTCGAAATATCATTATTACGGTATGTTTATCTATGGATTCTTAATATGAATATTTATCCGAATCAACATTCTCTTATAAAAGTGACGAGTCTTTGCTTGGATACGTTTCCCAAAATCAAATATTTTTGTTTTTGTTTGTTGGTTATTGTTAGCAATGGTTATATGAATATAAAAGCTTGGTTCCTATAATAAAAATAATGGAGTCGTCGTAAATTTAATACAAACATATTATAGATAGTAAGCGTTGTTTAATCGTTTCTAAGATGCTGAAACAAAAATTGTGTATAATAAAAAGAATAATCTCTCAAATAATAAATTATT